>CM034156.1:125704044-126078172 GCA_019776745.2 Taxus chinensis | reverse complement strand
CACAGGGCTGAGTGATAGGTCTCGACATGCACCTTTAACTCAATTTTAGCTGGACGATCTTGTGATGTATAACCTCCACAGGCCTGCATCGGTTTGTCCGTGTGAAAAATAAGTGGTTTGGGAGTCAAGGTTCATGATACTGCCCAAGGTATGCCTATGGTTATCAGGGACATTTCATCCCAAAGTTGTAGAGGTATGTGGGGTAGGTAATTGATTCCAGGATTGGTTTATGGGAGGAAGGATACAGTGAGAGGTTGAATGATGGCACAGCAAGGTTTAAATAAGACGGATTTTTGCTGACGCCACAAAGGTGTCTAGCAACGATATCCTTATAAAATATGGTTCAAAGAAACAATTAAAAATTCCCTTAGCAATAGGCGACAAATCTAACCTTACTTGAAGAATCCAGGAATCCAATGCTTGAGATCCATTCGGTGTAGAAGGTGGCTAAATCAGATTCCAGAAAATCTATAAATTAAGGAATGATCTTGATAAAATGACTCATTTGAGGAATTCATCTCAAAGGTTCACATGGGTTCTCCTCTTACATGCTCATGGTTTTGACATCGGACTATTTGGCATAAACCTCCCTCATGAGCAATGGGTCAGACCTTCTACAATTAAGGGCTTTTCAGATAGATGTTAGCCAACCCACCAATGAAACTTACTTCGTCTCCTATTACTTGATACATGTCTGGTGTTAGTTTCATATTTGACTCCAACCCTGAAAAGCCGCCAGTAGTCTTGCCCCCCAAATTCACACGTATTTCTGGGAACAGTTCCAATGAGGTCACTATTTTGTAGCACATGGATCTTTATTTTTCCGAATCATCAATGTTTTTTCTCGGAATCCATGACAAACAAACAATATTTATGGCCGCCTTGAGTACCATTAGCTGTAAGATTTTCTGTATCCAAAGAGCCTCCACCGCCCTGGGATGTTTCATGTCTTGTCGCTTCTAGTGATTCCTCATGAAGAGATATATGTAGGCGAGGGAGGGAGTCAGTTCGGGTCGTAGGAGAGGATCCCTATTGGTGTGGTAAACACTAGTAAAAATTTTATATAAAATGTATTACCTTTATTTGAATAAATTCAATGTTTTTATTCTCATAACCCTTCAACATAATTAAAAAAAAAAAAGTCCCCTTCAAGAATAATGGTGGTTTCATAACCTCTCAATCTCACTCTAAATGTTTTTAGGTTTCAAGGAGAATGGGGAGCTCACATCTCCATCAAGTGAAAAAAAAAATTGAAGGAGAACGGGAGGCCTCTATTTCTCCATCTATTGTAAAAAGTTAAGGAGAATGGGAGGTCTCCCATCTCCTTCAAATTATTGAAAAATAATTATTGACGGAGATGGTAGGCCTCCTTCTCCTTCATAATGATTTTCGAATTTGAAGGAGGAATGGGAGTATCCCATTCATTATTTAATTTTCACTGGTAAACAAGAATGGGGATTTTCGCATTCTCTCTCAAAGTTGATAAAAAAAATAGTGAGAATGGCAGGTTTTATTCTCCCTCAATGTGAAATGAAAATTTTAGTAAATATCCTTTTATATTTTAGTTTTCACAATGAGGGAGAGAGTAGGAGCCTTTGATTTTAGTATTATTCTTTTTTTTTTAAGGAGAATAGGTGGTATAGTATTATTTGTCAATGTGAAACATTAAATCTAAGGGAGAATGATAAGTTGATCATTTTATTTTAGATGTGCTATTTATCACTTGGAGGGAGAATTGGAGGCCTACCATTCTCCTTATTTATTGTTTTCTATTTTTTATTAGAAAAAAAATATTTGTCACTATGAGGGAGATTTGTATGCATCATAGTTTACCCAAAATTATAAACCTTCTATTCTCCGTAAAACATAAATAAGAATTGTTAAGGTGATTGGAAGGCCTTCCATTTGCCCCACTATAAGTTTTTTTCAGAGAGTTAGAAATATTAGTTCAAATAATCATAAAAATAGATAAAAATACATCATTCTCACAAAGTAATAAAAATCTACACAGACAATGAGATAGAAACCTCAAATTAAAAAAAAATGAAGATTGAGGATGGGAGGCATCCATTCTCCATGAAAGTGATAAAATATTAAAAAGGATAGTGGGGGCATCTCATTTAAAATACATATCATTATCCCTCAAAGTAAAAAAATAAATCAAGATGGAGATTGGGATACATCTGATTCTTTGTAAAAGTGAACTATTCTAAAAATATATTGAGAACATATCCCTCAAATTATAAAAAATAATCAACACAGAGAATGGGAAGCCTCACATTCTCCTCAAAAGTGAATAACAATGTAAGGTATCTTGTTATCCCTCAAAGTATAAAAGTAATCAACACAGAGAATGTGAAGCCTTCAATTATCCTAAAAAGTGAAAAATTCTTAAAGGGATATTGGTTGCCTCTAACTCGAAGGCCTCTTATCATACCTAAAAGTAAAAAAAAACTCAAGATGGATAATGGGATGCCTCTCATTCTCTCTGGAAGTGATAATACTTTAAAAACATATTTTTTGGGCCTCTTATTCCCACTTAGAGTGAAAAAATAATTCAAACAATAAATCACAATAGATATAAAAAGACACCATTATCTCTAAGAAAACAAAAATATACAAGGAGAAAGAGACATCATCCTTCGAAGAAAAATAATAATTAATATTGAGAATTGGAGGCCTCCCATTCTCCTTCAAAATGAGAATTATTAAAGGGATAATAGGGGCCTCTCATTAGAAGCCTTTCATTATCACTTGAAGTAACCAAAATAATAAAGATGGATATTGAGATTCCTTTTATTCTCCCTATAAGTGAAACACTCTTAAAAAGTATATCGAGAACAATGTAAGGTATCTCATTATCACTTAAATTATAAAAAAGATTTGACATACTGAATGGGAAGCCTCAATTCTCATCAAAAGTGAATAAAAATGAAAGGTATCTCATTATCCCTCAAAGTATAAAAAAATCAACACAGAGATGTCGAAACCTCCCATTCTCCTCAAAAGTGGATAATTATTAAAAGAGATATTGGTGGCCTCTCATTTGGTGGCCTCTTATCATCCCTCAAAGTAAACAAAATAATCAAGATGGAGAATGGGAGTTGTCCCATTCTCCTTGGAAGTAATAAATTCTTCAAAAGTATATATTGAGGCCACTCATTCCCAATTATATTGAAAGTATAATTCAAACAATGAATCAAAAGCAATATAAAAAGTATTATTCTCTAAAAGTAAACATAAATCTACAAGGAGAAAGAGACATAATACTTCAAAGTAACAAAATAATGTAGACTGAGAAGGATAGGCCTCCCATTCTTGTTGAAAGTGAGAAATTATTAAATGGGAGAGTGGGTGCCTCTCTTTGAAAGACCTCTTGTTATCCCTCAAATTAAACAAAATAATCAAGATAGAGATTGGAATGCCTGTGATTCTCCCAAAAATTTAACCAGCCTTAAAATTAATATTGAGAACAATGGAAGGTATCTCAGTATCCCTGAAAGTGTAAAAAATAATCAACACAGAGAATGGGAAGCCTCACATTCTCCTCAAAAGTGAATAATAATGTAGGGTTTCTCGTTATACCTCAATTTTTAAAAATAATCAATACGGCGAATGGGAAGCCTCACATTCTCCTCAAAAGTGAATAATTCTTAAAAGGGATGTTGTGGCGTCTCATTTTAAGGCTTCTTATCATCCATCAAAGTAACAAAAATAATCAATATGGAGAATGAGAGGCTTCCCATTCTCTCTAGAAGTAAAAATTTCAATAAAATTATATTTTGGGGCATTTCATTCTAGCTTAGAGAGAAAAAATAGTTCAAGAAATCATTCACAAGAGATATAAAAAGATATCATTCTCTCAAAGTAAACAAAAATCTATAAGGAGAATGAGACATAATCCCTTAAAGTAAAAAAATAATGTTGATCGAGAGTAGGATGCATGCCATTCTCCTTAAAGTGAGCAATTATTAAAAGGGATAATAGGGTCCTATCATTGGAAGACCTCTCATTATCCCTCAAAGTAAACAAAATAATCAAGATGGAGATTGGGTTGCCTCTAATTCTCCATAAAAGTGAACCATTATTCAAAATGATATTCATAACAATGTAATGTCTATCATTATCCCTCAAAGTATAAAAGTAATAAACACAAAGAATGGGAAGCCTCCCATTCTCCACAAAAGTGAAAACCAATGCAAGATATCTCGTTATCCTTCAAAGTATTAAAATAATCAACACAGGGAATGGGAAGCCTCCCATTTTTCTCAAAAGAGAATAATTCTTAAAAGGTATATTCGTTGTCTCTCTTTTGAATGCCTCTTATCATCCATCACAGTACAAAAAATAATCAAGATGGAGCATGATAGGAATCTCATTCTTCCTAGAAATAATAAATTCTAAAAAAATTATATTTCACGGCCTTTCATTCTCACTTAGAGTTAAAAAATAGTTCAAATAATCATTCACAAGAGATATAAAAAGACATCATTCTCTGAACGGAAAAAAAATTCTTCAAGGAGAATGAGGCATAATCCCTCAAAGTAAACAAATAATGAAGATTGAGAATGGGAGGCCTCCAATTCTCCTTAATGTGAGAAATTATTAAACGGGATAGCAGGGGAAGGCTCATTTGAAGACCTCTCATTATAAAAAAAAAAAACAAAAATCAAAATGGAGATTTCTTGATACCTCTAATTCTCCATTAAATTGAACCATTCTTAAAAAGAATATTGAGAACAATGTAAGGTATCTTTTTTATCCCTTATAGTATAAAAATAATCAACACGGAGAATGGGAACCCTCCCATTCTCTTCAAAATTGAATAACAATGTAAGGTCTCTTCTTATCCCTCAAAGTACAAAAATAATCAACATGGAGAATTTGAAGTGTCTCATTCTCCTTAAACATGAATACTTTTTAAAAGGTATGTTGGTGGCCTCTCATTTGAAGCTCTCTTATTATCCCTCAAAGTAAAACAAACATAATCAATATGGAGAATGGGAGGCCTCCCATTCTTTCTAGAAGTAATACATACTTTAAAAGTGTATTTCTGGGTCTCTCATTCAAATTTAGATTGGAAAAATAATTGAAACAGTCATTCACAAGAGATGGAAAAATACATCAGTCTGAAAAAGTAGACAAAAATATTCAAGGAGAAAGATACATAATCCCTTAAAGTAAAAAATTAATGAAAGAGACATAACACCTATGCGTGTGGTTATTATCTGTTCATTTTGCCATAACCCTTTTCTTTCATTTGGTTGAATTTCATTAGATCTGTTTGTTTTTTGGATTGATTTTTCGATCATGAATGTCCACGACGTAGGTTCTTATGACTCGCTTGATACGAATACAAATATAAAATCAAATGGGATGTCATGTGGCTATGTGGTAAGAATCCACACTATTGCATATATTTTTGTACCTTACACATTCAATGTCATCGATATGTTGTAGAGGCTGAGGGGAAAGAGATTGTTGTTTGTTGGCGGCTCGATATGTCATAGCCAATGGGAGTCCATGATTTGCATGCTTTATCTATTTATCAAGCAGAAAACTCAAGTTGCGACTTTTACCAGATTTCCTATTAGAAGATTTTTAATTCTAGAAAGATTATTGTTTTTTGGCTGTAAATTTGTTCACTGAGAATATGTATTTCAATGATTTGATTTATTTTAGTAGATGGTTTTAGAAACATTAATCACTTCATCTGGGTTGCATCCCATATTAATATTGTTCATAATAGGAAGTTCCACTGATATGAGAGTGGAAATGCAAATCTCACCCGACGTGTAGAAGGGATTAGCTGTGGTGGCCACACTGCCCATAATGGAGGTTCCCAGGAATACAAAGGAAAATTTGGCACAATTGCGAAGAAGCAGCATGAATACATCCTCTTTACTAATGCCCAATTTGGCCAGGCTTGAGCCCACATTCCTTGATAATAATTGCACATCTCCGTAAGTATACACTTTGGTGGAGGAGGGTTTAATCAAGCATGGCATATTGCTCATTGCTTGGCATTCTCCAAGCAATATGCGTGTAGGGGAAGATGGTATGGAATACGTATATCTAGCAACTTTGATTTTAACACATGACACTTGTTGGGCAGGGGAACATCAACATAATAATATAACTCAAGCATGATTTCCCTCACTAGTCACGACAGAAGAAGATGAGTTGGGAAAATTTATAAGGTGTGTAATGTTAAGGGGTAAAGGAAGTTAAGATATCCCCTGTTTCGTCTGACAATGTTGATATCCGCCATTGATTCAATAGGACCTCGAAAATGTTTTCCATCACTACATTGGAATACAAGATAATAAAAGGTATCCAGGAATGTGAGGTTATCCAATTATTAATTTACTAATTTGGCATTGGAACAACCTTACAGGCACTCATACCCTGAATTAATTCGAAAGAATGGGGAGTGATCTCTTTCATTGCTACATTGGATATTTCAATCGTAACGGTATAAAGTGCAGCTGAAATGGAACTTGGTGGATGGAATGAAAGTATGTCAAACTCACCACTGGTACAATACCCACTTCATATTAAAGTTCCCTTTGGGATATCTGCATCAAAAGTTATAAGCATGTATATGAATCAGAACACATATGCTCACCACATGAACATAAATTGTTGACAGGAATAGGAACTAACATTGAACTCCTTTTCAAGGAACAAATCGCTTCCCCGCTGTGAGTTAAAGTGGAGAAAAAGTCATCCCTAAATAAAAAAATACTATCATGTCACACAAAGTAATTAAAAATTAGTTCATGTTTATCATTGCAAATTTCATCTAATCGAGAGGCCTAGTGTTTTCTCTTCTTTAAAATCGTTTCACAATATCACACTTACTAGCAATTTCACATGAGTTGCAAATTACGCCGGAAGGGAATCATACATATTTAATAGGTCACTTTCAACTACATAAAAACATCCACTACTATTATGCTTTGATGGTTTTCCATTGCCTACTATAAAGATACTATATTGATGCAAGATAAACAAATATTGGAAAAGATTGCGGAATAAGGATTGCAATTTCCAAATCCATTTACTTAAAATTATGGTATTCCATAATAAGATATCACATTCAGTCTTTTGGTTAAACAATTTGTGTCCATATACTAAATCTCTCATTTGGACATTTAAAGTTTCCAAGGTCTTGTCACCACATTTTTCATACAATTTTAATATGGTACATTTTACTGCTGCATCCCAAAAAAGCACTTCCTATTATGTTTTCCAATGTGAGCTAATAATGTTTAGTGATTGATTGACATTGCATTTGGAGAATTAGTCTCAATGACTCTTATCAGGAATTTAGTCAAAAAGTTTGCATGACTTCCACAAGGATTGTTAAGAATTCCTACATCGATGGCTTGAGTTGGGTGTTGGTTAGACATAGGTGGTAGGTCATGGCTTCCAACAACATGTTTATGCTAATGTGGCATAACAAACAATACTAGAAAATGCTATGATTTAAATCTCCCTTTGTGAAAGAATTTTGGAGGATGTTGGAAAACGTCATGGGCATTGGATTTACACCCGAGATTGAGTTTTTTGTCCTATGATGTATATGTTCGAAAATATTTGTATTCCTTAAGGTTCCATCTCTACTATACATTCGATGGACAAAATGCATCACGAAACATAGTTTTTTGCTCCAAGAGTTCACACGTTACACTATCAGTGGGCAAGGGGAAAGAAAACGCCATTACATATCCATGAGAGGAGGCTTAGACTCCACTTTCCGCCCTAGGGAAGAAAGAGAGAGGGGGCAGGAGAGAAACACTGACCAACCTCTAGAAAAATGCCCCTTCTTTACAATATATAGAAGAATAAGAGAAGGAGAGAGGGAAAATTTGAATCTTGCTTCAACCACCCTTGCAAGAGCATTGAATCCAGCTACTCTAACCACCCCAGAAAGCATTAAAATATGCTTGCAACAATGATGGGCTTTACTGCAAGACCCATGCCTCCATGTGTTGTTCTTTGCTGTGAAAGAAAGGAGGCCCATTCTTCATCATGGTGGCAGGTGCGAGACTTGACAGCCTCGAAAATGGCGGACCGAATTTACCATTCTTCATTAATTGTGGCAGGTGAGTAGCAGGTGCCGAGAGATCTCCAAAATGTCCCCTCCCACTCGATTCTAAGCTCCCAATTGAAAGATATGGTCGTTTGAAGGTCAGGGTCGGGCGCTTAATGCGGGCTTGTAATATGTGAAAGGGTCTTTTCATACAGGATCCACGCGGCATCTCTGCATGCTTTAAAGATTCAGCCCCTTCCTCTTACTCTTGTAGTTGCGCTGAACTAACACATGGCATTTTCCATGGCTTGCTCTGTTTCCTTTGCATTTTTCCTAAGCCCTTCCCATTGGTGGAGATGTTCTGCTTGAACCGAGACATATGGAGGCTCAACGCCCATTTAGGACCTGCCTTTGGATTCGCCCCCCTGAAAAAGCACCGAAGGGACATATGGGGTTTTTTGCTGGTTCTCCTTTCCTTAGCCAATTCAACGGAAGATTCTACCCCTTTTGACTTCTGCCCACATGGCGAGCCCGTGAACACTTGGGGACTACCTACGGATTTTAATCTTGAAGATGCGCTAAACTGACGCATGGAGGATTCCTTCGTCCTATCCCGAGCTTGGAATTTTCAATGGCCGGTGTCCCCTTTTCAGACCTTGGACATGTGGAAGGATGGCACTAGTTCAGAGTCTTTCTTTGGGCTACGCCTTTGAAATTGTGCCGATGAGGCATGTGTCACCTTCTGTGGCTCTGCTCTACCTCCCTCGTGTTCTACCCAAGTCCTTTCTTTTTTATGAAGGCTTTATGTCTTACCCGGGACACATGGAGCCTTCCATTGACTCTGCGATAGTTAGACGATTCAACGGACGATTCTTCCTCCACTTGGATCCCTGGCCATATGGTGATCCCACGCACACTTGGGGATGCCACCTTGGATTCTATCCTTGGAGTTACACCTATGAGGCACGTTGCACCCTCCGCGGGTATGTGAATTTTCAATTGCCGATGAGACCCCCCTTTAGATCCCGACTACATGATGGGTTGGCGCTTGTTGGGGACTGCTTTTCGGGCTTGACCTTTGAAGATACGCTGATTAGACGCATGGAGGCCTACGTTGGCCCTATTGTAATTAGCCAATTTGGGCTTTCTCCTCTTCCTCCATTTTTTTCTGGGTCCCTTCTGCTTATTTAGGAGAGACTACATTGGGTCTTGGACACGTGGAAGCTTCATGCTCATTTGGGGTCTTCATTTTGCTGCACCTTTTGGAATTGTACCGAGTTGACACGTGGCACCTCCTGTGAGTCTGTTTTTTTGGCCCCAAGTCAACTCATATGCGAAGTCTGAAAACTTTGCGCTTCTTCTTTGATTTTCTCCTGTTGAGCCTTTGGTCTCTTTTAATGTTATCAACCTCCTTCGTCGACCCTGCCCCTTCATTATTGGATTTGAAATGTGGGCTCGCATGAGTGAACCGACCCTTCCGATTTTCTCTTGTTGGGTCGTGTTTGATCAATTTTTCTGGGGGGGGGCAATTTCGATAAAAAATACAATATAAAGAATATTAGGTGTAATGTAATATATAATGTATAATGAGAATCAGGAGTAGTTTTTAATTAAAGATACTTTTATTTAATCAATCTTCAAATATATGTTATTAGATAATGAAAGGTTTAGATTTAAGATTATATGGTATAATTTATTATAAGTTATAGATATAGAATTTAAAGTAAAATAGTATATATTACAAGATATAGGATGTAGAAGGTAAGATATAATTAATATAATAAATACATTATAATATTGTATAGAAAATCATTCTGATATAAAATGTAACATTACTATATAATGCTTAAAATTATGTCAGATGCAATATTTCTTTATACATAATATAATAATTAGATAGTGTTGTGGTTATTGGGAAGCTTAACCCTAGCACAGCTACAAGGTTATAACGAATTTTAATGTTTTTCTAAGGTTGTAACATTACTATAATGTATATAACGTAGTTAATATAATGAAAATTTCTAAGCTATTACTAGATATCAATAATGTCGCTCTCCTATATGTATGTCATTATGAGGTAAACCTTTGTTAATAATATGGATAGATTACATAGAGTATATTATCTTAGTACAGTTGTCATTTTGTGAATAATTATAGTAGTGAATAAATAAATTACAATAATAGATATATGGGGTTTTAAATTATAGGCATGTAGCTTATGTATATTATAAAAAACTATATAACAGGTAGAATAGGTAATACCACATACATATACTTATTTTAACGTATTAAATAAAAGGTACGATACAATATATATGTAATAACTTATTGATACTTATTAGATGGATACTTTAATATAATATTATACTAAATAAAATAATAAAGAAATTATGTATCGAATAAAGCTTATTATAGGAGATGTGTTGTCACAATGTTGAATCCTACAAATATTTTCTTTTAACCATTTAATCTTCTCAAACACTATAGCTCAAGTAAGCGCCTCTTCGGAAACATCTGATTTTTTTTTTATCTTGGTCCCATGTGCAAGGAATATGCACTCACAATTAAGTTAGAACCTAATCCATTGTCTTAGTGAAGCGAAAAGAAAGAAATGAATTGTTTCTATTTTGTAGGTCATAGATGAATAAAAATAGCTAGTTTTTGGGTGTTAATTTTTTTGGGGCATGACACATGGTATCAGAGCTAAGGTTCAAAAACTTGAATCTCTTGTATTAATATAATAATAATGCTAATAAATTTTTATTTCAGATTTTTGTACTCGCCTTAGTGTGGTGTCTATGTGGTAAACGCCCCTCCCCTTGTCACCTTGGTTGCTTGGTTGAAGGTATAAATTGTTATTTTCTTTTAAATTTTGGAAAGTCTCTCTCATCAGTGAACCTATTTTGATTTTAAACCATAAACATTGTTTTCTATCTCATACTTATCTGAACTCCTTGAACTTGTAGAAGAATATTTATAACTTCATAATGTACGCCTGCATTGTAGCTCTTATTAATAATTGTGGAGACTCACCTGGAATGCATTACTGATGGATGTAACTTTTGGATAAACTCTTGTAAAATTTGTGTGTTCTATTTTGGCTAATGACCTCTTGTATTCTATGAACTTATTAAAGCGATAAGTTTGGCTCTTTCTACTTAGTAGTATTCAATCGGTATTGCGACAAACTTGAGCATATTAGAACTCTAATTGGGAGGCTTCAACCTTCGAAACTTAATAAGTAAATTTAGATAGTAGGAAAATGGTTCCTTAATCTTACCTTGTAGTTTAACAGAAGAAATAAAACTATGTAAAAAAAATAGCAAAGAATCCTCTCATAGTCTCCCTAGAAGTATAATGAATAATTTTTCCGCCCATATAGAGTGACGAGATATCATGCCAACATTTTTGATTACCCTGAATGAAACAATATATGGGACATCACAATATAAGGAATACATTAACTAGAAAACTTTTAAGAAATATGCTTAGTGAACGTAACCATAACTTGTGTTTTATAATTTGGATTATGGAATGGATAATTATATGGAATTGAGAACAAGTAGAATGTAAAAATAAACAACCTTGATTATATAGATTGTTATTACATGCCCTAAATACTATCACAAACCTAATCTAAATGATTGAACTAATTGAAGGATCCCCTTGAGCTACTGTATGAGTATCGAATCTGTTTTGAACTAACTATGCTCAAGAGTGCTTTGTTGATAGTGACGTGTTATAGTCATTTTTTTCCTGGAACATAAATGTGTGTAATCCTCCTTTATGCAACCTTTTATGCAATCATAACCTTTTTCCTCTTATCTAGAAAGGTGTATGCTTTGTGATATTTTAGGAGTGAGTCTCTATCTCTAGTTTTAAGAGAGGAACCCTTACGTGTTTGCAATAGTTCATTGGTGACCTGAGCTTATTGGCAAGATTAGGCAGCGTATGTAAAGCATATGAAGGAATTTGGTATCTTCCTCCCTTTTAGGAAACATGATGTTTTTCCCCTTGTCCTTGGGAGGAGAAGGGGCAGGTTATTTTTATAAGTTTCTACAACAATGATTAGTGGGTTTCTCTAGTAAATTTCTAGTTGGACCTCTCTTGTTTCCTATTGTCTCCTAACTTGCTTGTGTGTTCATATGTATTATAATATTAAGTTTGTGTTCATTTAAGATTATTTTGAGCTAGGACAGGATTAAAATTATTAAATTTCATTTTGTTATATAGAGAGAATGGTATATCTTGTGTCGATATGAGAGTATGGGAAAAGATTGCCTATCACTAGAAATGGAAATGTTATATTTTTTGATTGGGCATTCTAAATCAGGATTAATGGTTGTGTGTTACGATATTTGGGTACAAATTCAAGTTATGGAAACCTTGTGGCCAAGAGTATTCTTGTGTCACCATCAAAATTTAAGTGAGTTCTTCCGAATTATATAAAGTAATTCCAATGAATAGTATTCACCCTTGTAAACACATTTATTAAAATTAGGTTTCTTATTGTTAAGCCTCATTTTGTGTGGTCTTGAAGTTGTTAGTTCTATAAGAAGGTATGGTTTCTCATGGAAAATTTGAATGTGATGATTGGTAGTTTTTAATCTTGTCTAATATAAGGAACATCAAAGTGTAATTCAACTTAATTTGAAGTCTTATCATGTTCCTTTTTACTGTTTCTTTCCCTCATAAGTGGCTACATGGACGCATCATGAACAAAACTTTTCCTATAATTCATGGACCTTAGTTTCCATTCATTAGGATCCCATCGAAAATTTTCTTGTTTATATTTTCTCTACATAACCTGTTTAACCTTGTAGAGATTATTCTGAAGGTTTGAATGATAGAAATCTTATTTGGAAGTGGTTTAGTATCTGTACCTAATATTAGCCCTTATCTTTTAAAAATAATGTTGGACCAAATTGGAGTTTCAAGAGACAATTTTTCTTCTAAGTAAAGAAACCCTGTAGTAGGCGTGACTTATATTTGTATGCATTGTTTCCCTACATCTTTCTATGACTTCCAGGAGGAAGTATAGTCTAAGGGGAGGGGGATGTAATGGCCACTCCTCTTTGACACTTAATTTACTATGATTTTGATTATTACGGATTAGAGGCATGTGCATTATTATTATATTTTGGTTATCATTTTGATAGACTATTCTTACACACTATGGATATTATGATTATCATGATGTTTTGAATTTTACTATGGACTATTTGGTTATATCATGGATATTGATAGATACTTCTGTACATGATGATGATTTCATGTTACTTTGTTATAAACTCACAATTTGTATTATTTATGTATTGATTATGTTTAGATGATCGGGTTAGTCTTGGAATCTCATTGATGTTGGTGAAAATGGTAGAATTGAAATGTTTAGAAATTGTAAAAAACTCATAGAATTGTTTAACCTTGATGATGATCTAGTTATGTTATATGATGATGTTAATTAAATCGATATGTATGTGTTTTATTGATTGATGTAATTGATACAGCCTTGAGGCTAGAAGGGTATTGTTTTGGTTATTTGTAGGAAATGATATCACAATAAACAAGAAGGGGCTAGGAGACTAACAATGGAAGAATATCAGATGTTTGCAACAAGGCCACCTTGGAAATTTTGTGTTTGTGCGTATTGTCATTTTATTGTTGAGTTTGCTAGGAGGTTCCCTTGGGGGGGGGGGGCGACCTCACATATGGCCATGGGTTTGTGTGTTGCTTTCAATATTTTATTTTGTTTATTTTTTCGTGTATGTGATTTATTTTATTGTAACATGTATTCTCACTTTATTAAGGCTTAATTAATGTTCTCTTGTTTAGTTAATTAATCATGTTGATTATTCTAAGAAAATTATGGATGTGACAAAAGGAGTCATTTATTAGAGTAGTTGGTTCTTTGGTTCTTGTTTTTCTAATTGAGTGTATGTGATTTTCAATGTTGTACACTCTACCCTACTTGGGAAATTCGGATTTGGGCTTAAGGGCCATGTTTGGAGGCATATGGGACAAGTTAAACTTGTCCCACACCTCTTAATTTATTATACCAACCCTACCTATTGGTTGGGGGGTCAAAAATAGATCAAATTAAGTGTTTTATAAGGAAAAAGGTGATATTTAATTGCAATTTCTTACATGGGTTTTAAATTTTGTCCTTAAGATGTGTGGGTTGGAGTCATGTGTGTAAGAGGTTTTTCATTCTTGTCAACCACCTATTTATTGTGCATTGGGGTTGAGGTTTGACTTGTGATGTGGAGTTGAGGATGAGTGATGTGGCATCCTACATGGAGCTGCCTCACCCTCCTTTTTCATTTTTCTATACATACAAGTTTAATTGTTTTTTGGGGGGTTACTTTATTTATTTTGGTGTTCTTGTATTTTGGAGAACTTGATGAATTATTGGAGCTTGAATGAAATTGGATTGTTAGTTCTTGATCAAGTTCTTACCATGGAAAGTTAAGAGCTATACTCTTTTTACTTTTTTCTTTAATATGTGTGTATTTTTATGTATGTGAACGAGTTATTCACTTATTGGGATCTTGGGTAGAATTCCTAAGTAAGGTGTAGGAGAAGGCTATTATGAAATATATATGTAGGTATGCATAAGAGTTCATTTCATGTCTGGGAGGGAGTTGGGTTAGGTTCCCCACCTTAGATAAGAGAATGCTTGCATTTCTTAATTGATTCTTTTGAGGGAGACATAAGAGATTGTAGGGAGGCATAAGAGAATGTGAGAGGCATAAGAGGATATTGAGGGAGGCATAAGAGTTGTGTAGGGGTCTTGAGAGGTATTTTGGAGGGTTTTAACATGGGCTCCTAATCCCATTAGGAGGCATAAGTGACGTACTCATAGATCCTTGCTCCATTGAATTACTTTTCAAGCCTTGTGTATTTTGTAAAGTTGTATTATTGTGTTTATTATCTTGTGTTGAATGTGTTTGAAATGGTTGTGAAAATTGTTGTTGTGTTTTGGAAGCATTGTGAAAAGTTTTCATGGTTGTAAAAATTCCTTATTAATCCATTGTTGGGGCTTGGGGCCAATGAGAGGGTTAGCTTCACCTCCTCATTGGAATAAGTTTAGGAGGTGAGTGTTTCCAATGTTCCCTTCCTTGTTGTTGTGATTTGGAGATGAATAAAAGAAGGAACTCAAGTTGATACCTTGGATAGAGTTACATTATGTAGAAGATAAATACGAGAGAAGTTTTTTGTAAATTTTATCATGTGTCTCCACTTTTATGTGCGGATGGATTTCTATACTTGTATTTCAAATTCGAGTTCTTGTAAATGAATTATTCGAATATTGTTATGAGTTATTAAGCCATGGAATGGTGTAGTCTTGCAAGATGGAAATTGGTCACTGTATTAAACCATTTATATTTTTGTATTACTTCCCCCTTGTTGTAACCAATAGACCTATAGTTATACTCATTGTGAACCAATGGAATGTTTATTCTACTTCAATGTTAAACAAAATTTGATTTGTAAGAGAAAAACAAAATTTTTAAACAAAAGTGTGCAAATTATGTATCTTGTTATGAAAAGAATGTAAACTTGATAACTTGATTGTTTGTGTAGAAATGAATACTTTATTTACAAGAAAAGAGGAAGAAGAATGGTTATGTTTGGATGGTAAAATTTTCATGGAATTTTCATTTCTCTCTCTTAGATTGCCTTATTAGTTTTTAAATTAAATAAATACTTTCGATAGCCACGACACACCTTTTAAAAATAAAACAATATTCATCATTAATCTCACTCATACATATATTTAATTTATATAGTGATAATCATGATCTTAATTAAATATTCATGGCACACCAATTTAAAACAAAATAATATTTGTCCTCAATCTCTATCATATATATAAAACAATAACGTGGGTGTAACTTATATATATGTATATATAATAAAATATCAAAATCATAATCTTAATCAAATAACCATGACACACCAATTTAAACTAGAAAACAATATTGAGCTCTCATCTCACTCATACATATATGGAAAATACAAAGTAAAAGTAAAAAACATGACATTAAAATTCACAAACTTAAACATAGTAATAATAATAAAAGTTTTATAAAGGTAATAATTTGAATTAATTTTTTATATTTGGATTCCTTGTAAATAGGTTTAGTGTTTATTTATGGAATATTTATTTAACCAAATTCAAAAAATTGGCTATTATTACTATTTAGAGTATTAGGACATCTCCATTGAATAGTTTCAGGTGAGTTATTTTAATATCAAACATTTTTACTAATAATCTTTAGACTATTGATTTTCCAATGCAAATATAACTTTACACTTTTCAAATCCAAATATATATAATTGGTCAATAGCCATTTATAAAGTGCAATTTCTTTATAAGTATCCTTCTCATTTTTATTGTATCCTCATTGTAATGTTCTTTTTAACTTTTAATAACTATTTTCTTTGTTTTCATCTTAATTTGTTTATATTTATTTTTTAAGATTTTAATTCCTATTATTTAGGATTTAAAAATAAGAATATCTTTTTATATGCTGCAGTCTCAAAAGTTTTAAATATTGAAATAGATATTTTTCATTAACTTTTTTTCCACCATGACTACTGTAAAGTTGTAGTTATAATAAAGGCTTCAGTCCAGCTCTTAGAAAGAGACTATGGCAGAGGAGGAGAAATTGTAGCAACAGGATGATTCTCAAGAACAAAATAAAGGATTCTCAGGAAAATACCATAGTTGTGAGCCTTTGAAATCAAAAATAAAACCCTATCGCAAGAAACAGGTAAAAATTGCCTCACCCCTCCCAAGACCATATTATAGGCCTCCCTTCCAAAAATCATGTTGAAGAGAAACTGTGATCTTTATCTCTATACCAAGTAC
This sequence comes from Taxus chinensis, assembly GCA_019776745.2. Lineage (NCBI taxonomy): Eukaryota > Viridiplantae > Streptophyta > Pinopsida > Cupressales > Taxaceae > Taxus > Taxus chinensis. Next base: position 126,061,259 of record CM034156.1, on the reverse strand, counting down.
CAAAAATTTTCATATTTTCGACAAATCGTTTTCCCTTGATGATGATGGTTTGTGCATTTTCCATCTCAATGTGATGCTAATACATACGTTGCTAAGTTTGACATCCAAATGGCCCTGAGTTTCAGTTGCATCAGTAACTAGTTTCCCTTAAATTTGAATAACTAATGCATCAAAAACAATTACCAAACTAAAAGCACAATTTCCTCCCCTATAAGATAGCATAAGAGCACGGAGAAACCCACGATAAAAATAAAATCGACTTTGCTTCTAGGAAATGTGTGGCTCCCAAATAATTCTTCCCTACGTTCTCGGTAGGTCATATATATCCAATTTAGCTTTTTTCCATTTAGATATTACTATATCCCATTTCAGTAATTTTATGTTATCTAATAATTAAATTTATATATTATGAAAACAAATTGGTACGACCTACTGTAGACAAACTTACAATATCTTTAATTCTTCCCATATATCTCATATTTATCTATTACAACTTTTTTTGGATAATCATCTACTAATTGATTCATTTTAAATTTAACTTTGATTTTTTGTTGATAAAATCATTGCATCATACAATTTGAGTAGGGGAATTCAATGAACCCGCAATGTGTTTGAAGTGTATTATCTTGAGCATACACTGATTGTAATGAATACTATTTTAAAAATCATGAAAAAATAAGTATTGTACCTCACACATTATTTCATATATTCACATTATGTATTTACATTAAATAATATTTTTGGATGCTTGATAGTTAAAATAATTCCATGAAACTATGATTATTTCGAGATTTTAATATTCTAACTCTATACATCATATTAGATTATCATTTTCATAGTATTTTTTCCATGAAATATAAAAGACAGTCATTTTAAAACATACATTCGTCCTTATGCGTATCAGTTGTCCCATGTGCTAAAACTAAGAATCTCTAAAAAATAAATATATTTGCAATACTTAGGCCTTACAATTAAAAGAGTTCCAATAACTTCCACATTTTTAATTGATTAAATGGACATGCCTCTTACTTATCACTTATTTGATGCATTCAACTCAAATATAAGGTTCTTTAGGTGTGAGGCATATAAACAACTTTGTTATAAAGAACAATTAAAAGTATATATTAGAAGAGCCGAAGAAAACTACATAAATTGTGCATCATAAATATCATTGCAAAAAAAAAATCCAGATAGAATTTCAGGATCTGTGGTGAGGGCAATTTGGTATGTTCATGTTGACTATAGCGCCTGCAAAATTTTTCCCAATGAAACCCAATAACAACCTAGCGTAAGCTAGAAAAATTACGATATTTTTTTTTAAAAACATGCTAGCAAAATGTTTTAAATTAATATTTGTCACATTCATGTTTCTAAGTTACTTTAAATTAATAACAAAAATTTCCTTATTTAGTCCTCATTATAATAAAAATACTAATTCCCTCAATACCTATGAATAAACGAGGCTAGTCTAAGCCTTGGTTTAGTTTCCCCCAAATTTTATTTTGATAAACTTTAAATGACACCATAGCCAAACTTGCACAACTTAATCTCATGGGTAAATGGGTCTATTTAATTAAATACAAAAGTTATTTTAATCCCACAAGGTCACTACTTTAAAAATAGTAATTAACAAGGTCCTCGATTTAGCACAAGGGTTAGAAAAATAAACCCATCCCTTACACAAATAAAGTGGTCCCCTTAAAAATTAAACCCATGCATTTAGATTTTTAAATTTTAATTTTACTCAACCTCTCCCCACCTAATTTTTGTAGTGATGAATCCCATCCATTGGATGCATTCATCTGGGGCCATAAGATCAAAGGTTTTCATTGAACCTAAGTTTGTTTATGACGGCTTCTTTCTCTTTTCTTTTGACTTATTATTTCTCTATTGTTTTTAAGATTGGTGAAGGAGAAGAAGGAAGCCATTAGAGGCCATCTCAAGCTTTTCGATGGATACACATGATCCATTTAGGGTTTCAAAGTTTTCATTTGTTTTATTTATCTCATTAATTGAAGATTTTCCCAAATGGACATGCGGGTTTTGCCTCATTTTAGTGATATGATCAAATTTGGCACATGTTTACATTTTTGTAAGAGAATATATACATATACGTATGTATATACTTTTGTATAGATATATATGTATATATGTATCTATTTTGAAAATTTCTTTATTGAATAAACACTAAATATAAATAAAATAATGTGGTTGATACGCGCGCGCGCATGTGTGTGTGTGTGTGTGTGTGTGTGTGTGTGTGTGTGTGTGTGCGCGCGTGCGCGTGTGTGTGTGTCTATATATATATATATATATATATATATATATATATATATATATATATATATTGCGATTTTTATAATAGTTTGGTTGTGGGTTGTAATTTTTACATTCTACATAAATAAATGTTGCAAAGATTTATTATTCCACAGTGGGGGTTTGTTACACTGTAGCAATGTTTGGGGCTTGTTTTAAGCAATGGTGGCTAAGTTTTGGGGTTGGGGGAGGATCACCGACCCCACCCCCCATCCCATGGTTAATGGGGTGCAGGGTGGGATCACCGACCCTCCCTCCAACCCCCTTTCTCCACAACAAATACCACAAGCCATAGCCATAAACTGAATATGTTCTCTCATAAATTTTATTTTGATACTTGTTTTCTTTTTTATTATAATATGCACTATATATATATATATATATATATATATATCTTATAAAACAATAGTAATAACTAATAACTAAAACAAAATTATTATATTTTAAATATCAATATTAATAATATTTTCATATAAATACTTTTAGCAATATATAAAGGTATTTGTTTATTTTTCAATAGTGTTAACCAATCTGAGTCTAATACTTAAGAATTTCTCTAAGAAATTTGAGAGTATATATATAAAGAGTGCAAGAGAAATAATTTTATTTTCTCTATTTAAGCAAAAACGAAAGTATTCCATTTGTTGGCAAAACCACAAATCAAGAATTTTTTTAAACTTTTCCATAACCTCATATGCATTTTGGTATTTCTTCAATCAATATAAGAATGAACAATGAAATTTAATTCACTACTCTAGACATTTCATGTAATACAATGGGAATAATCATTTCTTTGCTTTTACAAATACAATTTCGCAAGCATTCTCAACAACCATTATCACTAGATTTTTCCAATAGTTTTAAAATAAGAACTACTAAATTTCCAATAAGAAATACACACCTATATGGCATAATAAATCAACTAAAATATGAACAAGTTGTTTCTTTCCTTACAACATACAAATTTAAAACATTCCCACAATAGGTTTACAACAAGAATAACACAGTACCTAATGAAGGCTACAATTGCACTAAAATGAGAACAAACTATTTTCTCTTTCCAACAAAATTTCTATTACATCAACATGATTTGCTAATATGTCTTTCTTTTTAACATAAAACATAACTCAATAACAAATATTCAATGTAAATTTTCTTTGAAAGAGACAATGCAATAATCTTCCACTTAAAGGGGCAATTTTTACAAGAAGGTAACTACAATAGATGAATTTTTAGTCTTCTACAAGTGCTCCAAGTATCAAATATCCAACATGGCTTCATATTTATTCACTGGATCACAACAACCAAAAATGAGGGAGAGGCAACACTCTCCACCCAAAGAAAACTCTAATGAGAAGTAGAAGAAATTCTTTTCATTGGGCCTCAAGCCCCAACCAAAAGGAAATAAGGGATGGATCAAACAAATTAAAACTACACAATTCTTCCACACTTACTATCAAGCAACACACACACTAGAAAATATAACCACAATTAAACTCATTTTTAAGAACAATTTCCCAAAATAATGTCTCCAAAATAATCCAAGTAGAGTTAGGAACATGGGGGTGCCCTTGTGCTTCCCAAGGGTTTGGATGCCCACCTCTAAAATCCTCCTCAACACAATCTATTCCCAAAATATCTTATGCCTCCCCACAACAACATATCAATGTCTCTTATACCTCCCTCACTCTTAATACTCCCTCTCTCTTATGTCTCCCAAAAAACACAAAATAACAAAATAGAATAAATTGGGGCAACCAAAACCCACTCCCTTCTAAACACACAAATAAGATCTTATGCCTCCCAACATATTTCATCCCCATTTCCAAATATCAACACAACCTAAGGTCAATTTACTAACCAACACTTCAAACAAGAACACACATTCATACAACACATAACATACAAAGAAATAAAAAGAAAATGAGAATGCAAGGTCCTTCCTTGCTAAGGTAAAGATCCAATTTTCAATCAAGTTCCAAAAAATTCTTCAAACTAAAGAAACTCCAAGCTCCCTTCTACTTCAACAAGTAAGCACTCTAAAAAATCCAAGATCCAAAGCTAGGAAAGTAACCCCATTTACTTCCCAAAAATTTCAATAAATAGAAAAGAGGAGTAGGGAGATAATGTGGTCCGATGCCACATCATTTCTTCTCCACTCCACATCACCCAAGTCAAACCCATTCTCCAAAGAAAAATAATTTGGTGGTTGAGAGGTATGAAAAACCTCTTACACACACCACTCCAACCCATACCCTTTAGGAAAAAGAAATAAATACATGTAACAAAGTGCAATTAAAATTCACCTTTATCCTTCCAAAACACATAATGTTGTCTAACCTACACCCTAAACCCTAAAGTCATAAACCACCAAAACAAAATCTAGTCAGCTTCAGAGAGGAAGATTTTATTGTGGTCACAATTAGGTCCCAAGAAAAGGCTCAAGAAAGAAAAACAACAAATATAGACCTGTTCTACCCACTGTCACTAATAAAACAACAACTAAAAGTCAAAAAATAGCTAACTATTTTGTTGTTTCCCAAAAAACAAATAACATTTCTGCTCAAAAGGTGTTATCACGAAATCACAACACCCTTCTATGGTTTATACAAGCACATATACTTGAACTCACGGTGTGATTGGGTAACATGGGTACTATCTCCATGTTGTGGGACTTGCTACTTGAGATAGACCTCCAGAAAAAGCAGGTTCTTTCTCCTAAACTACCTGCCACAATCTACTCTAATGCAGGGAAAACTAACTATTGTAATCCAAATTTCCAACGAACCAGGGAGAGAGAATGCATAGAATGAAATCCTACACTAAAGCTAGTGATACACCAGAAAAGAAGGGTGTGAGAGTAGTCTTCAAATGCGTGAAATACAGAAGCAAAGTGCACACTAGAAAAGGTGATGACAGTTCTCCACAATCTAGCAAAATGCATTCACAAAAATATTTCAAACATACACAATGATAATGGATCCCTACAAGAGCATAATAATAAACACAATATTCTTGTAATCAAGGTTGAAGGGGCAAGAAAAATGCAGAAAAACATAGTAGGGGAAGATGCATCCACAAACTTATATTTTATTGCTTCCTTATATGCACAGTTCAATCGGTTACAAGATAAGGGCCTGGATCACCATGCAAGGAGTCCAAAACAAGGGCCTGAAACACATTGGCTTCACAAAGCAATTTTGGTAGATCTTTTCTACAAAAAACTACCTCTCCCATACAATGAGCCCCAACACTCCAATTTATAGAAGAAATGAGAAGAGAAAGAGAAGGGAAAATGGAAATCCTGAAATCTGTCCTTCAACCACTTGTAAGAGGCATTAAATGGAGTAAAATGATTATATATTACTTGCAAAAGGCTCCCCATACTATCCCAGGTGCTGCAGCAGAGAAAGAATGATGACCATGCCTCTTAATTGCACTCCCAACCACCAAATAAAACACTGTTATGAACCCAGCCACGTTTTCTTAAAAATATCAATTAATCTCTCATCAAATATGGAATTTATTGATTTTTGTGTGTTGGGCTCAGAGCCATGATTCCAACAGTACCAATTTTGTGTGATTTCATTGAACAATACAAAAGTTATGTCCTTCTGAGTGCGGGCAGCTATTTTGGGTCTGACAGGGGTTTTCTATCATTTGACAGGAATGAGCATTAACTGACTGGAGCCGAATATGTTTCTTTTAATTAAATATATCTACCCTCATTGAAAATCTAGAAAGTCCAGGATGTTGTGCTCATTCCAGAAAGTCCAATTTTGTTAAAATCGGAGCTTGGAGTCAAAAGTTATGGCCGTTTGAAGTTTCATGGGTCAAATGTTGACTTTTCTTCTTTTCCTTCAGACAATTCAGCTTTTCGCGTCCCTCACATCCTGCACGTACTTTTCACTCAGATGTCCTAGACGAAAATCTCCTGCTTCAGCTGATTCAGGCTTCCTTGTTCCTGTTTAAGGTGAAGACACATGGCGAGATTCCATTCGTTGGCGGCTCTTTCGGTTTTTCGCACCCCACGCGTACTTTTGGCCCGACTGTCCCAGACGAAAGTCCCCTCTTTCGGCCAAATCAGCTGGTTCACGTCCTCCATGTACTTTTGGCTTAGATGTCCCAAACTGTCTGGGAAAAATATCTCCAAACCGACCGAAATGGATCGACTTGCGCCAAAGTGGCCGATCCGCATCCTGCGCATACTTTTGGCTTAGCTGTCCAAAACCGCGCGAAGCAAGACTTAGGAAAATTTTTCCCTCTTTCGGCTGATTCGGATTTTTGTGTCCCACGCGTCCCGATGTCCCAACTGTCCCTGGACTAGGACTTAGCCAATTTTCTTCATTTCTTTTCGGCCCCCAAGCTTGGTACAACGTACCTCAGTATGACCTGAACCCTTCAGACCCGAAATGCCTTAACACAGTCCTGCAACCTTTTTTTTGCATTTCTTCCATTTTCTCAACCTGTTGGGATTTCTTCTTGGATGGGAGAGTTAGAGAGAAGCCGAGGGGGCCCCAAAAACATGATTTCAGGCCTTGAACCAATCTACTTTCTCAGAACTGAAGAATTTGATGCATGTTATCAAAATTACCTTTAGGGGTGAATTTTGGATAACAAAAGGATCAACAAAAAAATTGATCCTAGAAGAATCTTCATACCTCATATTTGAAAAGTTGCTGAAGCAGAGTCAATTTTTGCTAGTGCCTATGCTAAAACAGTAGAATCTGTTTCAAAAACGGTTTCTTCATTTAACATTGTTGATGTAATGAAAAATCATGATATTAATATTTCACTATGGGATGCTCTAAGTATTCTAAGATAACAAGATTTACTTTCTCACGAGCTTGTTAAGCTACATATTTCATCAAAAACTACAGTAAAGGAAGCCGAGAAAGCAAACATGGTCCTTGGAAGAATGGAGGAAAAACGCATTAAAGAAGTTAAATGGATTGGTCAAAAGGTCTTAAACACTCATGATATCAAGAAGCAACCACCATTTTATCTGTCTTTGATTATTGAATATCATTTGGTTCATAACTGCATGGTTGATAGTGGTGCAAGTAGTAAAGTTATGCTAAACGCAATTGTAATTGGGCCTGCAGTATGAGCCTATGGAAAAAAATATGCTTACAGTTATATGGAATAGCGACCAACATAGTTTTCATTATCATAATTTGGAGGTAACCTTACATGTTTTGCCCCAATGTTACTATTTTACAAGATGTGACTGCTATAGATTTACCTCCTTATTTTATGTTATGTTTATCACAATATTTTATAGAAAAAATAGGACATTATCTCTCTTAAGATTGGTCATTTTTGTTCTTCACTACAAGGTATGGAACTAAGGTTACCATAAATTCACATCCTTTGGCTAGATTTCATATTCAGCCTCATGCTTCAAATACTACAAGAAATTATGCAACTTTAGAGCAATCTGATTATGATGTTACAACACACGTTTCTACTCTAGACGGTGTTTCTAATCTATTTATGGATGAAAATACTCAATAATAACATGCTTATGACCCTTTCAAAGAGGCAAAAGAAGATTTGTTTGGTGTTTGTTTCTTACATAAGGAAAATACACCAATTCCCTTGTCCAAAACAGAAAAAATATTAGAAGGGCTATGGAAGCTTCACTTCGATGGAGATAAAAATAAGAATCTTACTTCCCCTTAAAATGAAAGGTACTTTTTAGCTTTAAGTATGTAATTTTCTTGTACTTTAAATATAGCTGAATACAACGTGTTATTTCATGGCTTGTAATGGGCGAGAAAGAGAGAGATTGGTACTTTATCAATTTTTTGTGATTTGGAGTTACTTATTAATCAAGAAAAAAACTTTAATGTGTGCAAGAATTCATAGCTGAAGTGTATAAACATAGAGTTTCAGACTTATTGGATGATTTTGATGTTATTAACATTCCCAAGAGCTAAAAACAAACATGCAAAGAGACTTGCAGTAGTTGGTGCTAGATTTGATGTACTACAAAAAAATCAAAAATAGCAAAGTAAAACCACATATAAAGTTGATTATCAGACCTTCAGTATCGGATAACGAAGAAAATTGACATATTTTTTAAGATGATGAACATATCTGCAGGTTTTTCCAGCAAGAAGCTGAATTTTTTTGAAGTAAATCAAGAAAAACTATAGCACTTCTATGGTGACCAGATTGTTAAGTTGAAGACAAAGAAGTTTCCTCAAGGATTGGTTACACGAGAAGACATTTTCACTTCTTCTGATCAGTTAAGAAAAGAATGTTATCTCTCGAAAGTGCACCCTGTAGAGAGATGGTTGTAGGTGTTCTAAGCTTGCAAATTTTATGTCTCTCTTTCGTAGATACAATGGAAACACCTCAGGTCTATGGGTATACCTATTTTGAGGCGAGTCTCCGGTACCAAGGTCGGTTCCTTATTGATGTATCTTGAACTAATTTCTGGGGTTTAAGGGTAAAAGATGGCTATAAAAAATGAATTAAAACTAATGCGATACACCAAATTTATATGGGGGCTTTGACTGAGTATATGAAAAATTGATATGGGAAGGATTCTTGATGCACGAACCAATAGTTTTATTCATAATAATTAAGGGAAAAAACTTGATGTACTGAGGGAAAATATCACAACGACATTGATAAGTTAACATGGACATTAAAATTATGTAGAAAATACTGAATTTGTAGCAAGGTAAGATGATTGTTCAGGGAAATTGCATTCACAACACTAATAGAAACATACACAAGGCTATAAATAATTGGAAAGGCTGAAAATACTTCACACTCAGAAGGCAAAACTGGAAAAAATTGCTTTAGTACTCCTGTATCCAAAAAGTCCTCCTTTGTTCCTTGCCAAGGAACACAATATATAGCAAAAAAAAATTTCCCCACCCTTCTTAAAAAAAGACTAAGGCTTGTACCCACCACTGCATCTTATTTTTATCCTTTATTTAATAATAGATAAAGGAATAAAATAGAACATGCAATTACAAATAGGAATTAATAGCCATTCATCACATTACAGTCAAATCGAAGTTAACCGTCCTATTTTTAAGAAAACAAAGGTGAATAATTTTCTAATAATAAGCTTGCTTGCTAGGCAAGTCTCTTTCCTTGTGCATGCAAATTTTGTCGTCTAACTGATCTATCCTTATGTGAAGGTATGCTAAAATACTCCTGTGTATTTATCAAAATAAATTACATTAATTTCAATACTTTGCAAAATAAATCATCCAAATATATATCTTGATTGGGACTACCTTTGTTTCTGATGTCGAAACTTGTTCTGTCTTCTAGTGCTCACATGGATAACACCTTGTAAATTATCTCCAACATTCCCACTAGTGGGGACCACCTTTGCAGTTCAGTAATATCTCACCATGGTTTGGCCACTCTTGTGGACTTAGCACATCACCATGCTTTACTAATATAATAGGTCACCATGATTATGGGATTTACCTGGTTTGATTGGAAATTTGACCATCTTTGCATAACATATGGCCATACTATAGTGCTCGGCCACTTTTCAGTTATAATTGCGTTCTATAGCTTGTCATCTTTTGTAAATAGTTTAAAAATTCACCTTTTCAGTGATCATTGTTGGCATGATTTTGTCAGAACTTTGATCATGAGGACATATTATATGGTTTAGACTATTCAGATTTGATGTAATGATAGTTTTAATTGACAGGTGGGCTGGCACTCTCTCCACGGTGACTCACCCCTTCACATTTTACGCTGGAATTTTTCTCTTAAATACATTGGCCATTCTGACTGGCTATGACCATTGATTTTGGCACTTAGATTCTTGTGAACTGTTGATCTCGATCTTCATTTGGGGTTTTAATTGGATTTTAATGCGGTTGTTGCCAAGTGACCATGATGGTTTGCATTGAACATGGAGATCGATTCTTATCCTTTAATCTCTGCACTAGACATCTTCATGCCGTCGATTTTTTGACCGAGGTTGAGTTTGAACCTAACCCTACTCTTGAGCTCCGTGGTAAAGCTCATTTGACCTCAGTGATCACTCCATTTGTTTTTATTTTTTGCAGGGGAAGCCCTAGCAAAAAAAAAATTCGACGCCACTGGTGTAGCTTTGAGGGCGAAGCCCTGGAAAATTCTATCCAATATTTTAAATCATTTTTTGGGCTCTAGGTGTATTTGTTTTCTCAGTACAGTCATGGCCTTCATATTTTCTTTCCTGGAGTTTGATTCAGTTCCTTTTAATAGTCTATATAGTGAGCATTTGAATTCTCTATTCATGTTTGAGCTCACCATAAAAATGATGAAGGGATTCTGTATAAAGTTGGCCATTTCTTACATTGGGTATCTTGCATTCTAGGAGGTCATTTTCATGCCATTTCTAGTTCGAATCTCCTTGGCTTGATGATGGGTTATCTTGATAATTGTTGGAATGTTTTACTTTTGACAAGGTAAGCATGTTTTGGACTCAGGATCTTCTAAGTATTCCTTTGTCTGTCATTTTTTGAGATCTCTGATATAGCATGAAGTTTTACATTCTATTAGGGGTTCAACCTAGATGTTTTTGAGTATTATTGACCCTTACTTTATTTTGTGTTCCATGAAAATGCCTATTCATGGAGATCGATTCTAAGCATTTTTACCTAAGCCTCTAATTTATTCAACAAATTCGTAATGATTACTGAATTTTTTGACATTTTGAAATACCCCTTGTTGGGAACTTACAACAAAATAGACAAAACATAGAAATTTGCAGCAAATACTGAATCTGATTTTTTACAGATTTTATGCAGAAAATTATAGCTAGGGCAGTGAACAGAAAAATATGGATAACTCCCAAAATTACCGTTCAAATCACTTGAAATTTTAAATGGAACTAGATAATAATATAAAGAACACAAGGGAAATATTTTTGGAATTTTTCAGTCAATCTAACGCTGCCAGAAATTTACAGTGTGCCTAAAATAGCTGGAAAACTTCGAAAATTAATATATTTCTGAATACAAGTACAAAAATGATGAAACTTGGGAAATAACATTTATACATATGGAAGATGACTTTCCAACCTTCAGATCTGAAAACGGCCAGCTGAAAACCCTTGAAATTAGGGCTGCAATCTCCCAAACAAGTCACCCCTCTTGGTAGATGGCCGAAACCCTTGTGAAATCCTCTGTAGATGATGCGAAACCCTTCCTCTATGGCTGTCGTAGGTCTGATCCGAAAACCCACTGAAAATCTCCACAAAAACTCTCAAAAATCCTCAAACCCTAATTCTGAAATTTCTGAAAATACCTCTGTAAAAAACAGCCCTGAAATCCACTCCAAATGAAGAGCTAGGGTAGATCTTTCACTACCGAAGAATTCCCTACTAGCTAGGGATGGATCTTTCACCACTGAAGCTAGGGTTCCCGTGGGATCTTACTCCACAAGCTAAATAGTTGCAAACAGTAGTTGCACATGAAAAGAAAATGAGTGTATGAATGAATGCCTATCCTTTCACCCCCCCTTCTCCTTTTATATCCTTTTTCATGTCAAAGAAACCCTAAAACCCCCAAGGTACACTTCCTAATAAAGAGGGCCCAATTAAAAATAACTTAAAGTTGCTTTTTCCCTTCCTAGTCACCTAGGCCCATAAAGTGACCCCAATGAAGAAATATAACATCTAGTCCCTTTTTAAAGTACTTTATGACCTTGTCAATAAAAAATAATAACAACTGGACTAGATTCCCATACCCAATAGAAAAATAGTGTCCGTAACCCCTTGCGCATGACTAGGGTTGGACACGCATTGGCCCTTAGGCCATGGGCGAGGGAAAGGGGACATTACAGTCCTCCCTTCCCAAAATTTTCTTGTCCCCAAGCAAATGCAAACTAGGATGCCATAGAATCTGTTTTCCTTCCCAAGTAGCATCCTCAAGAGGCAAACCCTTCCATCGTACCAAATATTTTGTGATATCTCTGTTCCTGAGCTTCCTTTGTCTGACTTCAATAATAGAGTCCGGTTCTAAAACCAGCTTCCCCTCCTCATCCAGTGGTGGCAACTCTATAGAGGGCACAATGTGTTGTCTTAGGGCCTTCTTAAGGCATGATACATGGAAAACGTTATGTATCTTGTTTTGCTCTTGAAGATCCAACTCATATGCAACTGCACCCACTTGTCGAACTATCCTGTATGGACCATAAAACCGGGGTTTTAGCTTTTCCGCCCCCTTTTGCTTGATTGATGACTGTCTGTATGGATGTAGACGTAAGAACACCAAGTCTCCTACCTCGAAGGACCTCTCTATCCTGTGTCGATCCACATAAACCTTCTGCTGATTCTGTGCCTTCTGGAGATTCTCCTTAAGAGCTCGTAGGATATCTGGATTCTCCTGTAACCAATCCCGAGCTTTGGGAGCTCGACTATCTGATAATACTAAATCAACAAATGACATGGCATTATATCCATACAAAGCTATGAAAGGCGTCATGCCGATACTCATCTGTTATGTGGTATTGTAGCAATACTCACCCATATGCAACCATCTGATCCATGCCTGCTGATGTCTGGTCACATAACTCCGTAAATAGCCCTCTATCCGTTTGTTGACAATCTCCTTTTGTCAGTCAGTCTATGGGTGGTAGCTCGTGCTAGGAGTCAACTCAGTACCGGAAAGTCTGAAAATCTCTTACCAAAAGGTGGTCATGAAGATCTTGTCCCTGTCACTGATAATATTTTTAGGCAACGCATGTAGCCTGAAAATCCCTATATAAAATACCTGAGCCACGTCAGCTACCTCATGCTTCTTGGGTAGAGAAAATAAGTGTGCATACTTGGTCAATCGATCAACCACCATATAAATGCAATTGTGCCAATGCACCATAGGGAGCCTGTGATGAAGTCCATCGATATGCTCTCCCACTTATGCTCAGGGATGTGAAGAGGCTGAAGCAACCCTACAGGAAAAGAGTGCTCCGATTTGGTTTGCTGGCAAACCATCCATTCTCTGACATGATTAAGGACATCATCCTTCATCCCCTTCCAGGTGAATCTCTCCTTGATGTACCTGTATGTTTTGAAATATCTGGTGTGTCTAGCTAGTGGTGTGTCATGTACGGCACGGAGGATCTTGTCCTTCATCTTAGACCTCAATACAAGGAAAATCCGATCCTTGTAGAAAATGAGATCATCTACCACCCTATATCGGTCATCTTTGATAATACCATCCATGATCTCGCATGCAAACTGATTGTTGGAGTATTCAACAAGTATGTGAACCTTCCAATCTACTGAAATTTTGGACATAGAACTCAACATAGTAGTAAGGTAAGGTCTCCTAGATAAAGCATCAGCCACCACATTATTCTTACCTCTAGTGTATTCTATATCAAAGTCATACGTTTGTACCTTGTTCACCCATCTCTGATGGTGATCATTGAGATCCTTTTGCCCCAAGAAGAACCTCAAGCTATTGTGATCAGTACATACCACGAACCTGCTGCCCACAACGTACTTTCTGAATTTGGCCAAAGCATGCATGATGGCCAACATCTCCTTGTCGTAAATCGAATACCCCCTCTCCACGGGGATCAATTTTTGACTCTCGTAAGCAATGGGGTGCCTATCCTGCATAATCACCGCTTCAACCCCCTCACTTGATGCATCACACTCTAGAACAAATGGCCGAGAAAAATCTGGTAATGCAAGGATGGGGCATGAACTCATCACCTCCTTGAGATGATCAAAAGTCTACTGTGTTGCTTCTGACCAAGCGAAAGCTCCCTTCTTGGTCAAATCTATCAGTGGGGCAGTCAACCGTGAGAAATTCTTCACGAACCTTCTGTAATAGGTGCTTAGTCCCAAGAATCCCCTCAAGTGTGTCAACGTCCTGGGTGGAGGCCAATCCAAAATTTCCTGTATCTTCTCTTTGTCCACCATTACTCCCCCTCCACTAATCACATATCCAAAATATAACAACTATGTCATGCCAAACTCACATTTAGAAGCTTTTGCATATAGCAAATTAGCTTCTAGTATTCCCAATATCTTTTCAAGGTGGCAGATATGGCTCTCCCAAGTCCTGCTATAGACCAATATATCATCGAAGAAGACCAAAACAAACTTCCACAAATGGCAGTTGAACACGTGGTTCATGCAAGACTGGAATGTAGCTGGTGCATTAGATAGTCCGAATGACATCACTCGAAACTCAAAATGTCCATAATGACATCTGAAAGTAGTCTTATGCACATCCTGTTCCCTAACCTTTATCCAAATTGTAAATCTATTTTAGAAAAATAGATTTCTCCATGTAGCTCATCTAGTAGCTCATCAATACACGGCACTGGATATTTGTTCTTGATTGTCCTCTTATTCAGTGCCCGATAGTCGATGCACATCTGCATGGTCCCATCCTTCTTTTTTACCAACACCACCAAGGAAGCGAAAGGACTAGAACTCATCCTAATGTGCCCCATGTCAATAAGCTCATGGATGGTCCTCTCAATATCATCCTTAAATTGTTTGGGGTGACGGTAAGGAGTAGTAACTACTGGTCTAGTGTCCTCAAGCTCAATCACATGCTCGAATCCCCTCTCTAGCGGTACACCCGGTGGTATGTCGCTAAAAACTGCACTGTGCTTGTCTAATAGCCCCTGTATATCCACATGATACTCTGGTTGTCCATCCTCTGAGTTCTTGGTAGAAACCAAACACTATACTACCCAATCCACCCCATTGTGTCTTTGAATCCTCTCGATCCTCTTTGCTATAACGACCCTGGGTGCCTTTGAAGATAAACCCCTCAAGGTTACATTCTTCCCCTTAGACTTGAACTTGAGTTCCATCGTCTGAAAATTAGTTCGAAATTCTCCAAGAGAATGGAGCCACTGTACACCGATCACAAGGTTGGTCTCTCCAATACCAACCACATAGAAGTCATCGGTTACTATATGGTTACCCATGGTGATACTCAACTGCAGAACTCACTGCATGCATCTCATGGACTCACCATTGGCTACCACCACATTAAAACCCTCAAAGTATTCTGCCTGTAGTCCCCGCTTCTCTACCAAAGATGCATCAATGAAATTGTGGGTCGCCCCACTATCAATGAGTACTACCACTCTCTGACCCTATAATGTTCCCCTAACTCTGAATACCTTGTACCTCGGGGTACTTGACAAAGTAGCAATAGTCTCCTGGGAAAAAATATCCTCCTCTTGTTCAACCCCTGCACTATCCAACGCCTCCTCATCTTCATCTTCTAACTCCTGATGGTACCACTCTTCCTCGTTCTCACTCTCCTCGAAGACCTCTATGAATTGGGCCCTTCCCTTTCCTCTACAATCATGTCCTGGAACCCATGGTGGGCGGCAATTGAAACATATTTTCTTTTGCCTCAACTCCTCCCTGTCCTCTCTCGATAAAAATGGTCTCTTTGTGCTCTCCTGTCTGGGTGGGGGCCCCTTGGGCTGTGAACCATCAAATTTTGAAGGAAAACCCTTAGGCTGAATTCGAGGGGTAAACCTCGATTTTGGAGTGGAAAACTCCAAATCACGTGCTCGCCTAATTGCCTCATGTAGGGAGGAAGGCTCAAATGCCTTCACAAATCCTGCTAAAGCGTTAGTCAATCTTGCCATGAAGAGTGAATTCAACCTCACCTCTGAAACATCAGATACCATCACTGATAACCTCTGAAAATATGTAATGTACTGATCTAGAGAACTTGTCTACCTCAAGTGGGTCAATTCCTTGAAGTGCCTATTTGGGTCCCTCCTGTCAAACCTACTCATCAATATTTGTGTAAAATCTGCATATGTAGTGATATGCATGTGCCGCTGTGTGACCAATCCATGATGCCACCAGTCGTGGGCATCTCCCTTGAGGTGTAAGATAGCAAACTTAATTGCATCTTCTTCACGCATGGGATTCAAGTTGAAGTAAGTCTTCAACTTCTCGATCCAAGATTGGGCGGTACACTTCTTTGAGCCATCGAAGTGCGGAATAGATATTTGTCCCAATCTCCTCTGAAACTCGGGTACCTGTGGTGGGTAATCTCTCCTGGGCCTGCTCCCGATCTTCATTTTGCAATATTCCTGAAATGGCATGTTGTCCCGGAAACCCTAACTCAATGTCTGGTACTTCTCCCAACAAGATTCCTCATCCATAATGTCTGCGGGATGTCGTGTCAGCGAAACTTCCAGATCCTTCAAGAAAGAAGGCTCGTGGAGTCCCAAGGGCCTGGTAGAAGCATGAGGGGACCCTTGTCCCGAATGTCCACTCTCACCTCTATTACCATGATGTGCCATATTGTTGGCTTCTCCTCTCTCCGCATGAGCCTCAATCCTACCCTGTGGTAGCCTTTCAGTAAGCTGGCTCAAATAGAGGTTGGTAGTCTCTTGCTGCTTCACCATGTTGGTGAATAGTCATTTCATCATATCTACTCCCAACTCTTCACTGTCTTTGTCTCTATCTCCCATCTTTCAACCCTAACAGGCTGGAGGAACAATCACTCTGATACCACTGAAATATCCCTCGTTGGGATATTATAACAAAATAGACAAAACATAGAAATTTGCAGCAAATACTGAATCTGATTTTTTGCAGATTTTATGCAGAAAATTACAGCTAGGGAAGCGAACAGAAAAATATGGATAACTCCCAAAATAACTGTTCAAATCACTTGAAATTTTAAATGGAACTAGATAATAATATAAAGAACACAAGGGAAATATTTTTGGAATTTTTCAGTCAATCTAACGCTGCCAAAAATTTACAGCGTGCCTAAAATAGCTGGAAAACTTTGAAAATTAATATCTTTCCAAATACAAGTGCAAAAATGATGAAACTTGGGAAATAACATATATAAATATGGAAGATGACTTTCCAACCTTCAGATCTGAAAACGGCCAGCTGAAAACCCTAGAAATTAGGGCTGCAATCTCCCAAACAAGTCGCCCCCCTTGGTAGATGGCCAAAACCCTTGTGAAATACTATGTAGATGATGCCAAACCCTTCCTCTATGGATGTCGTAGGTCTGATCCGAAAACCAGCTGAAAATCTCCACAAAAACTCTCAAAAACCCTCAAACCCTAACTCTAAATTTTTTGAAAATACCTCTGTAAAAAACAGCCCTGAAATCCACTCCAAATGACAAGCTAGGGTAGATCTTTCACTACCGAAGAATGCCCTGCTAGCTAGGGATGGATCTTTCACCACCGAAGCTAGGGTTCCCGTGGGATCTTAC
Organism: Taxus chinensis; assembly: GCA_019776745.2. Lineage (NCBI taxonomy): Eukaryota > Viridiplantae > Streptophyta > Pinopsida > Cupressales > Taxaceae > Taxus > Taxus chinensis. The sequence goes on along the minus strand of CM034156.1, from coordinate 126,043,728 downwards.
TCCACAAGCTAAATAGTTGCAAACAGTAGTTGCACATGAAAAGAAAATGAGTGTATGAATGAATGCCTATCCTTTCACCCCCCCTTCTCCTTTTATAACCTTTTTCATGTCAAAGAAACCCTAAAACCCCCAAGGAACACTTCCTCATAAAGAGGGCCCAATTAAAAATAACTTAAAGTTACTTTTTCCCTTCCTAGGCGCTTAGGCCCATAAAGTGACCCCAATGAAGAAATATAACATCTAGTCCCTTTTTAAAGTACTTTATGACCTTGTCAATAAAAAATAATGACAACTGGACTAGATGCCTATACCCAATAGAAAAATAGTTTCTGTAACCCCTTGGGCATGACTAGGGTTGAAAACGCATTAGCCCTTAGGCCATGGGCAAGGGAAAGGGGACATTACACATTTTTGATGCTGGGGCTGAGTTTTGATTCACCAATTTTCCATGGATGCTGATTTCAAGGTAAGAAAATTCTCTAATTTTCTCTTTTGTAACAACCCAAAATGGATATTAATTATTTGATTGAAAAGCATTGGATTGCAGAGAATTTTAACTTGGGTATTTCTTATTTGCTTTGCATTTAATCATCTTTGAGGGTTTCTCTGGCTCTATTTCTGTAATGATGAGCTACAATATGGGTTTTATATTTTCTTCTTGAGGTGTGCCAAACTATTATGAATGTGCTTATATTCACGGCTGTTATATCTTCATGGGGTTTGCATGTCTCTCTTGATTTGAAGCTTGAACTTTTGTTCTGCATTATTGGCTGCCATGAAACTAGTTCAAATCTATTCCTTTCATCATTTCCATTGTTTTGAATGGTTGAAATTTTTATTCCTTTGGTTTGTATATGGTCTGAAATTGTCATTTCGTGATGGAGGATTTTTATCATTAGATCTAACATAACATTTTCTATGTGCACCTGAATTGGGATGTCATGAGGGTTTTGAGTTCCTTTGAGAACATTGTTCTTCTAAACTCTGCAACTTTGGATAATTGTAACTCTCCACCATTTTCTTTCTTTTGAGATCAAATTTGTTTATAGATACTTTTAGCATTACTGAGCTCAAAACTTTGTTATTTCTGTGGCCTTTTTTACTTCAATGGAATTCTATGCCTGAAATATGGTGTTCGTGCTTGGAAAACATGGATGCCATGATTGATCTTGAGCTTTTAGTTTTTGATTTATTTTCTCAGATGGGTATGGCTTTCTCTATTTCAAGCTTTCAATCACTCTACAGATGGGGTTTTTACTGCAAAATTGGGCCGCCATAAATGTTTCTTTGAGCCTTACCATATAAGTTTACTTTATATGATTAGCTTCTTCTTCCTTTAGAACTCCATCACTAACACTTTTGAAATATATCATTAAATTGTGAACTCTACAAGAACTCTACTTTACAATTAGTGTATCAAGCTTGGAAAAGTATTTGATGTGCTTATTGGAACTGATCCTTTGAGCTGAGTTGTATTCTTTAAGAAACTCGAATCATCCTCCATTTCATTATTTCTTAAAAAACCTCTCTGCTCTATTCTGTATTGCAACTTCCTCCATTTCTAGAATAGCTGTTGAACATTGAGTTACATTCTTCGTTCATTCCATCATGTACTTATGACTCATCTTCTTCAAGTACCATAGGATAGAAGTTATTGAAATCTGTAATATTTATCCATAGTGAAGACTGTAAGACATGATTTATTTATTATTGGCTGTAACCTATATTTGCACACTCGTGAAAACAGTTAGAAAATATTTAGGCTTTTTGTCCTCTCTTATGTCCATGTTTTTTTCTTTTCTTTTCTCTTTCTTCTTTCTGAGTGATTAAAGCATGTAACTGCAGTTTGATCTTCAAGTAAATTATATCTCCTATTTTAAAGAGATTCATATGCACAAACCAGGACAGTAATGAATATGAATTGATCTCTGAGCTCGTAAATGAAAGCTCATATTTTCTTCTTTTCAGGTACAATGACTTCTATAATGAAGATGAAATAAGGAACAAAAGAGTGGAATTGAGCTACTTTGAACAATGAAGAAAAACCCCTGAGGCAATGATGGGTTCACTCATACTCCTTTACTATATTTTTCATCCACGTGTACCTCTTAAATTTTAGTAGTTGTACTTTACTTTCTAGTTACATCCAATGGCATGTGTGAGAACATTTGAAATTACTTATGAACAAAACATTGAATTCTATAAATGAGTTGTATATTTCTTTCTACTTTTCATCTTTTTGTATGAATTGTATGATGAACTAAACAACTCAATAATGTAATTGAATTTCTTAATCATGAAGGAAAGAACATTAATGAGAACCTGTAACATTCAGTAATGAACGCTGATTTCTACAATCTGCACTTATATTTTCTGTCCCAAAACTCAACATTTTTACCTATTATGTAATTCAGTATCTTCATTAAGACAACACAGCTGTCCTTCAGGGCCTTGTGTTCTTTTGCTAAAGATAGCATGAAATTATAGACTATGTGATCTGTTACGTTTTGTAATAGCACACATAGCTACAAATTTCATTTAATCATTAACTAATTCAATAGTAACCAATAATAAAAAAACTCCCTTAGCTTTGATATACTTCACTAATGCCTTTCATCGTAATGACGAAGTTTTGAGTTGCCCATTTTTGCACAATTGGAAGAATTGTCAACAGTAACTTTTTGTTTTTCTTCAACTTGATATCTAGCTAAAAAAAGCATCCAAATTGAAATTATTAGATGTCAATGATCATTACAGAGTACAACCTTAATTGTTACCCTAATATCTAGAGATAAACCCTAATTTCACCTATGCATGTAATCACTACACTTAGATGTTGAATCCATTCCACATCTCCATGTCTCTAAATTGTCCCATTAAACATATTATACATTTTCACCTTGTATTTATGTCTGTCCGATCTCATAAAATCAGTCCCTCCAAATCGATCACTGTGATGCTTGATAGACTACATCGTAAGGACTATTAATGGGGGGTCCTTGATTGTCACGGCTAATATATAGGATAAAAACCCAAATTTCACATGTGCATGTAATCTCTGCCATAGGATACCAGGTCCAATCCACATATCCATTTCTATAAAATGCCCCATGAAACATGCATGTGAATTTGACTTACATTTACATGTGTTATAATTACTTGAAAAACACAAGGTATTTCTCATCCCTTACACTCATCCTCCCTCAAATCCCTTTTTTATCTTTGCCCTTTCTCTATCGCAATTACTCTCATGCTGGTTTGAGGTCTTATATGTATCCCCAATGGCATTTACATCATATTTCCAACATAACACAATAATACTAAAGGTGTATTCCAAGTTATAATAGACCGAAACTTGCTAATTATGAAAACTCTTTCAACACCTACATCACTGACCCTACCTCAATGTACCTATGTACACAGAAACTCAGATAAATTTGTACCTCTTTAATATAATTGTTATAAACACGTTCTGTGTTCATGTGTACCGATGTTAATGTGAATGCATTCCTGGTCAAAACTTGTAGAATGTGCATATTTTCTATATAATCCCACAATGCCAAGTATATATCAAAGCATTGTTTTATTCAATCAATCTGTGCTTCTATAATACGGTGACCTATTATTTTTTATTCCCAGGTTTTATGGGATTCAAGCATAAGTTCCATTCACATGGCCATGATCACTCATTACCTAAAGATCAAGCAATATTTTCTCTGTGCAAACCGAGTTCTCCAGACATCAAATATTAGTGGAATAGTGTCACAAAGTTTCCCCTAATGTGTAATATCTAGTATAATGTTAAGTCTAAACCGTGGCATAATGCCAGTCCCCAAAATATACCAAAACAAACCCACAATTAGTAAAAATTCTTCCCAAATAGTGTTTACTTTAAATAAACTTGCAACACTATAAAAAAAGAATTAATTCTTTTATTTATCATGCAGTGATTTAAGTCTATGAGAATTAATTATCACAAGTAACATAATACAAAGTACCCATACAAAGGTAAACATATGTCTTTCTCACAAAGCTACATGGACCACAACAATAATATTTTTTTTCATTTTGACTGAAAAACTAATAGTGCATGAATAGGAGTCCCAAAATAGCAACATAACACCGACCTACATTGGGTCACTGTAGAAAGCGCGCTATCATGATTTAGTTTTGTCATTAGATAATGTAGAGGATCCATCACACATCCTTAGTCCCTTATATAGCTATCTCTCAGGCCTTTTCCCTGAGCCAATAATTTTAATTATTTTCTTTTGCTAGAGATTTAAACTATTTATTTACTAGATTTTTTGCAAACCCCAAAAATTAGTACATTTTTTACCTATCTCTCTTGCCTAGACATATGAGGCATATATACAAAAAACCCTTAGATAATTCTATATAGTGTCAAGGTTCTATTAGTCAAATTCCATGATTGCAAATCAATGAGATATTTGTACTATAATGCAAAAAATATATGGAGTCTAATTTTATATCTTAGGATTAGCAGATAAAATCTACTTAGTGCTCAAACTCTTACCTATTGGAGTGGTTCAATTATCCTTGATTGTTTGTGCATCACTTGTTCTTCTACAATAAATTTAGCTTAAAGGTGAAAAGGGTGGGTGGAGCACACATTATTCATTATCATGATAGTCATTTAAATCCCCATAAAACAAAAGCACTGAAATTATAATCAACTATTCGCATGGGCAATATTCATTTACTACTCCTTACCTTCTAAGATATTTCCAAAATATGTTTCCTTTCAAACTATTACCTCCTTTTGCTTTCTAACTGCTGGTGCTCGATTTGATCTCACCCCATTTGTTCTAAAAAATTTCCCAACCTACTTAGTTCGTCATATTTTCTATCCGCCAAATGGATGCGTACAAGTTTTATCTTTACCAGGGTGTTATTGTAAATCATTCTCTATGGTCTTCGATTGTTGTCGAGCCATGAATTATTTGTAAATTATTTTTCCTTGAAGAGAGATTCAATTCTAGGCGCAAATGGTGAAGTTCCGCTGCATCTTACTATTTGGCGAGTGTGTTTTCCCCATCAAATTATAACTCAACATCTTCAGCTACGTGGTCTCTTTTTTATTGGATGAGGCCAGTTGGGTCTATTTGAATAACTTGTAACTTTTTGCTATGTTTGCAAAAGGATCAATTTGGCACTGTGGCCCCATTGAGTTCTAATTGGCCAGTCAAATTTATAAAGGCAAAGAAAATTTCTCTTTTTTTCCCCAAAGGTGTATACGTGTTCATTTTTAATTGGTTGCGGCCCGGCGGGTTTCTTGGTGAAATTTACCACTTTTGTCACATTTGTAAAAAATACCAAATTGGCCACGTGGCCTTGATAGTCTCTGATTGGCTATTCAGCAAGGGTATGAAGTGCCAGGGAAAAAGTCTTACTTTGACTCCGAAGAAGGACACGTGGAAGTTTTTCAAGTTACAAAGTGGGGAAGAGGGGCGGCAGAACATTTTGAAGTTTTTTGACTCTTTGTATGAGGGAGAAAAGTTATAAGCAGAGAGGTGGGTCGTCGGAGCACTTTGAAGTGTTTTGGCTCAGCATTGAAAATTCAAAGTGAAATGGCGGGTTGACGGAACATTTTGAATTTTTCTAGCTCAGCATTTAAAAGTCAAAGCGAGGAGGTGGGTCGCTAGAGGTTTTTGAAGATTTTTGCCTTTGTGTGAAAAGGAGCAAAGTATAAAAATTAATCGCGACTCCAGTGTGGCCCACATGAAAAGATAAAAGTGGGGAAGTGGATCATCGGAGGAAAATTGGAAATTTTGTCTTTTCCGTTAAAAAAGGGTAAAAATGTAGAAATGAGATGCAGCTCCATCAAAGGCCATGATTAAGCCACATGGCGAGCCTGTATTTCAAAGGTGGAAGGGTGGGAAAAAATGTGAAAATTGTGTATTTTCTCCAAAAGTCATAAAATACAATAGGCAACCCCAGGCACGATTTGAATCAAAATTTTCCAGATGGATGACTCTAATCTAAATTTGAGAAAGGGAAAAATCAACGGTTTTTGTGCATTGCATCTGATTTTGCTGCCATTTTTTCTCCAAGACTCCTGGAGATGCGAATATACATTTCTTTTCTTTGTTTTTTGATGAAATTCCTTGTCATTTTTGTTTGCAAAGTGCAATTGAATGGATTTAGAGCTTAATTTGTGAGTCAAAGTAATGTAAAGGTTGATATTTTGAAGTTGGGATTGCTCATGCACTTGCAAAAAAATGTGAATTACCAGAGAAGCTGGATGCAGAGAAAAGTTTCAGATGAAAGAATGGGAAAATGTTGAAACGATGGAGGTGGCATCATAAAGGATTTGAAAATGTGCTCCCATTTAAGAAAATGATGGAGATATTTGCAATGATTCACCTTTTTGAACAACAAGCCAATTTTTTGTTGCAACCCTCTTAAACATCATTTTCTGGAAATCATGATGAAACATGTAACAAAGGTTCCTCGAATATTGTTTTCTTGGGGGGAAATATTAGATGTAAATTGGGTGTTATAAAAATTGTGCTTTACTCATGCAAATGGTCGGGGGTTTAATTCTTACGAGAAAATTTGAGAAATCCCATCTTCCGAAGAGACCATCTGAGAAACTTATTAATCTCTTATGTTTTAGATTTGATCATGTCAAATTTGTTGTAAGTGTATAGCCATTGACAAGATCTGAGATTGTTCGAGAAAATTTTCCTTGCTGATAAATTTAACCAAACTTGAGTTAATCTAGTTTATTCTTGGGAAAAAATTGTGTTTGCTTCATTCCTGGATGTCTGCAAGTATTTTTTCTTGTTCCTGTTGCATTCTTGCATTAAAATCTGTGTGAGAAACACAAGATCGTATCCTTGTGATAGTTTTGTGGCATTATCAATTTTATTTATCATAAGGGCTTCCATTTGATAGTGAAATAAACAAATTTAAAATCACTGTGACTCCTAGCATGACTATAAGATTGTTTTTTATCCTTTGAGGGTATCTTAGGCATGATGAAACAAATATTGATAATGTTTAGTTGATTTTTCCAATTTGAGCCTTCATTTTGGATCTGTCATCACCAATCCAGCACTATGATAATTCTTCACTGGGAACTCCTCGTGCTATGATTATTTACTAATGCATAGCTTTTAGTTTGGTTGATGTATTCTAGAAACACAACAACAAACATAACACAAGAATACCATAGACTCTAATAAGAAGGAATGATGATAAATCTGAAATATCAGTGTAAATTATAATATCAACATGAAATTGTTACAATCTCACCCATGAGATACTTCAAGTGTTACTGACTTCACTTTCCTTCTAACAATAAATATGGGAGATACTTCACAATTACACCTCTTAATGGCTTCTTTAACACAACTTCAAAATGATGGCTTCCTTTACACAATTACTCATACAATATTTCTCACTACTTCCTTCTATGCCAAATGAGGGGGGTGGTCTTTTTATTTATAGGAATTTAGGCTTATCCACCCTATCTCTAAGATAGGATAGGAAATCTCTTCCAGCCAATCATATTCCATGCCTAAACTCTTGCCTTTACATGTAGGCTTATCTTCTAAGATAAGATAAACCTTATCATCTCACATGGGTTCCACCTTTTTAGACTTTTCCAGAAATAAAATACAAAAAATATTTATGACATCACTCTTTGTCCTTATTACAAATATAATATTTTTTAATTCCTAATCATGTAGACCCTACTTCTCTACTTATCCCAATTTTGACATTTTAATATTATCGGACCACTTACGACAAATATTTACTTTTTACAACATTCCTATTGTACTTTGACCATTACCGTACTCTACATTATTGGCGGCACTGTACTGATGACATCGTTATCTTCTATCGGATGCCACTATTAATTATACTTAACAACATCCTATTCCTAATACATACATTAATAAAATATAAATTACGGAGGAAAATTTTAATGTCGACATTTTCCCCCTTCCTAACTTCTACTCCGTCCTCAGATTAGATCCTTATGGACATTCTGAAGTTAGTTCCTGAAAAATCTGTAACTTGTCATGGTTGACCCATTTTGTAATGGGAGTACCATCCAATTCCTCCAGTCTGATATGTACCATTTTCAAGCACAACTACTATTTTGTAGGGCCCCATCCATTTGGGAATAAATTTCCTCTAGCCTTCTTTTTTTGTATCTAGAATTATATACTAGAACCAAGTCATTCACATGAAATGGAGACCAATGGATTTTTTGATCAAAGTATTCATTTTGTTTCATTTTATTCTTATAGCTTGTATCCTTTACTATTTTCCTCATTTCCTCTAGTAAATGAAGATGTACCAACCTTTCTTTTATTGAATCACTTTCATCCATCCTTTCATTTTTCATAACTCTCACAGTGGGAATATCAAACTCAATAGGAAGAACTGGATCAATGCCATACGCCAACTAAAATGAGGAGTATCCTTTTGCTGAATTTGATGTTAGACCTATATGCCCACAATGCTGCATGAATCCTTTTATCCTACTTATGTACCTATAAGGCTGCATCTTTTGCAATAATTTGACACAACACAAAATTTGTTCATTCCACCTGTCCATTTGTGTTTGGCTTGTATGTTGTTTCCTTCTTGTGCTTAATAGAAAACTTATTGACTAGGGCTTCTACCACCTCATTAATGAAGTGGCTTCCTTGATCTGTTACAATTTCTAATAGACAATCAAATTTGGTGATAATGCATTCATATATGAACCTTGTCAATTCATCCATGAAAGCTACTTTTTAATGGCCTAGCTTAAACCCACTTGGTTAAATAATTTGTGGCAAATACAATATACTTATTTTGGTGTGGGGTAGTTGGAAGTGGACCTACAATGTCTATTCCCCACTATTCAAAGGGACCAAGTGGAAGAATAGGGCATAATGGAGTTGATGAAGTCTTACACTTACCATGTGTTTGAGAAATATGACATGTCTTACAATAATTATAACAATATCTAAAAAAAGTGGGCCAGTGATAACCTGCATCAAAGATTCTTCTTACTGTAAGTTGTCCAGATAAGTGTCCTCCACATGTACCATTGTGAAATTCTTCTATCAGATCCTTTGCTTGATCGCGTCCAACTACTCTCTTGTAACTGTCCATCAGGTCATATCTCGAAATAATACTCCATGCATAATATAATATGGATGAACTGACTTGAGTAATCTTCCTCTTAATCTTTGCATTGGCACCATCAGGAAACTTGAATTCGATTCAGATAATTCCAAATATCTATGTATTCATTAGGGATTGTGTCAAGGGATAACAATGTTGCATCTGGGAAATCATCATCATCACAAGATAAACCTAAACCATCATAGGCTTGGGAGAGTGTATTTACATTGACATGATTCTTTCCTGGCCTATCTATAATATGAAATTCAAATTCTTGTAGCAAAATTATCCATCTTGTTATCCTCCCTGATGGGTTAGGATTATTTAAAATATACTTTAGAGCTTAATGATTTGTTACAACTATAAATTTATACCCTAACAAGTAATTTCTAAAATTATTTACAGCAAAAATTATAGCTAGAGCCTCTTTTTTAGTTATAGTATAATTTACTTCAGCACTGCTCATTTGTCTGCTCCCAAAGTAAACTCGATGATCATTCCCATTTTCATCATTTTTGGCTCAGAGTACTTCCTATTGCTACATCTGAGGCATTATTATACACAATGAATGGCTTGCTTCAATCTGGATTCTTGAAAACAGGTGAAGACACCAGGGCTTCCTTCAGTTGTTCTAAAAGCTTCATGTGCCTTATTTCCTGGTTCATAAGTAACATCCTTCTTCAAGAACTGGGTTAGTGGCTGTGTAATCTTTGAGAAATTCTTGATGAACCTTCTATAGTAACCCACATGGCCTAAAAATGATCTCAACTTACTTCTATTCATAGGAAATGGTAACTCTTTGATTTTTGAAACTTTATCAGGATCAGTACCAATACCATCTCTTGATACAACATGCCCTAAAAAAATGCCTTTAGAACATCCAAAGACACACTTTGTAGGGTTTAGTGAGGCTTGTGCTTCATCTAACCTTTGAAATGTTGTCTCCATCTGGTGCAGGTGGTCCATCTTGCTCCCATAGATGTAAAAATCATCCAGAAATACTCTGATGAAGTTCCCAATGTAGGGTTCAAACACCCTATTCATCAAGCACTAGAACGTTGCCGGAGCATTACACAACCCAAAAGGCATAACTCTATAAGCAAACGTTCCCCAAGGAGTGGTGAACGTGGTCTTCAGCTGATCTTTCTCCGCTATACGAACTTGGTTGTATCCGCTATATCCATCAGCAAAACTATAACACTCCTGGCCAGCTACTTCGTCCAAGATCTGATCTGAGAATGGAAGAGGGTAATGATCCTTCTTTGTTGCCTTATTGAGCTTCCTATAATCAACACAAATGTTTAGCTTCCCATTCTTTTTTATTGAGATCACAATGGGAGAAACCCATTCTGAATTCTCCATAGCAAATATGAATCCTGCATCAAGCAACTTATCTATTTCTTCTTTTACAGTCTTGAAAAAATTAGGATTCATTCTATATGGCATTTGCTTTATGGGCTTAGCACCATCTACCAGCTCAATAGAATGTTCTACCCAACTTACTTGATGGAGTTCCTTGTAATCAAAAGTGAATATGTGTATGTACCTTCGAAAGAGCTGGAGGTAGGATTCCTTCTCACTCTCCATCACAACATCACCAATATTTATTTGTTGGAGACAATCATCAATTTCTTCTTCAGATAATTTTATGGAGGTCATGAGTTGAGTGTGACTGGAAGGATATCCATGACCGAAACATCAACCTCACTTTCTTCATCTTCAGTGTCCACTTCACTAGTACTAGAGTAATCAGAGGATGTCCAATCATCAGTTTCATCACTTGAATCCATAGGTTCTACCTTATGATGCCGAGGGATCACGTTTATCTTCACCCTCTCTCTACCACGTCCAAGTGTCATGAAGCCTTCATTCCAGTAGTTTCTTGCATGAACTTTCCTTAGCCATGGTCTTCCGAACAGCATTAGGTACGCAACAGTACCATTTTTCATCACCTAAAATTCTACCACACATACAACACCCATAACAGATATTGCCACATTTGAAACTACACCTTCTGGTTTAGTTTTTCTCTTATTTAATGACATTAACATAAGTGTTGAGGGGCGATAAATTTTTAAACCCAACATATTCATTACAGACTCGGTCATTACATTAACTGCAAGCACCTCCATCAACTAAGACATCATGAATTGAAATACCATTACATAATACCTCAGCTTATGGAGCATAGGGATCCGCCTCTTCCTCCAAAATAGGGACCTCAACCTCCTTCCTTCGTCGAGCATTGAGTCCACTTCACAGCTCCCGCCTCTTCTCAAAAGACATAGCCAAGAGTTGACCATATGTAATATTTGCAGGCCTTTTGGAAAGATCTTCTAAGATGGAGTATGGTCCTTGTCCCTGTGAAATCAGAAAATCCTGCACACCCAACTTTCTTCTCCTATGTTTCTTACTAGTTTCTCCTTTCATCTTCTTAGGATCATTTCCATCTTGGTTATCTTTTTCTTTCTTTCTTTTTGTTACAAACACATCTACTTCATTATTTATGCTCTTATCTACTACATCAAAAGAATTCACAGGTGCTTTTCCTTTATCATTATCTCTTGTACCAGATGTAGAAGCTCTATCTAGACAATTATACTTATAATGACCCTTTTTATAACAACCATAACATACAACTTCAGAAATATTTCTTTTTGGACCTCTATCTCCTCCCTGAGAACTAAATTCTTTTCCTTGAAGAAGATTAATAGTTAACTGGCCCATCTTCCTGAGCAGATCTTCATACTCAGTAGATGTACTAGGAGAAAGATTTGTGCTCACCGAGAGTGGTTGTGGATTCTGGACCAAAGGTGTTGGTGTAGGCTCTACTTTAGCAACAATTTCTTTGGGCTCCTCTTCCATGCTTTCTTCTTGCCTTCTTGCAATCTCCTTTGCTTGTTCAATGGTAGCTGGGTGATCATACTTCACTCATTTTCTGATCTCTGGCTTCATCCCAAGAATGAAGTGCTTACATAGGAGATTATCCATGCCATTCATCAACCCATCCGCTAATCCTTCCTTCCGGATCTGGGCTTCGAGCTTCCTCCTTAGCTCTAGAACACGAGCATGATAATCCCTTATCTTCTCCTTCTCTCCTTGGGATAGCTTTGTGATATCGATCATGAGATCTGCATATTTCTATTGTTCACCAAATTCTTCAAGAAAAATTTCAGTTAATAAATCCCATGAATTTTTCACATTATCACCTAGTGTTTCAAACCACCTAAGGGTTGAACCATCCAAAAAGGTAGGAAAAAATTCAGTCCATTGTTCCCTTCTTATGAGGCCATTACAAATACAAGATCGTTTAAACTCTTGAATGAAAGAGGAAGCATCTTCATTAGATTGGGCTGAAAAAATAGGAATCTTCCCCATTTTCAAAAATAACCACAGTGAAATACCAACCCACAAGTACAATCAACAAGACTTATGTGCACAAATAATTGGAATCACTATAATAGAAAGTGACTTTACACCTTTCTACAGTAAAATAGAAATGACCACGGTAAACTATGGTAAAACTTGACTTACTGTGGTAAAAAATGGTGACTTTACCGTGGTAAACACTATTCATGGTAAAAAGTGAAGTTACTGTGGTAAATACTATTCACTGATAAAAAATGACTTTACTGCGGTAAATACTATTCATGGTAAAAGTGACTTTACCATGGTAACCACTATACACAGTAAAAACAACGTTACCCTCCAAATATTTTCTGACTAAGTGGGAATATCTCTCTAGAAAATCCACCAACGAGGAATGGTCCCAGACAATGGAACCAAAATGTCATCACCAATCCAACACTATGATAATTCTTCACCGGAAACTCCTCATGCTATGATTATTTACTAATGCATAAATTTTAGTTTGGTGGATGTAATCTGGAAACAAAACAACAAACATAACACAAGAATACCATCGACTATGATAAGACGAAATGATGACAAATCTAGAAATATCAGTGTAAATTATAATATTAACATGAAATTGTTACAATCTCATCCATGAGGTACTTCAAGTATTATTGACTTCACTTGCCTTCCACCAATAACTATGGGAGAAACTTTACAATTACACCTCTTAATGACTTCTTCAACACACCTTTAAACTGATGGCTTCCTTTACACACTTACTCATACAATATTTCTTACTACTTCCTTCTATTCCAAATGAGGTGGGTGGCCTCTTTAATTTGTAGGAACTTCCAGGCTTATCCATCTTATCTCTAAGATAGGATAAGAAATCTCACTCTCGGCCAAATCATATTCCATACCTTAACTCTTATCTGTACATGTAAGGATTATCTTCTTAAGATAATATAAACCTTATCATTTGATGTGGGTTCCACCTTTTTAGAATTTTCCACAAATAAAATATACAAAATATTTATGACCTCACTCTTTGTCCTTATTACCAATATAATATTTCTAATTCCTAATCATGTAGACCCTACTTCTCTACTTGTTCCTATTTTGACATTTTAACATTACTGGACCACTTATGAAAACTATTGTACTTTTTACCACAACATTCCTATTGTACTTTTGACTATTTCCGTACTATACATTATTGGTGGCGTGTGTACTGGCAGTGTTGTTATCTTATATTGGATGCCACTGCTAATTATACTTAACAACATCCCATTCCTAATACATACATTAATGAAATAGAAATTACGGAGGAAAATTTTAGTGTCAATAGGACCATCGGGGGCAACTTGGATTTTTTGCACCTTACTATCAGAAGGATTAAAACATCAAAATGGACTGCAGACCAAACTGAGAATAATCAAATTTTTTCCCCAATCAATGGTGGAGATGCGGACCTCAAGAGGAAAATTGAAGAATTTTCTTTTTATGGAGAAAGGGAGTTACGAGTAAAAAAGGAAGCGGGGGTTCTGATGGGACCCACATTGGGACATGTGTCAGGACCATTTTTCAAGGGTGGAGCTACGGGGAAAACTTGGAAAAAATTTCATTTTCCAAAAAGAGGTGAAATATCAGAATTTGGCCGTGGTTCCTTTGGGACACATTTTCTTCGAGGTCTTCTTAACAATTTCACAAGGAAGGACATCTCTATCTCCTCCATAAATAGTAGGTTACAAAAGGGTTCTCTCACCTTGGTTGAAATGCAACAACCATAAAGTAGTGAGGATAGATCAAAACCTATTGAGGGTGTTATCCATTTCTCCCATCTGAGTGACTGGAGGGCAAGTTAGATACCATCTCTGAGTACACTCAGTAAGGCTTATGTGCACAAATAATCTGGACTCACTACAATAGAAAGTGACTTTACACCTTTCTATAGTAAAATACAAATGACCACGGTAATCTTGACTTACTACGGTAAAAACTGACTTTACTGTGGTAAACACTATTTACAATAAAAATGAATTTACTGGGGTAAACACTATTCACTATAAAAAATGAAGTTACTGTGGTAAATACTATTCACAGTAAAAAGTAAAATTACTATAGTAAATACTATGAATGGTAAAAAGTGAATTTACCCTGGTAACTATTAGGCACAATAAAAACAAGGTTACCCTCTTATTGATTTATGACTAAGTGGGAATATCTCTTTAGAAAATCCACCAACAAGGAATGGTCTCAGCAATGGAACCAAAATTTCATCACCAATCCGGCACTATGATAATTCTTCACTGGGAACTCCTCGTGTTATGATTATTTACTAATGCACATCTTTTAGTTTGGTGGATGTAATCTGGAAACACAACAACAAACATAACATAAGAATACCATAGACTATGATAAGAAGGAATGATGATAAATCTGAAATATCAATGTAAATTACCATATCAACATGAAATTGTTACAATCTCACCCATGAGGTACTTCAAGTGTTACTGACTTCACTTGCCTTCCAACAATAACTATGGGAAAAACTTCACAATTACACCTCTTAATGGTTTCTTTAACACACCTTCAAAATGATGGCTTCCTTTACACACTTACTCATACAATATTTCTCACTACTTTCTTCTATGCTAAATGAGGGGGGTGGCCTATTTATTTATAAGAATTTAGGATTATCCACCCTATCTCTAAGATAGGATAGGAAATCTCTTCTGGTCAATCATATTCCATGCCTAAACTCTTGCCTTTACATGTAGGCTTATCTTCTAAGATATGATAAACCTTATCATCTCACATGGGTTCCACATTTTTAGACTTTTCTACAAATAAAATACACAAAGTATTGATGACATCAATTTTTGTCCTTATTACAAATATAATATTTCTAATTCCTAATCATGTAGACCCTACTTCTCTACTTACCCAAACTTTGACATTTTAACATTACCGGACCACTTACGATAAATATTTACTTTTTACAACATTCCTATTGTACTTTGACTGTTAACGTACTCTACTTTATTGGCAGCACCATACTGACGGCGCCATTATTTTCTATTGGACATCACTACTAATTATACTTAACAACATCCTATTCCTAATACATACATTAATAAAATAGAAATTATGGAGGAAAATTTTAATGTTGACAGATCCTCGAAGTTTATGTGAAAAGTGCTGATCTGGGTCTCCATTGGAGCACATATTGTGGTTGAAGGAACATCCTGACTACTCTAAAGCATTTTGTTCTTCGAGCCTTCCATTTTTTTAAAATTTCTCAAAGATTTGGTATAATCAACCTTTTCGTGCTTCACCCATCACAAAATTCATTCAAAAACTATTAGTCCTACCCATACTACCCCTATTTGTCCTATGTGTATACAGATGTACAATTGCTATTACCAAAACATGCAGAAACACTCAGGTTTTCATTGTCTTTAGTGGCCTGAACCTTTCTTAAAAAATATATCCATTATCTAGAGTGACAACTCATGAGAGTTATGTTTTGTTGCATTGATCATATTTTCTTCGAGGTCTTCTTAACAATTTCACAAGGAAGGACATCTCTATCTCCTCCATAAATAGTAGGTTACAAAAGGGTTCTCTCACCTTGGTTGAAATGCACAACCATAAAGTAGTGAGGATAGATCAAAACCTATTGAGGGTGTTATCCATTTCTCCACATCTGAGTGACTGAGGGCAAGTTAGATACCATCTCTGGCTAAAAAAAGGTCTCACTATGCTCTATCTGTCTCTAAGATTCCTACCAAACCTTTGATGCTGCTCATATTTTGAAGGAGAATCAATTTGGATACCAACACCTTACTGGCGCCATTACCGGGGATTGAAGTGATTGTAGTTCATATTCAAACCCTGGTAAACACTTCTTATGTTCTCAAAGTGCTAATACATCTTTTCAAACATCATTTTGTGTTCGAGTGTGCAAGAAGTTTTCAAAGTTACAAGTATATGTGCAACTCTTTCAGTTTCTACACCTAGTGCATTAGCTTTCATTGATAAATATGGGTAAAGAAGATTCAGGCTTTTCCATTTCCAGTTGCTAGTATTGACATACATCTGTCAAATAATATTTTAGTGCATTTGCACAACTAAGGTGGAAATCCTTAGTGGTGACTCCCTGTTTATTTGATTCTTGATGAGTACCAGTGTTTTAACCTCTGTCAAGTGAGATTTGTTACCAATATTTGCAAAGCTGGAAGCAAGAAGATATTTCTTTTCTAGGGATCCTAATAGAACATTATTTCTAGAGCTAGGAAAAGGAAAGTCAGAAGGAAGAAAAGCCTGGAGATTTGTTAGAGATCAACATACAAGAAAAGGGATCTCCATTAATGAAAGTGATCAGCTTATAATTGAAGATTGTAATTCGAGTGCTTCTGAATCAGGCAGCCTCTTTATGGATTTGAATTCTCTAGCTAGAGAGGGGCCTTCATTTGATTTTGAAAAAAATGCTTCTCATTCTACCCCTATCCTTTCAGAAGTTGATCGGGATTTCCAAGAAACTAGGCCTTTAGGGGATATCCATTTTGAAAGTTACACTCTTGTGTTTCAAAGACCCTCTGCCCCTACCCATACTTGCATTTTTTGTGAATACCTTTGGACCTATAAATTTTTTAGGGATGACTGGTTGTCCAAATGAAGTTCCTCAAAAAGTAAGGAACAGACTGCCAAATTTTGAAGGAAACAATGCTATAGCTAGTGATCAACATCTAAAGATTTTTATCAATATGGTGGAAGACTTTGAGATTGAACATGAATATGTATATATCAAACTATTTATCCATACTTAGGAAGAGGATGCAAGGGACTGGTATAAATATTTTCCAGATAATTCCATTGATTCTTAGATAGAGATGAGCAATGCATTTAGATTGCAGTATGGTGATAGAAATGACCCTAGGTTTCTTTTCACAAAATTTGAAAACATTAAGAAGAATCCTAATGAGTCAGTACATCATTTCAACACAAGGTTTAATAAGACCTTGAGGAGATTACCTATTAGGAAAAGGCCATGTGATGAATCATGTTTGATCAAATATTCAGATGCATTTAACAAAAAGGCTACTTATTACTTGAGCGAAAAAAACCCTACTAATTTGAGGCAGGCATTCGTCATGGCCCTAAAAATTGAGAATAATATCAAGGCAATTGGAAAGCCTCCGAAAATGGAGGGTGTAAAAACTAATTAACCTTGAAAAACAATAGACAAGAAAGGATGCTGACTTACAAGAAGTCGTGAAAAATTTGGAAAGGGGCTATCAAACAAATTTCCTACAAACTAGCCCGAGATGAGAAAAGGTAATTGGGAAGAGATCACAAGGTTAGTACAAGCAACAAGGCCAAGACAGGTTTACAAATCATCATAGAAATGATCAAAGGTCTGATGAAAGAGATAAGGGACCTGTTAGATTTGGAAATAAACAATCTCAGGCCAGGGAAAATATAATGGTACATGAACCTCTGTTTGCTAGATTTTTTTTTGTGGAGGAGACAAATGTCATTGATTGGTGTGATAGATGTTTCATGCCCCATGCTCCTTGTGAGGAAGATCAACAAAAACAAGAAGAAGCTTGATGATGATAATGATGATGATGTCATGCATGATGGGTTGATCCACAAGCTCACAACAAGGGGAAACGTTCCACTGAGGTAATAAGTGCTAGAACTTGCTACCACTGATTTTTGGGATTGCATCCATCAGGTACCTTATTCTTCCTCCCTCTCATACTTTAGAAGTAGATACTGTACAAGCTTTTGAATTTCCCAATAATGACTTTGAATATTTCAGGGCTTTAATGATAAAGAAGTATGATGGAGGAATCCCATCTAAGGAGGATAAGAAGTTATTGATGAATGTTGTTGTGGCTCAAGAAAAGGAATAACACAAGAAGTAGGGTTGTCAAAGGTATAGGGCCTCAGGCCAAGCCAAAAAATCCATTACTTTCAAATATTCCTACAGAGGCCCCTAAGAAAGATGCATCTGCCAAGGGCCCTCGCTGTCCCAAACAAAAATTACACCCCTCCTCATGCCCAAGCTATCAAAAATCTCATGCCATATAATGAGTGTCTTAACCTTCCTTCCAATGCTGCCTTGCCAAAGTCTGTCCCTTATGATATTACCCAAGTCTTGAGTCAGATCAATATCTCAGTTCCAATTGTTGAGTTGCTTAGGATTCCTGAGCACAACAAAAGGGCTTTTGAGTACTTGGGGCTGAAAGAGGAGAAGACTGCCCTAGGTAGAAATATAAACATTGTGGAGACTCCTCTAATCATTGAAGAACTAGAAGCACCACCAGCATCTGAAGAGCTAGATGAACCACCTAAGGTTTATTTGGGGACATCCTTAGTAGATACCTAGCTAAATGTGGATCCATTCTTCACCACTCTAATCATTAAGGATAGACTACTGCACAACTATATGCTTGATTCGGGGGCATCATGCAACGTTATGCCTCTGAAAGTTACGAATGAACTAAACATCAAGGTAACAAAATCATATGGGAAGTGCACTGCCATGGATTCCAGAGAGGTGCCAGTGGTGGGATGTTTGAAAGGTCTAGTGGTACAACTTGCAATATATCCAGGGTAGGAACTTGAAGCTTGACATAGTTATTATTGACTGCCCAACCAAGTGGGGTATGTTGTTGTATAGAAAATGGGCTTTAAGTGTTGGTGGGAGTGTTCAAATGGATATGTCTTATGCCACCATCCCGATTGAGGGCACCCTTATCAAATTGTATGGAGAAACAAAGATGTTGCACCTTATTGAAGATGCTGATAAATGCATAGGATTTTTTGATGGAAAAGAGCACAAAATTGAAGAATGCAAGTGTCTTGAACAGGAAGCATTTCCTTGGACTTTATTGTTTGATGGAGCTTGTTCCAAGTTTGGAAATGGTGCTGGTGTTGTTCTGATCTCCCCAAGTCAGGAAGAGTTTGTCTTTTCCTTCAAACTCAAATTTTGAATGCACTAATAACATTACTAAATATGAGACATTGTTGTTAGGTCTAATTATTTCTTGGAAATATGATGTTAAAGACATCATTGTTAGAGGAGATTCAGAATTAATTGTAAAGCGGGTCAAAAAACTTTATGCCACAAAGAATCAGTGAATGAAACAATACAAGCATGCAGCTTAGGATCTCATTGATATGTTTGATTCAGTCAATATTGTGCATCATGATAGGAGGTTCAATGATTTGGAATACAAGCTTGCAGTGTTGGGTTCTTGGTTTGATAGTTTTACACTATCCCCATATTGTGAATATGATGGTGAGGTGTTAACTAGGCCATCTGTACCTGACAACATTAAACATTGGAATGTTTTTTATGATGGCGCTTAGGTCAAAAGATTTCTGCAGAACAAAGGGGATTTTACTAATCAAAATATTGATTGGGAGCCCAAGGTGTGCATAGAAGAGGGTAAAGAAACATTGTTTGGAAAAGGCATCATCCAACCAAAGAATAGTACCATTACTAGAGGGTTGGTCACTTTGGAATCCAACTTTAATAATGTTGATTGCATTATTAACAGATGCATAGAAGCCTCAAGGGATATTGAGGAGCATGACCTAGGTATAGAGGAGAAACCAAGGAATATCTGGCTAGGAAGTAATCTCAGTAAGGAGGAAAAAAAGTCTTATGTCCAATTGCTAAAAACATATCAAGATTTCATGGCTTGGACTTATTCAGAAGTAAAGGCATATAAAGAGGATCTGTTTCAACATGAGTTTCCCTTGGAATCTAATGCAAAAACATTCAGGTAGAAACAGAGGCCAATCAATCCTCTCATATCTCTCAAAATGTAAGAGTAACTTAAGAAATTGAGGGACAAGGGGATTATTTAGCCTACAAGGTATTCTTCTTGGGTTACAAACCTAGTACCAGTCAGAAAAAAGAATGGTGATAGCAAGTTGTGTGTGGACTTTAGAAATCTAAACAAAGAATCAATGAAGGATAATTATCCTTTACCAAACATGGAGAACATGCTGGAGCTAGTGAATGTTTCTGAGATACTTTCTACCATGGATGGTTTCTCTGGTTATAACTAAGTTTTGGTGAAGGAATAAAAAATAATTAAAATAGCCTTTACCACTCCTTGGGGGACTTATGTGTATGTTAGGATGCCCTTTGGTCTGATGAATGCTGGAGCAACCTCTCAGAGGGCAATGGATGTTGATTTTTCCGGTTACATCATGATTTTATTGTTGTTTACCAAGATGATGTAACTTTATTCTCTAGAAAGCAAGGCGATCACCTATTATACTTGGAAAATATGGTGATAAGATGTAGAGAGTATGGCATTTCAATCAATCCAAAGAAGTGTCATTTTGGAGTACAGAAGAAAAAATTTCTTGGTCACATTGTGTCACAAGAAGGGGTGATGATTGATCCAAAAAGGATAGAGGCCATAAGCAAGGTCCCGATTCCAAGAACCAAGAAAGGAATTTAGTCCTTCTTTGGGCAGATAAACTTTATCAGGAGATTCATATCAAACTTTGCTGAGTTGACCATTCCAATCACTAGCATGTTGAAGAAGGACCAGGCCATCAAATGGGAGAGGGATGTTATTGAAGCTTTCAATGGAATCAATGAGGCATTAAATCATGCCCCTACCTTAGCAGCTCCAGATTATAAGAAGCCTTTCCAACTATTTTCTTTTGCTTTATAGAACACTATTGCATCTGTCTTGTTGCAAAAAGATGATGAAGGGGCTGAAAGGATATTTACCTTTCTTAGTAAGGCATTACAGGGGGCAAGATGAAGTACACTATTCTGGAGAAACAAGCATTTTCCTTGGTAAAAGAAACAAAGGTTTTTAGGCCTTACATTTTTAGTTCTAAGATTGTTGCTTATGTTCCCCACACCATGGTGAAAGACATCCTATCAAAGATGGAAGTCTCAAGCAAAAGATGCAGATGGGTGAACAAGTTGTAAGAATATGACATGGATATCCAAACCACGAAGTTGGTGAGAGGTTTGGGCTTAGATAAGCTTATGGATGAGAGAAACTTGCAAACTATTGAGGTAAATGAGGTAGAAGAAGGAAGGGTAGATGTATTTGAAAAACTAATGAGTTCTAAATGTTACAAGGATGTGATTTTTTAATCTCAAACATTTATACTAACCCTAAGTATTTGAGTAAGAACTAGAAAAGGACCCTTAAGTTGGCTTCCCATAAATATGTCATTACTAATTATGGGTTAGCTTGGAAGAACCCTGAGGGAGTCATCTTAAGTGTATTACTGAATATGAAGCCCCTAAGATAATTTATGATCTCCATGGAGGAATTTGTGGGGGGCATTTTGTTGGAAGGGTCACAGCACACAAGATCTTGAGGGCTGGTTATTGGTGGCCAACTCTCTTCAAGGATACAACTCTTCTGGTTAGAAGATGTGAGAGTTGCCAGCACTTCTCTACAAGAGTGAAAACTTCATGCTCCCTACCTTTGCATCCTATATCAATTGAAGCCCCATTCAATCAATGGGGAATGGATTTCATTGGTGAGATTTCAGACCCTTCAAGTGCTCACCATAAGTTGATTCTTATAGCCACTGATTACTTCACCGAGTTGATGGAGGCAATCCCCACCAAAAGATCGACACACCAAATTGTCATGGATTTTTTTTTGAACCATATTTTCTGCAGGTTTGGAGTGCCAGTTAAAATTGTTGCTAACAATGCCACGAGCTTCAGAGCTAAACCTTTGGTGACAATGTGCAAATAATATGGGATAAACTTGAAATATGCCTTCTAATTATAAATCCCCAAGGAAATGGACAAGCTAAGTCTAGTAATAAGAATTTTCTGAAGATTATCAAAAGAACATTGGAGTTGAACAAGATAAAATTGGGGTGAGCAGTTGAAGTTTGCTATCTGGGCAGACTGAATTATTGTTAAAAGAGCCACTTGAAAGAGTCCATTTGAGTTGGTGTATGGAACTCAGGCCCTGCTGCCCCTACATATGTAGTTATCCTCATATCAGTTCATGCAACAACTGGAAGATCAAGAGATAAGTTCATATGATGCCCGCATTAACAAGATTGTTGAACTTGATGAAGAGAGGAGGGCATCCCACCAAAGGCATGTAATGTTCAGGGAAAAGATGAAGAAGTTATTCGACAAGAAGGTCACTCTTAAGAGATTTTCAATGCTGGAGATATAGTGTTGGTATGGGATAGTAGGTATGAAGATAAGGGAAAGCATGGAAAATTTGACTCATCTATGGATGGGTCCTTACTCCATTGATATTAGAATTGGTGAACATACCTTCTTCCCGAAGGACTTGGATGGGGAATTTCTCGAACTTCCTGTTAATGGTAGGCATCTGAAGTTTTTCTTGGATTAATTCCCTAGAATCGAGGTGAGCATCATATGTACAGTGTATAATTTGTTGGTTTTTTTTTCTATCTCTTGTGTTCTTGTTCGTTCTGGTCCCTAGTGCCCTATTTTTGCTAGTTTCTCTAGTTCATTTTTGGGGGTTGGTTCTATTTTTTTAGTTTTTAAACTGACTCCTTTGCCCAATGGATATTTTGGCACTTGCTACTGTGTTGTTCTTGTGGAACTGGCAGGGAGTCCCATCCCTGAGTTAGAGCCGTTGTTGGTGCTCCTCACCCATTTTCCCTAATTTTCCTCTTTCTGCGTGTTCTAGAACATTTTTTCTCTCAATGTTGGTGCTCAAAAAGCTTCTCACCTCCATTTTGAATGCCTTGAGTTAAAAATCCATTGTCATGTCCCTCCTTGAAGAAGTCTCTGAGCCCTGTTTCTGCCCTAATTTCTTCAAAATCCCCCCCCCTATTTTTCCTGACCATGGAAGCTCTGATCTTTATATTTGCATGCCTTTCAAAATCCAAATCCATGGTCGAAGATCTTGTAACCATGGATCACTTAGTTTTGTTTCAGAAAATTTTCATCCTTAATGAAAAATCAGGGTTTGTAATTGAGTGTCCCCCATTTCTCTGTTTCATCTGAAAACTTAGGCTTCCTATCAAAGTTATTTCTCAGCATTCAACAATCACGTGGCTTCCTTTGGTTGGTCAGGGGATGTCAAATTTTTTCCCTTATCACTTTTTTAAGAAAAATTTTAGCTTGGAGAAATGTAGGCCTTGTAAATTTGATCCCGTGGCTCCGCTCAATTTTGATTGGTTCTTTTGGTGCTTATGTGGCTTCTTCTAATTGGATGGGGCATGGTAGGTTTGTTTTTGAACTTTTTTTTTTTGGCTACTTTGGAAAAAAAATTGAACTCACCTGGCAACCCCGCCAGGATCTGATTAAAGAAAATTTAAGTGGCGGGGAAAATTTACTTATTTTCATCCCGAGGGTGTCCACTGTTCATTTTGGTTTGATGTGGCTCAGCGGGGCACTCCTAAACTTTGTGGAAATTTTTAGCCCAAAACCTATCCATGTGGAGGAATGATGCTCATTTGAAATTTTATTTTTGGTTTGGCCTTAAAGTTGTGTCGGGAGGACACATGGAGGTTTCTGGTGCTTTTCCCAGACATAGAAAATTTTTATATACAGCTAGTACATGTGCGAGCCCACACTCATTCAGGGTCTCTCGCTTTGGGCACCATTTTGGAATTGATGAAGAAATGTGGAGGCTTCTGTCGGGGCTTCCCATATTTAGTCTTTTTCAAAAGGGTTTTTAGTTTGGAGGACTAGCATGTTTGAGGACTAGCCCTAGAATTTCATTTTAAGGAAGTGTCAGGATGACACTTGGAGGTCTCCGCTCACTTTGAATTTTTCTTAGACTTTTCAACCTCCAAAAGTAGACTTTGCCTTGGAGCTAACATGGGATATTGAGTTTTAAACTTCATACAAATCTTGGCCAGCACACTGGTGAGCACATCTTTCAAGGTCTCAAATTTTGGGGACCATCTCAAGATGATTGTGATGCTGGCAGTTTGAAAAGCATGGACCATCAAGGAAACTTATATTTTTTCCCCCTTTTTACCAAAAGGATTAAAACATCAAAATGGCCCATCCCAGGGAAATAGTCAATATTTTTCCCCGGTCAAGGGCAGAAGGGTGCAAAGAAAAATTTTCCCTTTTCCAAAATGTGAAAATTTTACCGCGGTTCTTTCCCAAAAGTTGTAAAAGGATAAAGGGAACTCGCATGCCCATAGACCTGCTCTAAAATGGATCTCCCACTTGGACGGTCCAAATTCAAAATAGAAATCAAATGGAAGTTGTGCATATGTATCTATTTTTCCACCATTTTCACTCTAGATCTCCTGCAGATTTGTATTATGATGGTTTTTTATCATTTCTTGGAGTCTCCTGCATGCCAAATAAAGAGGAGCATTAATCTGGTATCCTGGTTTTGTGGGAAAGGTATGATAAACGTCTCTCACAATTAATACGCAATATGACTGTCAGATTCGGCTCGATTTTTATATCCTTGGAACAAGAAATAATTGTTGATATCTTGGTTTGGTGAGAAAAATCGGGGACATCTTTTACCATTAAGATGAGATCTGACCTCTGGGATCAATCTGATTTTCCATTTTTCTTCTCCCGAGCACGCAAGGAACCAGATTTGACAAATTAGGGGTAAAAGTGGTTGGCGAGTAAAAGGAAGAGTGATATACTAGATAAAGGAGTTGAAATGTGGGAGATGATTGAAGAGATTTACCTCCTGAGCACCTAACAACTTTTCACAGATTTGATTCTAGGAATCATGATTGAGATCATGGCGAGCAATGGTGCACTCAATGTCTCTGGTTTTGGGGGGAAAAGGATCTGTTGTAAAATGTTATAAATAGGCATGATTTTTCCATGAAAAGGGTTGGAGGTTGGAAGTTGGAGTGTTAGGAGGTCAGAAACTGATTTTCTAAGAAAAAATTTTGATAGAACCCGTCTTTCTAAGAAACTGTTTGAGAAACATGTATATCTCTTTTGTGTTAAATTTGATCATGTCAAGGTGGTTGTGAGTGTACAACCATTCACAAGCTCTAAGATTATTCCAGAAACTTTCCCCTGTTGATAAGTTTAATCAAATTTGAGTTATTCTATGTTGATTTTAAGTAAAATTAGTGTCTACTTTGTTCCTCAATGTCTGCAAATAGTTTTTCTTGTTCCCATTGTAATCTTATATTAGAATCTTTGTGAATCACACAAGATCTCATCCTTGTGATAATTTAATGGTATTTACAATTTGATTTCAAGAAGAGGCTTCCATCTGATAGTGAAATAAACAAATTTAAAATCAATTCACTGACTCATAGCATTGACTATAAGATTGTTTGTAGAAGTCTTTGAGGTGTACCTTAGGTGTGATTAATCAAAATTGATAATGTTTAATTGAGTTTTCTAATTTGAGCCTTCATTATTGGATCCTTAAATTTATGTGAAAATGTGCTGATTTAGGCCTCCATTGAAGCACATATTATGGTTGAAGGAACATGTCTTGACTGTTCTGAAGCATTTCTATTGTTTGAGCTTTCAATTTTGTAAAAGTCTCTCAAATATCTGGTATAATCAAATTTATCCTGCTTCACCTCCCACCAAAATCACTTAAAAAACAACCAATCATACCCATACTACCCCTGTTTTTCACGTGTGTGTACAAATGCACAATTTTACTACCAAAACATGCAGAAACAATCAGGTTTTCATTGTCTTTAGTGGCCTGAACCTTGCCTAGAAAATATCTCCATTATCTAGAGTGACAACTCGTGAGAGTTAGGTTTTGTTGCATTCATCATATTTTCTTCAAGGTCTTCTTAATAATTTCACAAGGAAGGATATCTCCATCTCCTTCACAAACAACAAGCTACAAAAAAGTTCCTCTCACCTTGGTTAAAAGGCACAACCATAAAGTAGTGAGGATAAGTTAAATCCTCTTGAGGGTGCTATCCATTTCTCACATCTGAGTGACAAAGAGAAAGCTACATTTTATCCCCAACTACAACACAACACACTACTATGCTCTATCTTATCTCTAAGCTTCTTGTCAAACCTCTGATGTTTCTTAGCTTCTGAGAGAGAATCAATTTGGGTACCAATAGACAGGTCAAATCCTCTTAAAGGTGTAATCCATATCTCCACAAATCTGAGTAACAAAGGGCCAGTTAGATCTCATTCCCTACTACAAAACGACACACACTATGATCTATCTGCCTCTAAGCTCCCTATCAAATTTGTGTTACTGCTCGGCTTGAAAAGTAGAACGTGTTTTGATACCAACAACATGTAAAAATATGCAGGAAATAAAAGTACTCAAGAAGTAGCTAAGTGAGTCCTTTGCTACGATGGATTTGGGGGCAGGAACAAAAATCCTTGGTATGAGGATATCTTGGGATAGGAAGGAATGGAAGTTGACTTCATGTTAGGAAGATTACATTAAGAAAGTCTTGGAGAGGTTTAATATGTAGGATGTTAAACTAGTTGGGACTCCTTTGGCAAGCCATTTCAAGTTATCAAAGGAGCAATGTAATAAGACAGAGAAGGAGACAAACCAGATATCTAATGTAGCTTACTCATCAGTGGTTGGCAATTTGATGTATACAAGGGTGTGCACCAAGACTAATATTGCCCATGCAGTGAGAGTGGTGAGTAGATTGTATGAGTTTATCAAGAGTGATCCTAGGTTTCCCATGAGATCACTGAGTGAGGTAGAGATCACTGGCAGGAAGTAAAGTGGATCCTTCATTATTTGAGAGGGATCATGGGGATAGTTTTGTGCTACATTGGATTGGACACCATTTTGTGTGGTTATGTAGATTCAGATATGGCTGGAGATGAAGACAACAGGAAGAGAACAACAAGTTATGTTTACACTGTAGCTGGGATAGCAGTAAGCTAGATTTCATGACTACACAAGTTGGTATCTTTGTCAACCATTATCTCTTGAAAGTTCACCCTATAGAGAGATGGCTGCAGCTATTCTAAGCTTGCAATTTTATCTCTCTTTCATAGATATAATGGAAACACCTCAGGTCTGTGAGTATAACTATATTGAAGTGAGTCTCCGGTATCAATGTTGGTTCCTTATTGATGTATCCTAAATTAATTTCTTAGGTTTAATGGTAAACGATGACGGTAAAAAATGAATTAAAACTAAGGTGATACACCAAACGTGTATGAGGTCTTTTACTGAGTACATACAATTGATATGGACTAAACTTTCTGATGCACAGGCCAAAAAATTTGTGAAGATAATTAAGGGTAAACACTTTAATGTATTAAGGGATAGAATCACAACAATATTACTAAGTTACACATACACATTAATATTATCCAGATATTATTGAATTTACAACAGGGTAAGATGATTAATCAAGGAATTCAACATTCAAAACATTAATGGAAAACATACAAAATACTAAAAATAATATGATTTCTCCATTCTTCTTTATGATAGGAACAAGATTTTCTACCCAACTTATATGGTTAACTGGAAATATAATACCTAATTCAATTAACTTGGATAACTCTTTCCTCATTAGAGTAGAGGCTCTATTTTGGGATTTAAAGACCTTTGTTTCTTCCTAACTGGTTTAGAATTTGTCTGCAATTTGATAGTGTGTTGTGCTAACCTAGGATCAAACCCTTTCAGGTCTTGGTATCTCCAAGTGAAAACATATTTAAATTCTTTGCAAAAATTTATAAATGATTTTTTTCAGCTAAGGAACATACCTTTCCGAGAAATTTTTTTTTCCCTTCATCAATTGAAATTTCTTCATAATTATTAGCATGCGTTGACATCTTAGTTTTGTATTTTCTTAACTTATCATCAGTTTTGAATATGTCCTCTAATGTGACTAGACCTCGAGGCAACTTATTTGTCTTTAATTGAACAATCTGGTCACTGTATAGATTTCATAATTTATCGTGATTTAACGCAAAAAATTCAGCTTCTTGCTGCAAAAACCTGCAGATTTGATCATAATTTTAAAAAACCTTCCAATTCAAGTCATTATTAGGTATAGAAGGCCTGATAATTAAATTAATATGAGGCTAAATTTGTTGTTCTCTATTTGTTCCAGCACTTCAAAACTAAAATCAACTACTGCAAGTCTGTCTGTATGCTTGTTTTCAGTTCTAGGAATGGACTGAATATTAATAGCATCAAAATCTTCCATTAAGTATGAAACTCTATGTTTGTAAGAATTCATTAATGGATTGTTACAAACATTAAATTTTTTTACTTGATTGATAACCAACTCATAATCACCGAAGATTTGTAATGTGCTGATACATCTCTTTCTGGCCCAAAGTAAGCCATGAATTAATGCTTCGTATTCACCTACATTACAAGTGCATGAAAATTGGGGACTCAAACCTGAGAAATACCTTTCATTTGTTGGGGAAGTGAGCATCAAACCTACTCTGTGTCCTTTCTTGTTCTTATCTCCATCAAAATGAATTTTCCAAATCCCTTATGCTTAACTTTCTGTTTTAGACAGCAAGGCAAGTGGTGTATTTTCTTCATGCATACAATACACACCAAACAAATGTTCTTTAACTTCCTTAAAAGGATCATGGACATGTTCTTCAGATATCTTTTCATCCATAAACAAGTTAGAAACACCATCTAATGTTGAAACCTGAGCTACATCATCAAAATCAGTTTGATCTAAGGTTGAATAATTAGTCACTGCATTTGAAGAGTGAGGTTCAATGTGAAATTTGGCCAATGGTTCTGAATTTATAGTAACTTTGGTGCCATAACGAGTAGTGAAAAATAAGAAGGACCAATCTGAAGAGAGATAACCTCCTATCTTTGCTATGAAATATCAAGATAAGCATAAGGCAAAATATGGAGGTAAATCTACAACAATAACATTTTACAGAATAGAAACATTTGGGCAAGCATGTAACGTTACCTCTAAATTTATCATTACACCAATGGTATTAGTTACAGTCCCATCAAGCTCTAAAACACTCTTTTCTGTAGGCTCATACTACAGACCCAATTTTTCTGCAATTGCTTTTGGCATAGCTGTGCTACTTGCACCGCTGTCTACCATGCAGTTATGAACTAGATGTTCTCTAATAATCAGTGATAAATAAAATGGTAGTTTCTTCTTTATATCATGAGAGTTTAAGAATTTATGACCCATCCATTTAACTTCTTCTAAGTGTTCTTGTTCAAACCTTCCAAGGACCATAACTGCTTTCTGAACTTCCTTTTCTGTTGTTTTTGAAGAAATCTACATCTTAGCTAGTTCACAAGAAAGTAAATCTTGTTGCCCTGGAATACTTACAACATCCCACGTTGAGATGTTAAAATTATGTTTTTTCATTACATCAACAATGTTAAAAGAAGCAACAGTTCTAGAGATAGATTCAACTGTTTTAGCATAGGCCTTAGCAAAGATTGATTCTACTTCATCAACTTTAGATATCTGAGGTATAAATAATCCTCTTGGATTAGGATGTAGCTATTTTTTTTGTTCTTTATTAGCTGAAATAATTTCTATTTTTTTAGAAATAGCAAGACTGATAGCTGGTTTTGGGGCTGTAGATGTTGTCTTATAGGTTACAGTATGCAGAACAGGCCTATTTTTTTGTTTTTGACCTTCAGCAGCCTTTTCTTAAGCTCTAGTGGTAACTATAATGAAATCATCCTTATTGAAACTGACTAAATTCTATTTAGGTGCTTTTTGAACCTAAGTATCTTGCTTCCCACCCTCCATTTTAGGCATGAATAATGTCTTAGATTGAGGTTGTGCAATAAGACTTATGTTTAGAAAAGAGTTTGGGAAATTTGTAGCTGAATGACATTGATTACAAGGTTGGCACCATTCTTTTGTAGCCATATTAACTTGGAATAAAGCATTAGATGAACTATGAGCATTTGGATTGAATTGCATTTGCTGAAAAGGTTGCATGTAATTTTGATTCTGCTGGTAAGGCTACCTATTTTGCTAGTTTTGCTGATAAGGAGCTTAATAAGGTCTTCTAGGTAAGGAAATTCTATTTTCAATTAAAGTCAACTTATTACCCATAGTCTACAAAGCTTTAAATAAATCATCTGATGGGGTTGCAACAACAGGTTCTATGCTTGTAATAGGTTGTGGGATAGGGGTTAAATATGCCAAAAAAAGGCATTGAAGGTCTTGGTGCTAATTTTCTAGCTTGAATAAGACTATTTCCAGCTCTAATGGTGATATCATAGGCTGCTAGGAGCGTCTCTCCTCCCATAGACTAAATCATAGTTTATATATCACTATTTAGTGCCCTAAGATAATAAAGAAAAGCATGATCAACTTGAGGCTTGACACTTGCTTGAATTCTTTCCCAAGTTCTAGCAAAACGGATGTTGAAACTTGACATAAATTTGTTGGGAGCTCATTTAATAGTAGACAAGTGTTCTATAAGAGAAATTATTTGAATTGTCTTGAAATTGTATCAGCAATTTATCACCTAAGTCATCCCAAGTTCTTATGCATCAGATCTCTAGATTTCTATACCATTGCAAGACTTGTCCTTTAAGAGATGCAGCTAAAAGTTTCAAGGCTACATCCTCATGATTAATATTATGAACTACACATAAGGTTGTGACATATTTAATGTGCTCTGTACGTGTCATCTGATTTTCACCAGTAAATGATGGAAAACTTTTCATGGCAGCATTAGGGATGTCATGGTAAACTGGGATTACTAATGGGATGCCATTAGTAAAGGTCACAAAATTTCTAGGTGGTTGGATAGCCATCAGAAAAACTGGGATGTTAATAGAGAAACTTATTTATGCGAGAAGGAATGTCAAGAGGAGGGTTATCAAAACTAGGTCTATTAAAAGGTAAAGTATTACCAATTCTTCTCCTTCTAACAGAATTCAAAGGTAAAGAAACAAACTCAGGAGCGATTCCTCTTACCGATGATCTTGTAGTCACTTTAGGCATCGAACATGCTATAATAGTGGTCTATAATTAGCTTTACAGAGTAGCCAAAAGATCTTCAAATATTTAGAATAAATTTCTGCAACTTGCTCCCGAAAGTAACTTTCGCAACTACCGTAAATCTGTTATGGAACTGCTATAAATAGTCATAACTTGCATGCAGATCTGATTCATCGTACCACAAGGCGTGTTAAAAATTGTTATCTCTCGAAAGTGCACCTTGTAGAGAGATGGATGTAGGTGTTCTAAGCTTGCAATTTTATCTCTCTCTTTCGTAAATACAATGGAAACACCGCAAGTTTGTGGGTATACCTATTTTGAGGTGAGTCTTCGGTATCAAGGTTGGTTCCTTATTGATGTATCCTAAACTAATTTTTGGGGTTTAAGGGTAAAAGATGACTGTAAAAATGAATTAAAACTAAGGTGATACACCAAATTTGTATGAGGTCTTTAACTGAGTACATGTATAATTGATATGGAATGAACTTCATGATGCATAGGCCAACAAATTTCTGAAGATAATTAAGGGTAAACACTTTGATGTATTGAGGGATAAAATCACAACAATACTACTAAGTTACACATACACATTAATATCATCCAGAGATTACTATATTTGTAACATGGTAATACGATTAATTAGGGAATTGAACATTCACAAGATTAATGGAAAACATACACAAGACTGCAAATAATTGGAAAGGTAGAAAATATTTCATATTCAAAAGGAAAAACTGGCAGAAATTGCTTCAGCACTCCTATATCTAAAAAGCCCTCCTGTTTTGTCCTTTACAAAGGCACACAATAAATAGAAAAATAATTTTCACCCTCTTCCTAAAAATAGTCTAAGGCTTGTACTTGCTCATGCATCCTTTTTTAATCCTTTATTTAATAATTGATAAAGGAATAAAAATAGAACATGCCATTACAAATACGCACTAATAGCCTTGGTTACATTACAGGAAAACTGAAGTTGACTGTTCTATTTTTAAGAAAACAAAGGTGAATAATTTACTAATAATAAATATTTCTTGGTGAGCAACCCTCCTTCCTTGAGCATGCAAATTTGTCATCTTGTCTTTTCTATTCTCTTTTGAATGGATGCAAAAATAAACTCCCTATTTGTGAGTAAAATAATTGCAATACTTGCAATATTTATAAAAATAATCATCCATATATCCATTTGGTGGGGCCCACCTCCATGCTCAGATTTTGATGTTGACATTCCTTGTCTAAGTGGTCACATGGATGACATACTGCATATCATCTTCAACCCTTTGCAGTGGGGACCACCTTTGCACTCTACTTGGTTTGGCCACCTTTGTGCACTTAGCAAACTAAAAGGTCAACCATATTTGACATTGCACATGCCATACAATAGTCTTACCACCTTTTGATTAATACTTGCATGTATATACTTGTCGGCCTTTGCATATTGGATAATGTATAGTTTAAAAATTCACCTTTTCGGTGATCATTGTTGGCATGATTTGGTCGGCACTTTGTATTATTTGGAGTTGGAATATAGTTAGACTTTTACAAGTAAACAATGGAATGATTATTTGATTGATATGTGGGCTGGACCCTTCTTCACTATGAGTCGAACCTTGGCATGTTGGTAAGTGATATTTTAAACCCAACTGTAATTAGGGTTTTCTGTGGGCTTGCCAAGTATATACTCTCTGAACTCTGGTTGAGTTAGGCTCTTTGATGTAGAACCGTCAATCTCTGTACTTATGGATTTCTGACTGTTGATCCTTGATACTTAAGTTATGGTTTTAACCCTGCAATTAATTCGGTCAGTGGCTTCTTACCATGTTTGTTTGCTTTGAATGTGGAGCTCAATCTTCGACTTTTGATCTTTATCCTTGTTAAATTTTGATCATTGAGTTAAACTAACCTCAGATGAGTTAGGTAAAACTAGATGAGGTGGGTGCATTTAAAATGCTCGAGCTCCATCATTTTGGTCATTTCTTGCCTTGCTCGCAGAGAGTGGTGAAGCCCTAGCAAAAATTTCTGTAGACCACCATTTTTTGATCTATGAAGCTCGACTTTTACACCTGTACACTTGTTTTCTGCTCTATGCGGTTGCCATTTGTTTGAGTTCAAACTCAGCTTTGAGGTTTGTTTGGTTGTTCATTTCTGAGTTTGAGCTTTCGGTAACTCTTCCAATCTGATTTTGAGTTTTCTGAGTGAATCATAGTTTGATGTTGGCCGCCATGAAAATGATCTATAGGTGAGCTAATAAACTTGGCCTCTTGCTTACAAGGGTAGCCGTCCATTTTGGGAGTTTTATTCCTTGCCATATGTCACTAAAAAAATTGAAAATATTTGTGGGTTGATGATGGGTTATCTCGATACTTGCTAGAACGTTTTACTTTTGACAAGGTAAGCATGTTTTGGACTCGGGCTCTTCTGGGTAATCCTTTCTCTATCCTTTTTAAAGATTTCTAGTTTTTGCATGAAGTTTTGCAATCTGTTAGGGTTTCAACCTAGATGTTTTTGAGTATGTTTGACCCTTACTTTATTTTTTGTTCCACGAACATGGTTGTTCATGGAGATCAATTTTGAGCTTTTTTACCTAAGCCTCTGATTTCTTCAACAAAGTCGTCATGATTACTTAATCTGTTGACATTTTCGATGCTGGGGTTGATTTTTGATTCACCACTTTTCCATGGCTATCACTTTGAAGGTAATAAACTTCTCTGCTTTTCTCTTTTGTAACAACCCAAAATGGGTATTAATCATTTCATTGGAAAGCATCGGATTTTAGAGAATTTTAACTTGGGTATTTCTTGTTTTGCTTTACATTCAATCATCTTTTAGGGTTTCTCTGGATCTGTTTCTGTAATGATGAGCTACAATATGGGTTTCATATTTTCTGACTTGGAGGTGTGCCTTACTATTCTGATGTGCTTTCATATTTTAACCTATGTGATATCTTCATGGGGTTTGCATGTTTCTCTTGATTTGAAGCTTCAAATTCTGTTGCACATTATTTACTGCCATGAAACTAGTTCAAATCTCTTACTTTCATCAATTCCATTATTGTGAATGGTTGAAATTTGTATTCCTTTGGTTTGTATATGCTCTGAAATTTAATTTCGTGATGGAGGATTTTTATCACCAG
This sequence comes from Taxus chinensis, assembly GCA_019776745.2. NCBI lineage: Eukaryota > Viridiplantae > Streptophyta > Pinopsida > Cupressales > Taxaceae > Taxus > Taxus chinensis. The sequence goes on along the minus strand of CM034156.1, from coordinate 126,009,194 downwards.
TAATCTCTGAACATACCAGAATATTCCTTTGAATTTACATGATGTATGAGTTTTCATGAGGGTTCAAATTTCTTCTTGAGATAAATCGTTGATACTTTACTCTGGAACCTCAGTGTAGCAGTCTGTACACTCTCCACCATACTTGCTTCATTTCTGAAAGCTATGAACTATGTTGAAAGCTACTTTTGGCTTCTACTGAGTTCACTGCAATCTTGTTAAAGTGCTATGGCTGTACTTTGACTTCAATGAAGATGATGATGCCTTGAATCATGCTTCTTCGTACTTTATGAAAATGTCAAATGACACAACTGTATTTTGAGATTTTAGTTTCTGATGTCAAAATGGATTGTGTCTTGATCCCTCGTATGACCTGTAACTGCTATTTCAAGTATTTCAGTTACTATGAAGTTGGGGTCTATTGACTGCAAAACTAAAATGGATTCATCAATAGTAATAGAAGTGTTTTTTTCTAGCCGTATTTTGTACTCAAGATGTACTTTGTACCTTGTGAATAGCTTATTCTGGAAATCACAAGTAGTTCTTCATCTATGTAGTACAATTTTTAGGCATAATCCTATTATTCAAATGCTTTGTTGAAATCTACTGTAACTCTGTTTCTTTGTACTTAGATGTTTTTATTTTCTTGGATAGTAGTATTTTTGGCATGCTAGAAAATTTAAAATGTTGATCCTTTAATGGTGAAGCCTTGTCAAAATTTTCCCAGAAATCTGAATCATCTTCCATTTCATTATTTCAATTGTAACCGTTTCTTTTCCATTTAACTTCAGCTTCTTGAAATCTGATTTCTTCTTCCAGTTGAAAACTAGAAAAGCTACTGAACTTTGAGTTGCATTCTTCGTTCATTCCAATCTCTTTTGATCATGTACTTATAACTTCATCCCATTCTGTCAGGTACCATAGGATACTGAAACATGAGTTGACATTCTGTCCTATCTTATCCAGCAGTGAGGACTGTATGACAAGTTATCTATTTCTTCGTGGCTGGAACCTGCACCCCCACACTTAAGAAAATAGTTAGAAAAATACTTAGGCTTTTGGACCTCTCTTATGTCCATGGTTTTTTCTTTTCTTTTCTTTATTCTTCTTTATGAGTGAGTAAAGCATGTGTACTGCAGTTGATCTTCAAGTAGATCTATATCTCCTATTGTTAAGATATTCATATGCATTGAATTAGGATAGTATATGAATATGAATTGGATCCCTGAGCTCATAAAATGATAGTTTTTTCTTTTTCTTCTTTTCAAGTACAGTGACTTCTACAACAAAGAATATGAAGAAGGAACAAAAGCTGAAGAATGAGAGATGCATTCAACCAAATAAGACAACCCCCAAGGCAATGATGGGTTCACTCATACTCCTTTACTTTCTCTTTCATACACGTGTACCTCTTATTTCAGTATTTTTACTTTACTTTTTAGTTACATCTCATGGCTTGTGTGGGAAACATTTGAAAATTCCTTATGAATAAAACATTAAATTCTTAAAATGAGTTGCGTATATCTTTCTGCATTTCAACTTTTTGTATGGATTGTATGATAAACTAAACAACTTTAGTAATAGAATTGAATGTCTTAATCATGAAGGAAATCGACATTAATAAAACCTGTAATATCCAGTAATGAACTCTAATTTCTGCAATCTGCACTTATGTTCTCTATCCCAAAACTCAACATTTCACCTATTCTGTAACTGAAAGTCTTCATCTAGACAACACAACTGTCCTTCGGGGCCTTGTGTTCTTTTGATAAAGAAAGTCATGAAATTACAGACTATGTGATCTGTTACGTTTTGTAATAGCACACATAGCTACAGATTTCATGTAATCATTAACTAATTCAGTAGTAACAATAATATCATAACTCCCTTAGCTTAGGTATACTTCACCAATGCCTTCCATCGTAATGAAGTTTCGAGTTGCCCATTTTTGCACAAGTGCAAAAATTGTCAACAAAGACAAATGAAAGATTTCAACCCATGCAAACAACTACGAAGAAATCTTATTTAATGATCAAAAGAAACTATTTATTGGAAAGATATGTTCCTTAACTAAAAAAATTCATTTATCAAATTATGTAAAGAATTTAGAGATAATTTTTCTTGGAAATACAAAGTTTTAAGAGGATTTGATCCAATTTTAGCTCAACATGCAATAGAATTACATCCAAATTCTAAGCCAGTTAAGCAGAAGCAAAGGCCAGTAAATCCAAAGATTGATCCATTAATGAGAAAAGAGTTATCTAAGCTAATTGAATTAGGTATTATCTTTCCAGTTAAGCATTCAAGTTGGGTAGCTAATCTTGTTCCTGTTCGGAAAAATAATGGAGAAATTAGGCTATGTGTGGATTTTAGAGACCTTAATAAAGCTTCATTAAAAGATCATTATCCGCTGCCCAATATGGATTATATTTTGAGAACGGTTTCTATTGCAGACAGATTGTCTCTTTTGGATGTTTACAGTGGATAAAATCAAATCCTTGCACATGAAGAAGACAAATACAAAACAACCTTCACCATAAAGTGGGGTAATTATGTTTATAAAAAAATGCCTTTTGGCCTATCAAATGTCAATGCAACGTTTCAACAAGCGATGGTAATGGATTTTAACAGCTTATTAAATAAATGGATATTGGTTTATTTAGATGATTTCTATGTATTTTTAAAAGATTCTGATGAACATATAATGCATTTAAGGTAGAATTTTCAGCTTTGCACACAATTTGGAATATCTTTGAATCTCAGAAATTCTATTTTTTCAATACATCAAGGTAAATTGCTTGGTCATATTATTTCTAAACAAGGTTTAGCTATTGATCCTTTCATAATCGAAGCTATTTCACAACTTTCCTTGCCTCATCATAAGAAATCATTACAAAGTTTTCTCAGAAAAATCAACTTTGTTAGAAGATTTGTTCCATATTTTATGGCATTAGTCAAGCCATTAAAAACCATGTTAAAGAAAGATAAGACTTTATCTTGGACCAATGAAGGGAGAAAAGGATTTGAAGCCATCAAGTCAGCCATTTCAAAAGATCTCCTACTCTTGAAAATCTAAATTTTGATAAAGATTTTACAATGTATGCACTTGCAGGAGCTGAGACTATTTCAGCTATATTAACCCAAATTAATGATGAAAACACTGAGTAGCCAATTGCTTTCTTTGGACAAAGTTTTGCATGACTACAATACAAGTACATCTTTCTTGAGAAACAGGTACTTTCATGTAGTTAGAGGATTGAAAAATTTCAAGTACATGCTTTCCAATAACAAGATACATGTCTTAGTCTCTCATCCAAGTGTTAAAGTGTTCTTGTTGAACAAAGATAGCTTAATGATAAGAGATCAGGTTGGATTACGAAAGTTATGGAATATGATGTTGACATCCATGTTGTAAAAATAGTTTGAAGAAAAGGTTTGTGTGGGCATCTAATTGACTGATATGTAAAAATAGCAAGCTGAAAAATCAAAAGATCCATAAAAGCATGCTGAAGTTACGTATCAGCAGTCAGATACCATGGTATAACAAGAAAATAAGCAATATGAACTCAGTCAAGAAGTTCAAGAATTAAGATAGATGACTGATTTGGTTAGCTACCTACAACACGGAACTTATATAGAAGGTATGGACAAGAAAAAATGAAGATATTTTAGGTTACAAGTTATACCTTATGTTTTCATTGATGGTGTGTTATTTAAAAGAGATATAAATGGAATTTTTCTTCGATGTATCGATTATGATAAAAATTCAGCAACTATTATCCAAATTTCATGAAGAACCTGTAAGAGGTCACTTTTTTAGCGCATCTACTACAACATTAAAAATTATGAAAGCTAGTTATTATTGGCCCAACATATTTAAGGACTACTTCGAATGGATCGGAGAGTGTAAAAAATGTGATTTATTTTTTGGAAAAGAATGTTTATTTTCACTGCCCCTACAGCCTATTTCAATGTATCAACCATTCATGCAGTGGGGTCTTGACTTTATTGGCATGAAAAATCCACCTTCGTCACAAGGACACACAGTGGATCTTGACTACTACAGATTACTTTACACATTGAACTAAAGCAATAGCCTAAAAACAAGCTAAAAAAACTTCAATAATATACTTTTACGAAGGTATAGTTTGTAGATTTTTTGTTCCAACAACTATCATTTCAGATAATGCCTTAGCATTTCTTAGTGAAAAGGTAATAGATTAGGCTATCAAGCATGGAATTTATTTAAATACATCATCTAATTATTACCCAAAAGGTAATGGATTATCTGAAAGTACTAACAAAAAACTTTTGAATGATCATCAGAAGAACACTCAAGGATAACCAAAGAGCTTGACATCTAATGTTGAATTCAACACTTTTGGCTGACAGAGTGACTCCTAAGAGATCAGTTGGCAATTCACCGTACAAGCTTGTTAATGGAAGAGAGGTAATAATTCTCATCTCATTTGAGTTTCCTGCATTAGATTTGCTACATCAGATGGAATTACTTGAGAATGAGCCATTGCAGGTTCATTATGTAGAAGTTAATGGAGCTGCAGGAGCGAAGAGATCAAGCTCATCTGAAGATGTAAAAGAATAAAAAACAAATAAAGAAAACTATTTATAAGAAGGCTAAGTTGAAAGTATTCAATGAAGGAGACATTGTGTTAAAATGGGATGTTGATTGTGCAAAATAGGAAACCAAATGAAGTTTGATACAATCTAGAGTGGCCCTTCTATGATTTCATCTTATAAAGAACGTAATGCATTTCAGCTTTTAAGGCTGAATGGAGAGGAACTTTCCATTCCTGTGAATGGTATGTTTCTTAAACATTGTTATTGTAAATCCCACATTGTCTGGTTAGAGTAGGATTTCCCTTTCAATAATTTCTTTCATGCACATTAAAATTTTTTTTAATTCAATAAGTGCATTCGTGCACGTGATTTGGTTTCTAGATCCTTTCCAATATTTAGTTTGTTTTTTCGGAAAGGTAGTTTTGGTTACATACTTTAAATCCATACCCAATGAGTAAGAGAAAGGACACTGATCTACAAGATAGAAAGAAATCTTTCAACGTAGGATCCCCATAAATTTTTACAATTTTTTCACTTGTGTGAAAATGGGCAACTCGAAACTTTGTTACAATGGATGGCATTGATGAAGTGGACCTAACTAGGGGAATGCATTACAATTTTATCATGTTTTTTGTTGTAGAAATTGATTAACTATATGTAATCAGCAAGCTATGTGTGTTGTTACAAAATGTAACACCTCACATACCATGCCATTCCATGTTTGTCTTTAGCAAGGAAATACAAAATCCTTGAAGGACCAAAGCATTACCTTGATGAAGGTGGGAATCACAATATATGTGAAATGCTAAATTTGGGAAAAACAAATAGAGTTGCAATTTACAAGAAAGAAATTTCATTATTAAGTAATAGGTATTTCAAAAATCATTATTTTTACATGTAAATACATTTAATTACGTGTTTGATTTTTTTATTCCATTATACAATCAATATACATGTCATAAAGTTGAAATAAAAAAGAAGTATACAACTCAAGTACATGAATTAAATGTTGTTTATTTGTGAAGAAGTACAAATACTTCTCACACAAGCTGTGGGATGTAACTCATAACTAATGAAGAAATAAGTACATATACATGAAGTTAAAACTAAAAGAGTCTAGAATAAACCCATCATTGCCTTGGGTTCTCTTCTAGTCTTCTTCCCTTCAAATCCAGCTCCATCTTTTACCCATCTCTCCTAGCGGTTACAATGTACCTAAAAATTGAAAAAAGGAAAGGCATCAATATTTGATCTCAGGGTTTAGTTTGTACCCATAAACTATCTAACTACATGTAGATGGATTTCTAAAAGTAGAAGCATAAGTTACATCAAATACAAATACATAATTGATAAGAGCAGTATTCTACATCAACACATATGATTCCCAGAATCATTCCAAAAAATAAAGAGAAAAGAAAAACTATGAAACATAAGAGAGGAAGAAAAGCCTAAATATTTTCTAACTATTTTCTTAAGTTTGCAGGTACAGGTAGCAAATTAAAAAGTAGAAATATTTTACGAAAATGATTACTATACAGAAAGGAAATACTTGTTGAAGGAATCTACGTGGTACAAATTTATGAGTTGTTCCAGAAAAAGGAAAATGCAGACATAAGATGTGTAAAAGAAAGGTATTAGGATATTGAATTAGAAGTGAGGGACCAAGAAAACATGTCTTCAATCCATTATAGTGCATGTAGCAAGAATTAAACAGATTCAATTTTGATGGAGCAACAAAATTTATGCAAGTAAAAAATTATAGGTTTAGGTACAACTTCATACTGAAGTAATTCTTTTAAAACACATGTTTGGGCTTATATAGTTTTCAGAAATTTGAGATAAAGATAAAAGGAAACCTAAATATCCTGTTATAGGTTGTAGTCAATGCATAATCAAGAAAATCCTCATTAATAAACTACAAGTACTTTAAGATAGGTTGTGAGTACTATTATAAATTCTAGAAGGAATATAAAAGCAAGAACCTTCATGAGAATGTGTAGTGTTCATGATCAATAATGAAACATTTTCTATGAACACCACAGATTCAAGGCCAGATGGTACAACTATTTCTAGGTAAAACGATCAAACTTGTTATAAATCACAAAGTATAAGAGAGTAAAGAAGAAAAATCTGAGTTATACAACAAAATTAATTTCTTAGGTAGAAGAGCACTATTGCAAGTACACAAATAGATTCAAGAAGTGCATCTTTCATAAAGGAAAATTGAATGCATATAGGATCATAGGATACACTAACTTGAGAAACAATAATGATAGCTTCCACAACTACAAAAATCATTGGTTACCGTTATCAATTGTTCTTTTGGTACACTGTACATTGTTTAGGTATTTTGAGGCTTGTTGAAAGTGAAGCAAGGATCAATCAAATGTGGATGGTGTTATCATAACATCAACATTTGTAGAGGATGTTGCCAATCATAATAAATCATAAGGATATGTAAATAGACATCATTTGAGATCTAAATATTATAAATGCAGGAAAATAAAGAATCCTCAAGAGAAGGTCTGCGAATCACAAGGTTCATAACAAATGAAATAGATCTTATCTGTTTTGAGTAGCATGTCTTCAAGGAAATAAAGGAGCAAAAAAGATCAAACTGAAGCAGATCATTATTAATCTTTGAACTCAAGAAATTACAACTCTCAGCCATCCAAAGAGAGCAACTTTAAAATTTCATCTTTTAGATCTTAAAACAAATTTTTCATAAGGATTAATGACAAAGTAATGCAAATCTAGACAAAGGAATTGCTTAGTTTCACAATAAGTTCAATACAGAAGCATTCTTCAATAATCATTAATGAAAGAATAAGGTAAAGCACACTACCTCAATTAAGCAGATTTGTAAGGAGTCACAGTTTGAGAAAAGAGGGTCAGATACTGAATTCATGCTTCATCAATACAGAAAGATCAGTGTGAACAAAGATAGAATTCTAGGTCAAAGTTGATTAAGTAATGAGCTTCATCTAGAATACTTAATCCTTTGGGAGGAATATAAACCACAGTAAATCATGCCTTCATCAGTGAGTTGGTAAACAAAATACACAAAACAATGCTCAAGTTTCCTTGAAATAATAAGTTGGTCTTAAAGAAATTTTAGAGAATTTAAAAATTAGTGAGTCGGGTTACAATGGTATTAAGAAATCTTGTTACATTTTCCTTCAAAAGATACAAATATTTGAGACCAAAGGCCATATTTTATTTTGCACAACTTATACAAAGATTGCAGCCATCTTGCAAAAGAGTCACAGAAGCTATTAAAACCATCAAAAATCACAAATTTGAATACAATGACCAATCCAAAAGTTTTTGAAACGACTATAATGAAGTAAGTAAAGTAATATCGCCTTGCACAGAAACAAACACATACATTTCATATAGAGTGACTCGGAGCATAAGTAATAACCCAGATTCATGTAAACATGTCTCAAAATGCAAAACAAACATCACTCCAAGATATTCAATGGTGACATAATAAATAGCAAACTCCACGGTCTTTGCACAAAGTTTCAAAATACATGGTGGTCAAAACCAGATTAGCTCATAATCACCACATAATTCAACAAATAGGGTTCGAATATTTATAATAACACTTCAAATTAGTGCAAATAACAATAGTAGCAAAATATAGAGCTTGAATCTTGCACAATAAAATAAAAATTACAATTACCAACTGAAGATAAAGCAAAGATGTATTATTATTGGTTATAACAAACATTTTACACGTACAACCATAAAACATTTAACATATTTTGCAGAGGAACTCAGAGATGAACTTGGAATTACCAATTTTCGATCATGCTTTCAAAACCCTTGAAAGATCACAAATGCAGACCAAATTTGAAGTAACCAGATAAAATTTCAAGCTCGAATTTATCAGAGAGCACAGAAAACACAAAAATATTTCAAAGTTTCAGTGCTAAAGAAGAGAAAATGGCAAGAAATAATTATTACAGTGCTAAAACATGACCATGACCTCACCTTTTTCAATCTTAGTTGACACATAGAAAATAATGAGCTCAAAGATTCCCAATAATAGTGGCCAACTATGAATAAATTTGGCACAGATCTCAAAAGGAGACAAAGTTGAAAAAATGACAAGTGTTCGAAGTTATAGAAATTCATAGAGGATCAAGAACCATAAAGAATACTCCCAGAAAGGTTCAAATGGAGAACCTTCATGCTCATAATTGAATGCAGAGAGCTTGAAATGAAAATAAGTGTAACCACCTCTGTCAAATTGTGCTACGAGTGTGAACATAAAAAATGGAAGTAAAAATTTATGTTCAAAACTTCACATAAGACGGTTTCGCAGAGAAAACAAACTCGGAATCATGCATCAATGGCATTCTAAAGAAAAATTTCTAGGGCTTCACCCTCAAAATTTTGCATGAAAATGAAATGATCAAGTTTGTCTTACAAATAAACCTGCTCGATAACCAATCATGGTGTAGCCAAACTTAACCAAGTTTAAAGATAAATGGCCATGATCATTTCGTGCGATGATCAAAGTGCCAATTTGCTAAAAAGTCCACCTACCTCGCTTACCACGATGAAGAGATCAACGTTCTAAAATCAATCATTATAAAGATGAAAGGATGAGAATCAATCTTCAAATTAATGTAAACCGTAACTTAATTCAAACAGAGTTTACAGTCATCGATGGTAGAGATAGAAAGGTATAGAATATTGACGGTCTAGAACCCCTGCTAATTTGTACGTAAGGTTACATTTATTAACACCAGTGAATCAATAATCAAAATTTAAAGGTAGTGTGATCAATTGTTAGTAAAGGTAACCACTAGTTTCCAATGCAAACCACAGGTTCGTGTTAACTCCACGAGAGTTTAAAGAATGACACGTGTCGAGTTTTGGGTCAAAACCCTAATCTTACCATGGATAGTTTCACGAAAATAAAAGTTGAAGGGTGAAAGCATCGTGGAAGGGGGGCCAACCCCATTTAAATAATTACTTGTATTTGAATTTCGATGATATCCAAAACATAATAATATATGCCAAGTCAATAGTGCCACTAGATGCCAATTCAAGGTCAAGTCATCATTATTTAGCCATCATTCAAACCATATGCCACTTAACCAAGCCAAATCATCAAGAAGATGCTATCAAGTGTGCCACAACTGTTATCTCTCGAATGTGCACCCTATAGAGAGATGGCTGTAGGTTTTCTAAGCTTGCAAAAATTATCTCTCTCTTTCATAGATATAATGGAAACACCTCAGGTCTGTGGGTATACCTATTTCGATGGTGAATCTCCGGTATCAAGGCCGGTTCCTTATTAGTGTATCCTAAACTACTTTCTAGGAGTTTGAGAGTAAAAGATGACTGTAAAAATGATTAAAAATAAGGTGATACACTAAATTTATATGTGGGATTTGACTAAGTATGTACACAATTGATATGTGAAGGATTCTTGATGCATGAACCAATATTTTTTCTGTAGAACATTTAGGGGCAAAACACTTGATTGTACTGAGGGAGGATCACAACAATACTAATAAGTTAACATGCACATTTAAAAATTAAGCAGAAAGGATTGAAATTTGCAGCAGGGTAAGGTGGTTGCTTAGAGAATTTGCATTCACAAGATTAATATAACATACACAAGACTATGAAAATAACTTGGAAAGGCAGAAAACACTTCACACTCAGAGGGCAAAAACTGGCATAATTTGCTTCAGTACTCATATATCCAAAAGTCCTCCAGGAAGAATCCCTGTGCTTTGCAAAGGCACACAATATATAGAAAAATAAATTTTCCCACCATTCCTAAAAATAGAGTAAGGCTGTACTCGCACATGCATCCTAATTTTATCCTTAATTTAATAATAAATAAAGGGATAAAATAATACAAACTAGAGCATGTAGTTAAAAATAGGCATTCAATAGCCTTGTTTACAATGCAGTCAAAATAAAATTGACTGTTCTATTTTTAAGAAATGAATGGATGGATAATTTGCTAATAATAAACTTTACTTGCTGGACAAGTCTCCCTCCATGGCATGCAACTTGTCTCTTCTCTTTTCTATCTTCTTGTGAAGCATGCAAAAAATACAACTCTCTTCCTGTGAGCAAATAATTACAACACTTAGAAATATTTGTAAAAATAATTACTCCTGTGGGGACCACCTGCTATGTGCACATGTTCATATATTTACATCTTTCCCTGAGTGGTCATATGAGTGACAATTTATAACTCCACTCCAACCTCCTTGTGGGGACCTCCTTTAACTTGCTTGGTTTGGCCACCTTGTGGACTTAGTACATATAAAAGGGGGCACATTTTTGGATACACATGGGGAACTTTATAGTTACCACCATATTATATTTGACCACCTTTGTAACAAATACTATGGCATATAGCTGCCACTCCATACTCATCGGTCTTGGCATATTTCAAACTTTACCTTTTCGATGATGAGCACGTATGATGGCATTTTTGCATTATTTGGAAATGACTATAGTTTTTGGACTTTTGAAAGTCAATGCAATGATATTTTGTTTAAACATGGGGCTGGTTCCCCTTCCATGATGACTCACCCCTTAAACAATTTGTTGGTGGCTCTATTTTTAAATTTGACCTAACTATGGTGAGGGTTTGTTAACTCTTGGGTTGCATTGGAAGTTGGTGATGCTCATGTTCATTGATCTCTGTACCTTTTGAATTTGACACCATTGATCTCTTACCCATGATTAGGGTTCAGGATTTGCATTTAACATGGTCAGTGGTGACTAACTGTGGTTATTATTTAGATTCGGTGAACGATCACCGGCCATTGATCTTCTTACTTGGATGAATCTTGATCGTCGATGCTTGACCCTCGGTTAGGGTTTTATTAACTCTCCCCTCAAGTTGGTATGGTAAAAGAAAACTTGAACCTGGTGATCATTTCATTTGGATTTTTGTGAAGCGGGTGAAGCCCTGGAAAAATTTTTGTGGCTGCCATTGTTGAAGCTTTTGAAGCTCGGATCAGTCCATTTTTTGGCTTTCTTAGCCTTCGAGCATCTGTATATTTTGTGGGGAATTTGATTTCTTGGTATCAAGCTTTCAAGGTGAAACATTTTAGCCATGGCCACGTCTTTCTTATGAACTTCAAGCTCGGCCTTTTTTAGGTTTGTCTAATTTTTGCATCTTCGCACATATTATATATTCATTCTCTACTCTATTAGAACTTTCTGAGCTAATTTGGATGATGCTCGACATTTTTTAAGGTAACCCTCGAGATCGGTTCCTAACTGTGAATTTGTTTTCTAAGTTTTGGAACTTAGTGAGGTTTGCGGACACCATTTATGTCCTTTTCAAAATCTGTTAATTTGACTTTATCAAAGAATGGCCGCCGTGTCGACCTCTACTGAGCTCGGTTCAGTGTAACTGACATCACTATTTGACAAGGAGGGTAAGCTTATTGATTTCCTAAGTTTTTCAGTGTTAATTGGTCTTTATCATTTTGACCTCCAAAGATGATACTGATTTTTCGTTAAATTTTTGGGATTTCTTGGTTCCTTTGGTGATTTCAAGTTGAAAAATCGTTCTGGGGTTTTTCATGGCCAACATCTTTCTTATGAAATTTGAGTTCAATTTTAGTTTGAGTGCTCTAATTCTGAAGCCTTCTTAAGGAAGGTGAGTGTATTCTCAAGCTTTCATTCAGCCATAATATAGATCTCAAACTCTATTTCATGCAAACCTAGTAATTGTTAAATACAATTCTATTTCTGTTGGAATATTGTGGTCTGGTATTTACTGTTATATTTGGCTTGTAAAGGAAATTAAATTTGTTTAAATACTCTGGTGACTGTGATGAGCTTCATAAATTTTCCCTTGGCCTCTGAAGCTCTAATATTGTCACTGTTATATTTCATATATGTTCCTGTGTTGGCCGTAAGGTAGTTTTATTCTTCTGTAACATATTTGAATGCTGCCTTTCTGTATTAGTTTTCTTTTTCCTTAATAAAAATGTCATCCCCTTTGCATTTGTTGAGAATATTATGGAAATATTAGCTATGTTCTCCGTATTTAACCAAAAATCCCTTCTTTACCATTGGTGGGCTTGCAGAATTCTGAGGCCTTGATCAAAACTTCCATTGATCTCTAGGTAGATGTAGAAATTAGTTTCATCCCTCCTCTGATAGGTTTGTTTTATTACGAATGCCATTGTTTGAAATCTGAAACTTAGTTACTGTGTGTAATAGTTTTCTTCTCTGTAAAATAGGTTTTGTATATTATTTTAGGTTTGTTCTGAAATTCTTGGCTTGATTTCTGTATTCTCGAAAATCAATTCTATTGTAATTCATTGTTCAAGATCAACTTGATCATTTGGGAATTGTGTAGCACTCCTTTGAGCATACTACTTTAATCCTTTTCCACTCTAAGATCACTTGAAAAATGAAATTCCTTTTGAGATGAGTGTTTGAATGAAATTGGTTTCTCGTTATTATTGGAATCTTTCATCTCAAAATAATAGTTGTAATCCATTAATCATTTTGAGAGCAGAAATGAACTTTTTTACTTGCTAATAGCCCTATTTTAACACCAATGATAACCTGTTGAAAATTTGTATGTTTGTAGTGATGTACTCTTCCTTTTGTGAATGAAATCCACTGAATTTAGAAATTCAGAACAATCTCATTTCATTATGAGATTTAGAGCATCTCTGAAATTGATCTCTTTCATACTTTTGAAGTTGTAGTTCCATTTCTTTTCTGTGATTCTTTTCCTTGCATAAATAGTTGTACTTCTTTGAGATGGCAGCATATCTGTAATTCATACTTCCTTTATTTGAAAACTAGAATTCATAGAAAGGATGTACTTTGTAGAATTACTTCAAATTTCATGTTATTCAGTTGTTTAAGTTATAGTGAATCCTTTTCTGCATTATATACTGTACTTCCTTTCATTACAGCTTTGATATGTATGCTGAAAAATATGAAATGTTGATTTTATAAGGCGAAGCCCTGGAATTTTTTTTTTCAGAATCTTTTCTTTAATGCATTTCCACAAATAGTAGTTATATATTATGATCCAGGATATAGAAAGTAATACTTTTCATGCTGAACTAATATAGCAATTGAGAACTAAAAACATGATAGTTGTTTCTCTTGATCATGTGATGCTTTTCTACTTTCTGTATCACTTATTTGATTTGCATAGTTCTTTTAAAGCATGTAGTAATTGAAACAACATGATGAAAAGTTGTAAATGTCCATTTTACATGGCGAAGCCTTGTCAAAATTTTCCCAGAACCTTCTCTCTCATCCTGTTTCAGCTCTAATCCCTTTTTATTTTAGCTTCAGCTTCATTAAATCTGATTCTCCCTCTTGTTTGCAAACTGAAAAATGTACTTCTATCTTCCATTCTCTCTTCTGAGCTCTAACTTCTTCCATTTGTAGAATGTTTGATGAAATTTGAGTTGCACTCTTCCTTATTTTTAGTATGTACTTATGACTTATTTATTTATTTCTTTGGCTACAATCTGTACCTGCACACTTAGGAAAATAGTTAAGAAATTTTAGGATTTTTGGCCTCTCTTATGTCCATGTTTTCTTCTTTCTGTTACTTTATTCTTTCTAAGTGAAAAAGCATGCATGCAGTTTGTCCTTTAAGTAGATTACATCTCTTGCTTAGGGGAAGATTCATATGCATGAAGTAGGATAGTGTAGGAATATGGTTTGATCCCTGAGCTCGTAACTGATGGTTGAATTGCTTTGGCTTTTCAGGTACCATGCCTTGAGGATGAAGGAGCTGGCAAGGAGATGCTCTGCACAATAAAGAATATACAAGGAAATGATGGGTTCACCCTCATACTCCTTTGATTTCTCTTTCATGCATGTGTATCTTTCTTTTCAGTAGTTGTACTTTACTTTTCAGTTACATCCCATGACTTGTGTGGGAAACATTTGACTCTCCTTGTGAATAAAGCATTAAATTCTGTAAATGAGTCGTATATATCTTTCTGCATTTCTACTTTCTGTATGGATTGTATAATGAACTAAAAAACTCAGTAACATAATTGAATGTCTTAATCATGAAGGAAAGAACATTGAATAGAACTTGTAACATTTAGTAATGAACTCTAATTTTTATGTGATCTGCACTTATGTTTGTTGTTCCAAAACTTTACACTTCACCTACTCTGCAATTGGATGTTCTCATCAAGAAAACATAACTGTCCTTTAGGGCTTGTGTTCTTTTGCTGAGGATGGTCATGAAATTGTAGACTATGTGATCTGTTACATTTTGTAATAGCACACATAGTTGCAGATTTCATATAATCTTTTAAATAAATCAGCAGTAAAAACATAATCTAATATAATCTCCCATAGCTTAGGTATACTTCACCAATGCTATCCATCGTAACAAAGTTTTGAGTTTCCCATTTTTGCACAAGTGCAAAAATTGTCAACATTTCTGGCGATCCGGGGGAAAGCATCCTACTAGATTATATACCAGTGCCTTGCTTTTGTCCATTGGGCATGGAGTCTGAACATGCAACAACAATTTTCCTTTTCTGAAAGGTCCAACCCTTCCAAAACAAACTAAAGCTGGGAAAGGATCTGGTAAACCAGATCACGTGCATGAATGCACTTATTGAATTGAAAGATGATGCAATGTGAAGAAACTACACTTATTGAAGGGAAATCCTACTCTAATAATCACTGTAAGATTTTCAATAATAGTGTTTGAGAAACATACCATTCACAGGAATGGGAAGTTCCTCTCCATTCAACTTCGAAAGCTAAAAAGTGTTGTGTTCCTTGTAAGCTGAAATCATGTAAGGACCACTCCAGAGTGTATCAAACTTTGAGTGTCTTCCTGGCTTTGCATGATCAACATCCCACTTTAACACAATATCTCCTTTGTTGAAGACTCTGAATTTGGATTTCTTGTCAAAAGTCTTCTTGATTTGTTCCTGATTCTTTTCCATATTTAAATGAGCTTGATCTCTCAGCTCTTGTAATTCCATTAACTCTGCATAACCTGCAATGGTTCATTCTCAAGTAGCTCCATTTGATGCAACAAATCTAATGAGGGTAACTCAACTGAAATAAGCATTCTTTCTTCTTTTCCATACACAAGCTTGTATGGTGAATTACCAACTGATCTTTTAGGAGTCACTCTGTCAGCCCAAAGTGTGGAATTCAACATCAGGTGCCAATCTCTTCGATTATCCTTGAGTGTTCTTCTGATGATTCTTGTTAGTACTTTCAGCTAAGCCATTACTTTTTGGGTAATAATTAGATGAAGAAATTAGATATATTCCATGTTTGACAGCTCAATCTATTATCTTTTCACCAAGGAATGCTAAAGTATTATTTGACATGATAGTTGCTGGAACACCAAATATGTAAACTATTCCTTCATAAAAGGATAGTATCGAAGCTTTGTTAGCATCTTTCAAGGCTATTGCTTCAAGACATCATGAAAAATAATATGTAGCAGTTAAAATCCACTTATGTCCTTGTGATGAAGGTGGGTTTATCATGCTAATAAAATCAAGAACCCACTGCATAAAAGGCTGATAAGATGAAATAGGCTGCAAAGGCAATGAAGCAAGACATTATTTTCCAACAAAGAAAGCACATTTCTTACACTTTCTAATCCATTCAAAACAGTCTTTGAATATGCTAGGCCAATAGTAACCTGCTTTCATAATTTTTAAAGCTGTAGTACGTGCTGAGAAGTGACCTCTCTACAGGTCCTTCATGGAATTATGATAATATTTTCTGAATTTTATCATAATCAACACATCGCAGCAAGATCCCATTTATATCCCTTTTGAACAACACACCGTCAGCGAAAAGATAAGGAATAGCTTGTAATCTGAAATATATTCTTTTATTCTTATCCATACCTTCTAGATAGGTGCCATGCTGTAAGTAGTTCACCAAATCAGTCATCCACCTTGACTCTTGAATCTCTCGAGCAAGTTTAGGTTGCTGATTTTCTAGTTGGACCATAATATTTGATTGCTGATACATAATTTCAGCATGCTGTTATGAATCTTTGGGTTCTACAACCTGTTGTTTTTCCATATCAGCAATTAGATACTCACATAAACCTTTACCTCGAACTGTTTTAGCAACTCATATATCAACATCATATTCCATAACCTTCGTTATCCAGCCTGCTCTTTTCTCATTCAATTCTTTATTTAAAAGGAAAGCTTTCACACTTGGATGAGAAACAAGAACGTGAATTTTATTGTTTGAAAGCATGTACTTAAAATTCTTTAGTCCTCTGACTACTGAAAGTACTTTTTTTTCAAGAAATGTGTACCTTGTTTCGTAATCATGCAAACTTTTTCCAAAGAAAGCAATTGGCTGCTCAATATTTTCATCATTAACCTGAGTCAAAATAGATGAGATTGTTTCAGCTCCTGCAAGTGCATACATTGTAAAATATTTATTGAAATTTGGGTTTGCAAGAGTAGGAGCCTGAGAGATAGCTGATTTTATTGCTTCAAAACCCTCCCTTCCTTCACTTGTCCAAGAGAAAGTTTTCTCTTTCTTTAACATAGATGTTAACGGTTTAACCAATGCTACGAAATCTGGAACAAATCTCCTAACAAAGTTGATTTTTCCAAGAAAAATTTACAATGCCTTCTTATGATGAGGCAATGATAGCTGTGATATAGCTTCGATTCTAAAAGGATCAATTACTAAACCCTGCTTTGAAACAATATGACCAAGTAATTTACCTTGATGTACTGAAAAGATAGACTTTAGTGGATTCAAAGATATTCCAAACTACCTGCATAACTGAAAAGTCTGCCTTAAATGCATGAGATGTTCTTCTGGATTTTTTGAGAACACGGTAATATCATCCAAATAAACAAGAATACATTTATTTAACAAGCTCCGAAAATCCATGTCCATTGCACATTGAAATGTTGCACCGACATTTGAAAGACCAAAAGGCATTCTTTTGTAAGCATAGGTACCCCACTTGGTGGTAAAAGTTGTTTTGTATCTATCTTCTTCTCAGACTAAAATCTGATTATAGCCACTGTAACCATCTAGAAGAGATAGTCTATCTAAACCTGAGACTATTCTCAAAATCTGATCCATATTCGGAAGTGGGTAATGATCTTTTAATGAAACTTTATTAAGATCTCTGAAATCTACACATAGTCTGATTTAGTCGTTCTTCTTCCTAACAGGAACAAGATTGGCTACCCAACTTGAATGCTTAACTGGAAAGATAATACCTGATTCAATCAATTTAGATAATTCTTTCCTCATCAGAGGTTCTATTTTTGGATTTACAGGCCTCTATTTCTGTCTTACAGGCTTAACATTTGGATGTAACTCGATTGTATGTTGTGCTAGACTGGGATCAAATCCTTTCAGATCTTGGTATTTCCAAGCAAAGACATCCTTAAACTCTTTGCAAAGATTAATAAATGAATACTTTTTGCTTGAGGAACATACCTTTCCAAGAAACAACATTTTCCCTTCATCAACCAAGATCTCTTCGTAATTATCAGAGGGGGTTGACATTTTAGTCTTCACCTTTCTTAACTGATCGTCAGTGCTGAAGATGTCTTCCAATGTGACCAGACCTCGAGGTAATTTATTTGTCTTCAACTGAACAATCTGATCACCATATAAATGTTGTAACTTATCCTGATTAACTACAGAGAATTCAGCTTCTTGCTGCAAAAACCTACAGATTTGATCATCACTTTCAAAAACTTTCCAATTTTATTCATTATCAGGTATAGAAGGCTTGACAATTAGCTTAATATGAGGCTAATTTTTTTTGTTTTCCATCGGTTCCAACACTTCAAAACTAGCAGCAACTATTGCAAGTCTATCTGCATGCTTGTTTTCAGCTCTGGGAATAGACTGAATATTAATGGCTTCAAAATCTTCCATTAATTCTAAAACTCTATGTCTGTAAGACTTCATTAGTGGATTCTTACAAACATTGAATTTTTTTACTTGATTGATAACTAACTCAAAATAACCAAAGATTTGTAATGTGCTGATACCTCTCTTTCTGGCCCAAAGTAAGCCATGAATTAATGCTTCGTATTCAGATAAATTAGAAGTACATGTAAATTGGAGATTCAAAGCTGAGAAATAACTTTCATTTTTCGGGGATGTGAGCATCAAACCTACTCCCTGTCCTTTCTTGTTCTTAGCTCCATCAAAATGAAGCTTCCAAATCCCTTCTGCTGAATTTTCTATTTTAGACAACAAGGGAAGTGGTGTATTTTCTTCATGCATACAATACACACCAAAAATATGTTCTTCAACTTCCTTAAAAGGATCATGAGCATGTTCTTCAACTGTATTTTTATCCATAAACATGTTAGAAACACCATGTAATGCTGAAACCTAAGCTACATCATCAAAATCAGATTGCTCTAAAGCTGAGTAATTAGCTACTGCATTTGGAGAATGAGGCTCAATATGGAATCTATGGTTCTGAATTGATAGTAACCTTAGTTCCATAACATGTAGTAAAAAATAAGGACCAATCTGAAGAGAGATAACCTCCTATTTTCACTGTGAAATCTCTAGATAAGCACAAGGCAAAGTATGGAGGTAGATCCACAACAGTAACATCTTGAAAAATAGAAAAATTTGGGCAAGCATGTAATATTACCTCCAAATTTTTTATTATACCAACTGTATTAGTTGCAGTTCCATCAAGATGTAAGACACTCCTTTCTGTAGGCTCATACTGCAAGCCTAATTTTTCTGCAATCACTTTTGGCATAACTGTGCTACTTGTGCCACTATCCACCATGCAATTATGAACTAAATGTTCTCCAATAATCAGTGATAAATAAAATGGTGGTGGTTTATTAATTTCATGAGCATTCAGAACTTTTTGAACCATCCACTTAAATTCTTTAATATGGTCTTGCTCAAACGTTCCAAGGACCATGTCTGTCTTCTGAACTTCCTTCTCTGTTGTATTTGAAGAAATCTATAGTTTAGCTAGTTCATGAGAAAGTAAATCTTGTTGTCCAGGAATACTTAGAGCGTCCCACATTGAGATGTTAACATTATGATTTTTCATTACATCAAAAATGTTAAAAGAAGCAACTGTCTTAGAGACATAATCAACTATTTTAGAGTAGGCCTTAGCAAAAACTGATTCTGCTTCAGCTGCCTTGGATATCTGAGGTATAAACAGTCTTCTTGGATCAGGTTGTAGCTGTCTTTGATGAATTTTATCAACTGGGACACTTGCTGATTTTTGAGGAACAACAGGGTTGTTAGTTGACTTTGGAGCTGTAGATGTTGTCTTATCAGTGACAGTAGGTAGGATAGGCCTATTTTGTTGCTTTTGATTTTTAGCAGCCCTCCCTTGAGACCTAGTAGTGACTGCAACAAAATCCTCCTCATTAAAACTGACTAAATTCTATTTAGGTGCTTTCTAAACATGAGTCTCTTGTTGCCCACCCTCCATTTGAGGCATAAACAATGTTTCAGATTGAGGTTGTGCAACAAGATTTAGATTCAAAAAATCATTTGGGAAAGTTGAAGCTGAATGAGGTTGATTGCAAGGTTGACACCACTCTTCTGTAACCATATTAACTGGAACTAAAGCATTAGAGGAACTAGGAGCCTTTGGGTCAAACTACCTTTGCTGGTAAGGCTGCCTATAATTCTGATTTTGTTGATAGGGCTGATAAGGATCCTGGTAGGGTCTACTAGGTAATGCAATTTTGTTCTCAATTGAAGTCAACTTATTTCCCATAGTCTGCAAAGATTTGAATACATCATCTGATGGAGTTACAATAGTGGGCTCTATGATTGTAATAGGATGAGGAATAGTTGCTAAATCTACCGAAAAAGGCATTGATGGCCTTGGCACCAATTTTCCAGCTTGAATAAGACTATTTTCAGCTCGGATAACAATATCATAAGCTGCTAGGAGTGTCTCTCCACCCATTGACTGAATCATAGTTGAGATATCACTGTTTAATGCTCTAAGATAATAAAGGAAAGCATGATCAACTTGAGGCTTGACACTTGCTGGAATTCTCTCCCAAGTTCTGGAAAAACAGATATTGAAGCTAGACATAAATTCGTTGGGAGCTCTTTTAATAGTAGATAACTGTTCAATGAGAGACAAATGATCTGAATTGTCCTGGAACTGTTTTAGCAATTTTTCACCTAAAATATCCCAAGTTCCTATGCTTCCAATTTCTAGGTTTCTATACCATTGCAAGGCTTTCCCTTTAAAAGATGCAGCTAAAAGTCTTAGGGCTACATCTTCATGAGTGATATTATGGACTGCACATAGGGCTGCAACATCTTTGATATGTTCAGCTGGTGTAACCTAATTTTCACCCATGAATGATGGAAAAATTTTCATGGCAGCATTGGGAATATCATGATAAACTGGAATTACTAATGGGCTGCCATTAGTAAAGGGCACAAAATTCCTGGGTGGTTGTTGGGCCATTGGAAAAAATGGGATATTGATAGAAAAATTGACACGTGGTGAAGGAATATTAGGAGGAGGGTTACCAAAACTAGGTCTATTATAAGGCAAAGTATTACCAACTCTTCTCCTTCTAGCAGAATTCAAAGGTAAAGAAATAAACTCAGAAGGAATTCCTCTTACCGATGATCTTGTAGTCACTTTAGGCATGGAACATGCTACACTACTGGTCTGAAATCAACTTTACGGAGTCGCTAAAATATCATAAAATCTTTAGAATAAATTAGATACAGTTTTCTCCCGAAATTGGCTTTTAATTTGATGTAAATCTTGTAGTAGATATGAAACTCGCATGCAAATCTGATTCATCGTCCCACCCAGGCGTGCCAAAAACTATTATCTCTCGAAAGTGCACCCTGTAGAGAGATGGCTACAGGTTTTCTAAGCTTGCACAAATGATCTCTCTCTTTCGTAGATACAATGGAAACACCTCAGGTCTATGGGTATACCTATTTCGAGGTGAATCTCTAGTATCAAGGCCAGTTCCTTATTAGTGTATCCTAAACTACTTTCTGGGAGTTTGAGAGTAAAAAATGACTGTAAAAATGATTAAAACTAAGGTGATACACCAAATTTGTATGAGGGCTTTGACTGAGTATGTGCACAACTGATCTATGAAGGATTCTTGATGCATGAACCAATAGTTTTTCTGTAGAACATTTAGGGGCAAAACACTTGATTGTACTAAGGGAGGATCACAACAGTACTAATAAGTTAACATGCACATTTAAAAATTAAGCAGAAAGGACTGAAATTTTGTAGCAGGGTAAGGTGGTTGATCAGGGAATTTGCATTCACAAGATTAATATAACATACACAAGACTGCAAAATAACTTGGAAAGGTAGAAAACACTTCACACTCAGAGGGAAAAACTGGAAAAAATTGCTTCAGTACTCATATATCCAAAAGTCCTCCAGGAAGAATCCCTATGCTTTACAAAGGCACACAATATATAGAAAAATAAATTTTCCCACCCTTTCTAAAAATAGACTAAGGCTTGTACTCGCCCATGCATCCTAATTTTATCCTTTATTTAATAATAAATAAAGGGATAAAATAATACAAACTAGAGCATGCAGTTAAAAATAGGCATTAATAGCCTTGTTTACAATGCAGTCAAACTGAAGTTGACTGTTCTATTTTTAAGAAAAGAATGGGTGGATAATTTGCTAATAATAAACTTTTCTTGTTGGACAAGTCTCCCTCCATGGCATGCAACTTGTCTCTTCTCTATTTTGTCTTCTTGTGAAGCATGCAAAAAATACAACTCTCTACCTGTGAGCAAATAATTACAACACTTAGCAATATTTGCAAAAATAATTACTCCTATGGGGACCACCTACTATGTGTACATGTTCTGATATTTACATCTTTTCCTGAGTGGTCACATGAGTGACACTTTGCAACTCCACTCCAACCTCCTTATGGGGACCACCTTTAACTCGCTTGGTTTGGCCACCTTGTGGACTTAGTACATATAAAAGGGGGCATGTTTTTGGATACACATGGGAAAATTTGTAATAGTTACCACCATATTATATTTGACCACCTTTGTAACAAATACTATGGCATATAGCTGCCACTCCATACTCATCGGTCTTGGCATATTTCAAACTTTACCTTTTCAGTGATGAGCACGTATGATGGCATTTTTGCATTATTTGGAAATGACTATAGTTTTTGGACTTTTGAAAGTCAATGCAATGATATTTTGTTTAAACATGGGGCTGGTCCCCCCTCCATGATGACTCACCCCTCAAATGCTTTGTCAGTGGCTCTGTTTTTAAAGGTGACCTAACTGCTGTTAGGGTTTGTTAACTCCTGGGTTTACATTGGAAGTTGGTGATGCTCATGTTTGTTGATATCTGTACCTTTTAAATTTGATGTCGTCGATCTCTTACCCATGATTAGGGTTTAGGCTTTACATTTAACATGGTCAGTGGTGACTAATTGTGGTTATTCTTTGGATTCGGTGAACGATCACCGACAGTTGATCTTCGTACCTGGCTGAATCTTGATCGTCGATGCTTGACCCTTGGTTAGGGTTTTATTAACTCTCCCCTTGAGTTGGTATGGTAAAAGAAAACTTGAACCTGGTGATCATTTCATTTGGATTTTTGTGAAGCGGGTGAAGCCCTGGAAAAATTTTTGTGGCCGCCATTTCTGAAGCTTTTGAAGCTCGGATCAGTCCATTTTTCGGCCTTCTTAGCCTTCGAGCATCTGTATATTTTGTGGGGTCTTTGATTTCTTAGTCCCAAACTTTCAAGGTGAAACATTGTAGCCATGGCTGCGTCTTTCTTATGAACTTTGAGCTTGGCCTTTTTGAGGTTTGTCTAGTTTTTGTATCTTCGCACATCTTATATATTCAGTCTTCTGCTCTATTAGAACTTTCTGAGTGAATTTGGATGATGCTCGTCATTTTTTAGGGTAACCCTTGAGCTCAGTTCCTGAATGTGAATGTGTTTTCTGAGTTTTGGAACTCAGTGAGGTTTGTGGACACCATTTCTGTCCCTTTCAAACTTTGTCAATTTGACTTTATGAAAGAATGGCCACCATGTCGACCTCTACTGAGCTCGGTTCTGTGTAACTAGCATCACTATTTGACAAGGATGGTAAGCTTCTTGATCTCCCTGAGTTTTCACTGTTAATTGGTCTTTATCATTTTGACCTCTAAAGTTGATACTCATTTTCTTTGCATTTTTGGGATTTTACGGTTCCTTTGGGGATTTCAAGTTGAAAACGTTTTTGGGTTTTTTCATGGCCGACATCTTTCTTATGAACTTTGATCTCGATTTTACTTTGAGTGCTTTGATTTTGAAGCCATCTTAAGGAAGGTGGGTGTATTCTCAAGATTTTTTTCATCCATAATATAGATCTCAAGCTCTATTTCATGTAAACCTAGTAATTGTTAATTACAATTCCATTTCTGTTGGAACACCGTGTTATATTTACTATTATATCTGGCTTGTAAAGGATATTACATTCGTTTGAATAATCTGTTGACTTTGATGGGCTTCATAATTTTTTCCTTGGCCTCTGAAGCTCTAATATTATCACTGTTATATTTCATATATGTTCCTGTGTTGGCCATAAGGTAGTTTTCTTCTTCTGTAACATATTTGAACACTTCCTTTCTGTATTAGTTTTCTTTTTCCTTAAGACAAATGTCATCCCCTTTGCAGTTGTTGAGAATATTGTGGAAATATTATCTATGCTCTCCGTATTTAACCGAAAATCCCTTCTTTACCATTGGTGGGCTTGCATAATTTTGAGGCCTTGATCAAACACTTCCATTGATCTCTAGGTAGATGTAGACTTTAATTTCATCCCTCCTCTTATATTTTTGTTTCATTATGAATGTCATTATTTAAATCTGAAACTCAGCCACTATGTGTATCATTTTGCTTCTCTGCAAAATAGGTTTTGTATATTATTTCAGGTCTATTCTGAAATTCTTGGCTTGATTTTTGTATTCTAGAAAATCAATTCTGTTGTAATTCATTGTTCAGGATCAACTTGATCCTTTGGGAATTATGTAGCACTCCTTTGAGCATACTACTTTAATCCTTTTCCACTCTAAGATCACTTGAAAATGAAATTCCTTCTGAGATGAGTGTTTGAATGAAATTGGTTTCTTGTTATTATTGGAATCTTTCATCTCAAAATAATAGTTGTAATCCATTAATCGTTTTGAGAGCAGAAATGAACTTTTGTACTAGCTAATAGCCCCATTTTAACACCAATGATAACCTGTTGAAAAGTTGTATGTTTGTAGTGATGTACTCTTCCTTTTGTGAATTAAATCCACTGCCTTTAGAAATTCAGAACAATCTCATTTCATTATGAGATTTAGAGCATCTCTAAAATTGATCTCTTTCATACTTTTGAATTTGTAGTTCCATGAAGTTGTAGTTCCATTTCTTTTTTGTGATTCTTTTCCTTGCATAAATAGCTATACTTCTTTGAAATGGCAGCATATATGTAACTCATACTTCCTTTATTTGAAAACTGGAATTCATAGAAAGGATGTACTTTGTAGAATTACTTCAAATTTCGTGTTATTCAGTTGTTTAAGTTATAGTGAATCCTTTTCTGCATTATATACTGTAATTCCTTTCATTACAGCTTTGATATGTATGCTGAAAAATCTGAAATGTTGATTTTATAAGGTGAAGCCCTGGCAAAATTGTTCATAATTTTTTCTTTAATGGATTTCTAGAAATTGTAGTTATATATTCTAATCTAGGATACAGAAAGTAACACTTTTCATACTGAACTGATATAGTAATTGAGAACTAAAAACATGATAGATGTTTCTCTTGATCATGTGATGCTTTTCTACTTTCTGTATCACTTATTTGATTTGCATAGTTCTTTTAAAGCATGTAGTAATTGAAACATCATGATGAAAAGTTGTAAATGTCCATTTTACATGGCGAAGCCCTACCAAAATTTTCCCAGAACCTTCTCTCTCATCCTATTTCAGCTGTAATCCCTTTTACTTTTAGCTTCAACTTCTTAAAATATGATTCTCCCTCTTCTTTGCAAACTTAAAAATGTAATTCTATCTTCCATTCTCTCTTCTGAGCTCTAACTTCTTCCATTTGCAGAATGTTTGTTGAACTTTGAGTTGCACTTTTCCTTCTTCTTAGCATGTACTTATGACTTATTTATTTCTTTCTTTGGCTGCAACATGTACCTGCACACTTAGGAAAATAGTTAGGAAATATTTAGGCTTTTTGGCCTCTCTTATGTCCATGTTTTCTTCTTTCTGTTACTTTCTTCTTTCTGAGTGAAAAAGCATGCATGCAGTTTTTCCTTCAAGTAGAATACATCTCCTGCTTAGGGGAAGATTCATATGCACGAAGTAGGATAGTGTAGGAATATGGATTGATCCCTGAGCTCATAACTGATGCTTGACTTGTTTTTACTTTTCAAGTACCATGCCTTAAGGATGAAGGAGTTAGCAAGGAGATGCTCTGCACAATGAAGAATATATAAGGAAATGATGGGTTCAATCATACTCCTTTTCTTTCTCTTTCATGCATGTGTATCTTTCTTTTTAGCAGCTATACTTTACTTTTCAGTTATATCCCATGGCTTGTGTGGGAAACATTTGACTCTCCTTGTGAATAAAGCATTGAATTCTGTAAATGAGTTGTATATCTCTTTTTGCATTTCTGCTTTCTGTATGGATTGTATAATGAACTAAACAACTCAGTAACATAATTGAATGTCTTAATCATGAAGGAAAGAACATTGAATAGAACTTGTAACATTCAGTAATGAACTCTTATTTTTATGTGATCTGCACTTATGTTTTCTGTTCCAAAACTTTACACTTCACCTACTTTGCAATTGGATGTTCTCATCAAGATAACATAATTGTACTTTAGGACTTGTGTTCTTTTGCTAAGGATGGTCATGAAATTGTAGACTATATGATTTGTTACATTTTGTAACATCACACATAGTTGTAGATTTCATATAATCTTTTAAATAAATCAGCAGTAAAAACATAATCTAATATAATCTCCCATAGCTTAGGTACAATTCACCAATGCTATCCATAAGGTTAAGATTTTTCTTGCCTTAAAATTTACAAAAGTACCTTAATTTTACCAAATACCTCGTGCTAAGTCAAAGATGGCAAACAATGGATATTTTTTGTGGAGAGATACTATTGTTGCACATGTGCTCACATGTGGCACCCATAATGGGTGAATTATTGAATGAATTATTTTTCTATGTTTTGAAAAAAATGACATTATTTTTCACATGGGTATCTTTTTTTGTCATCCACAAGAAGACAAAATAGCAGAGAAGTGTACAAGATGTCAACATTAAAAATCAAGAAGACCCCTTTGACATGCTAATTACCTTACTTTTCACAAAATAAGGCTATCATTTTCTTGCACATGCCTGCAAGTGGTCCCCACACATTGGGTGAATGTTTTTCTAAGGATGTAGACAAAGAGTTATTTTTGCTGACACAGGGAGATTAATATTGCATGTGCATCGAATGGGGAAAAATTAAAGAATGCTAAAAACATTGTTACAAGTGGATCAAGTTGTAAGTGTCACATCAAGAAATATAAGAAAGTGATTGCATGCACATTGCAGAAGACTTACACAACAAAAAAGGGCAATTATTAACCAAATTATTCATCCTACTTTATTAAAAATAGATCAGTAAACTACAGTTTGATTTAAATGTACTTTTGTAACTTAGGTTTTTAATTGCCTCATTATAATAAGCATGCTTATTTTTATCTCTTTTATTATTTATGATAAAAGGATAAAAATAGGATGTATGGGTGAGTACAAATTTTAGTATATTTTTAGGATGGGTTGGATGAAAAATCTAGCTATGTATTTGGTGCAATTGCAAGGCATAAGGATGATTTTTTGGAGATAGGAGTGTTGAAGCAAATTTTTCTAGTTTTAGATTTTGAATGAGATCTGATTTGTGCCTTTAAAATTGTTTGCAGTGCTATGCATATCTCATCAATTCTTGTGAATGTCAAATTTCTTGATTAATCATCTTACCTTGTTGAAAAATTTAGTAATTTCTACATTAATATTAATGTGTATGTTTATCTTACTGTATTGTTATGACTCATTCCCTCAATACACCAAGTGTTTTGCCTTAATATTCTACCAAAAACTATTGGTTTTGCATCCAAAATCCATTCTCAAATTAATTGTGCATGTACTCAGTCAAAGCCCTCAACAAGTTTGGTTTATCACCCCATTTTCAATTCAATTACAGCCATCTTTTACCCTTAAAAATCCTAAAAATTATTTTAGGATACATAAAAAAGGAACCAACCTTGATACTCGATACTCACCTAAATAGTAGGTAAACCCACAGACCTGAGGTGTATCGATTGTGTCTACGAAAGAGAGAGATCCAGAGAAAGCTTAGAACACCTGCAGTCATCTCTAAACAGGGTGCACTTTCGAGAGATCACAACTCCTTTTAAGTTAATTAGACTTGATTAATTAGTGTAATTTAGGATGTAACAAAATGGGATAATTACTATGAGATGATAGTCTTGGTTTGTGATGGATTTGAAAGAATTTGATTACTTTCGAGTGATATGTACTCATCCTTGCATGCAAATTTCGGATTTTGACTTTCAAGGCCATTTTTAAGGCTTGCAGGACAAGTTAAGGTTGTCGCACACCTCTTAAATTCACCCACACTATATACCTATGATGTAAGGTGATTATTTTTATGCCTTTTAGTGTGTTCTAATGGGGAAAAAGTGTAATTAATTACACCTTTCCTACAAGAGTCTTTAATTGTGTCCTTTATGGGTGTGGCTTTGGGTTTGAGTGTGTAAGAGGTTTGTCATTCCCTCAACCATATATTTATCATGCTTTGGAGATTGAGTTTGACCTTGTGATGTGGAATGGAGGAGAAATGATTTGACACTGTACATAGAGCCACATCACCTCTTTCTCTCCTCACTTTCCTATTTATTTTAATTTTTTTGAGGATTTTGGGGGTTACTTGTTTGATTTTTGAAGACTTTTATTTTTGGGGGAGCTTGCTTGGAGAGTGTTGTTTGGAGCTTGGAGTTGGATTATGCTTGCTTGGACTTGGAAAAGGATTGGAACTTGCTTGTGGATTGGAAACTCTTGGAATGGAAAGGTAGGGTCTTCACCCACGTTTTTCTTTTGATAATTTATTGTGCATATTTTTTTGAATGAATTTTCGTTGCATGTGTGTTTTTGGGAAGTAAAATGGACCTTAGGTTGTGTAGGATAAAATGGAAATGGGGATATTTTGGAGTGAGGAATAATATTTTATTGGGTATTTTAGGAGGGAGTTGGGTTGGGGTGCCTCACCTTGTGATAAGTTAAAAAAATTTTATGTTGTTATCTTATTGTGGTAGGCATAAGAGTGAGGGAGGCATAAGAGTTGTTTTTCCTTTAGAGAGGCATAAGAGTTGTTGTTCTTTGAGGGAGGTATAAGAGTTTTTTCGGTTTTGATTGAGGTCTTGGAGGTTTTAAGGTTGGTACCAAAACCCTTGAGAGGCATAAGTAGATCCTAATGTTCCTTTCTCTTTCTTGGCTTGATTTTAGAGCCTTTGTGTTGGGAAACTTGTGTTTGTTATGATTTTTTTGTTGTTTTTGTTGTGTTGAATGTTTGGTTTGAATGTGAATGTGCAAGACTTGTTAAGTTTTCAATGGTAGTCTTATACCCCTCACTTATTTATTGTTGGGGCTTGGGGGCCAATGAGGAAGAATGCTTATCTTCCTCATTGAATTCTTGGTTGGGAGGAGAGTGTTGCCTACTCCCCTATTTTGGTTGTGTTTAGAATTTGGGAAGATGGTGGAGCTCAAGTGAAGATTTGGTATTTCTAACACCTTGAAGAAATGGAGATAACATTCCTGTTTGTAAATTTGTAATCATGTTGTTTCCACTTAAAGTGGAAAGCTTGTAAAATTACATTTTAAAAGTGAAGATATTGATTATTTTGTTTATAAAATTTGTGATGTTAGTCCTTTTTGTAAATGAAAGTGGAGAGCTTGAAATTTATTCTCTTGTATTTGTTGAAAAGAGAGACTATTATAATGTAATAATGAACCAAGTTCTTGAGAAATATTTGTGTTGTTTAGATGAAGTAGAAACATAGAAGTGGACTTGAAATGGAAATGAAGTTATTTTCAAACTAGGTTATTTTATTTTATCCAAAGTGGGATTTGTATCAATTCAAACATATTGACGATCTTGTTAAAATACAATTATTGCTTAAAATGGGTTATCATTTAGTTATTGTGCAAGAAAGAAAATAGTTGCTCATTTTTAGTGAAAAGAAGGCATATTGAAGTATTGAAGTTATAGTTACATTGTTGTTATATTGAAGAAAAGAATAGAGAATGAGTTGGTGTATGTAAATTGAGTATGAAAATACAAAATGTTATCAACCTAGTAAGAAATGAATGGAAAACACCTTAGTTTAATATTTTATTCCTTTAAAAAACAAATTTAAGTTGAAAACTATAAAAAAAACGCATTTTTGAAAGGATCTATTTTCAGATAACAAAACTTCCACCCTGTATAGAGCAGCATTTTTAGAACTGCCACCCAACACAAAGCAGTGATTGATGAAGCACCCCCCAAGTAAGGTAACGATTTTGGCACTTTCAATGGAAAAATATAATCCATCTGTTAAAAACCTAGCTTTGAAATTTAATAAAAGAGAAGCCTAAAAAAACTAAAAGGTAAGTTTCAACAACTAAAAATGAGCTGAAATTAAGTGTTAAAATTCTCAAATGTTGTTTTACGACACCCAAATGTGTAAAAATATTAGATTAAAAAAGATGGGGTTTTCCCCAATTGTTGAACTCAAAACAAGAAAATGTTTTTATTAAAATACGAAACAAATCCATTATAGGATCTATACATTAAACAAATAGGTAATATTACAATAGTGAAAACTTTACAACTAAATCCATGAAAATTTTGCCATGATTTCTCTTCTTACTCTAATATCTCTTCCTCTTTCTCCTCTCCCTAAAACCTGTAAAAAAAAATCAGAAAATAAGTCAAAGGAATGAATAACAACACTACATAGAGATGTTAATGGTTAATGTGAAATCCCTAAGATCCAAGGGACCACATTGAATCCATCTAAGGGTTTTGGATCAACCCTATAAAAGTTAGGCAATAATTAGGTGGAAATTATATGTCTCAAAAGAAATGCATGTGTAAGCTTTGAATGGGGCCACTTAAGGCGTGTTAGGAGAAAAGTTAATTTGTGATCTTAATGTTTAGTTGGTGACTTTAAAAATTAAGGATCCCTTGACTATTGAAATTATTTAAATCAAATTTACTCAAGGGTAACTAGAAAACATTTAATTTACGGATTAAATTTAATTGTATTTTACTTATTGGGAGGGTATGTTTAGACTTATCCCTAGATTAATAAATTTATTAAATGACGTTAGAACTATGTTACTAAATTTAATAAAATTTGTTCAAGGGGATTTAATACAAATATG
Source organism: Taxus chinensis (assembly GCA_019776745.2). Lineage (NCBI taxonomy): Eukaryota > Viridiplantae > Streptophyta > Pinopsida > Cupressales > Taxaceae > Taxus > Taxus chinensis. The sequence goes on along the minus strand of CM034156.1, from coordinate 125,978,100 downwards.
GAGAATTGAATAATATTAATTAAATTTTAATTAAAATGAATGAAATATAAACCGTGAATTAAATTAAACTTAGTTGAGGGTATTCTAGTTATAACCTAGTTCAAACAAAAAAAAAATTCTATAATTTTTCCAAACTAATCATTGCATTTGTCTCAGGTTTTGTGTGTGAAGTTTTTTGGCGTTACACTTGATATCATAAAAAGGTTCAATGCTTGTACCCTTGGGAACACTTGAAAAATCAAACAGTTAACCTAGTATAACCTACAACTAGATCACACAACTTTGCATGACATTTTAAAAATGTAGAAAACCTAGAATCGTAACTAACTCCCTTCTTAATTTGTGAGGGGATTTTCGGTATGGAATTAGATCTACCACCTCTAGAGTAGGCAGTGGACACTATATTTCGAAAGATACTACAGACATTGTAAGATGTCAATGCAGTTATATGGGGTGGAGCAGTTAGGGCACGAGCTGATCAACATGATAAGGATCCACCACATGAGGCTCAACACCCTTCAATACATAGCAATGAGCATAGGGAAGAGAACTCCCACATGGAGTTATTTAGAGCATATGTTATATCTCGAAAGTGCACCCTATAGAGAGATGGCTACAGGTTTTATAAGCTTGCAAAATTTTATCTCTCTCTTTCGTAGATATAATAGAAACACCTCAGGTATGTGGGTATCCCTATTTTGAGGTGAGTCTCTGGTATCAAGGTTGGGTCCTTGTTGATGTATCCTAAATTTATCCTAGGGTTTAAAGGGAAAATATGACTATAAAATAATTGAAAAACTAAGGCGATACACCAAATTTGTTTGAGGCCTTTGACTAAGTATATTCACAATTGAAATGTGAAAAGGATTCTTGATACACAAACCAAAATTTCTTCTCCAGAATGTTAAGGGAAAAACACTTTGAGGTATTTAGGGAGATTATCACAATAATACAGTTAATCTAAATATTCACACTAATATCATGCATAAATTATTGAATTTTTCAATAGGGTAAGATGATTAATCAGGGAATTTGCATTCACAAGACTAATAGAAACATGCACAAGATTGCAAGTAACTGGGAAGGCAAAAAGTACATCACACTCAGAAGAAAAAACTAAAAAAAACTGCTTCAGTACTCCTATATCAAAAAATTCCTCTGTGTGCTTTGCAAAGGCACACAATATATAGCAAAATAAAAATTTACCCTCTTCCTAAAAATAGCCTAAGGCTTGTACTCGCCCATGCATCTTATTTTTATCCTTTATTTAATAAGAGATAAAGGAATAAAAACATAGCATGAAATTACAAATAGGCATTAATAGCCTTAATTACAATACATTCAAATTGAAGTTAACTGTTTTAATTTTAAGAAAGCAAGGGTAAATAATTTGCTAATAATAATCTTGCTTGTTATGCAAGTCTTTCCCCTTCGAACATGTAACTTGTCTTCTTCTTTGTTATGTCCTCTTGTGACGCATGCAACAAATCAATTATCTGCCTATGAGTAAATAATTCAATACTTGTAATATTTGTAAAAATAAACATCTAATGTGGGGACCATTGTCCATGTGCACATGCTCTGATATTGACATCTCTTTCTAAGTGGTCACATGAGTGACACTTTACAAATTAACTCTAGCTCCTTGAAGTGGGGACCACCTCCAATTTACTTGGTTTGGCTACCTTGGTGGACTTAGCAACAAAAAAGGGTCAACCATCTTATATGCCACATGTCACTATAGCCTCTATTTGGTTTGGGGACTACCTTTGTGGACTTAGCATATTGTTTTGTCTAGATGTACATAGGGGTTCACTTTGTAAATATGCTATAATATATAGTTTTCTCCTAGTAGTTGTTGGCCTTGGCATTTTTCGAATGTAAAAGGGTTGGAAATACCTTTTATTTGATCATTGCATAATGATTTGGTCGTCCTTTGGAAAATTGGGAACTCGGACTATAGTTGATATTTTGGCATTTGACAATAACAATTTTCATTTTTAATCATGGGATGGCCCCTTTTGCATGATGAATCGCCCCTCGGTATGTTTGTCGGTGGAAACGTAACTTGGTTTGAATTTGATTTAAAATTTGGTAATTATCCTGGGCCATTGATCTTTGTACTATTTGACCACGCATCATTGATCTCGAACTTGTGGTTAGGGTTTCACCATTCCAATTAATCTGGTTGGTGGGAACTGACCATAGTTACTTGCTTTGATCTTGCAGCTTAATCCTCAGCCTTCGATCTTTTTCCTTCTGATCTCAAGCCATTGATTATTGACCCTGGTTGAGTTAGTTGAACTCACCTCTCAAGTTTATGTGTTAAAGGAAATCTCAACTCTAATGCACATTTCAGTTGATTTTTCACTATGCAGGTGAAGCCCTGGAAAAAAATTATTTAACGTCATTGTTCTAAGATTCTTGAGTTGTGCCATTATTGATTATAGGAAGCTCAACTAAGCTCATTTGACCATATGTGTTACTTCGTTGGACGACCGTCATGGTGGTGATATCTTGGAGCTCGTCTTTTGTATTATTTCATTGGGGGCCGCCACTGTTAGTAATTTTTTTGAGATCGGTTGTCTTCTGCAAATCCACCTTACGGGTTCTAAAATATCTGCATTTTCTTATGTTGCTCTGGTCATCTAATTGTTCGATATCTCTGCAACATCTTTGAGTGTTTTTCTTTTCATGGATGTCACTTTGGTTGTCTTCGAGCTCGGCCTTGGTCATTGCTACCTTCTGTAGAGTTATGTGAGCTTTTGGGTAGACACCGTTGTTGGAACTCAAGCTTGGGATTTTGCTATTCTTTGGTGATTTAGTTTCTTCCATTTTCGAGATCTGTGAGGTTTTTGTAGGTCTTGATCTATTTTTATTCTATGATCATTCCTCCTGTTGAGCTTTTTTTTCAACCCTTCTGAAACCGTTATGGTTGTCATTTAATTATTTTGAGCTCTGAACTGTCTCTCTTAGTATCACTGTTTGATAACAAATGGAAAGATTTGATCTCTAAGTTTTCGTATACTTCATCATTATCGTTTTAACTTCAATATATTGATATTTCATTCCTTCTTTACATATCTCGTGTTTTTGTGTTTCCTTTGGGATTTCAAGTTAAAAAATCATTCTCGGTTGCTCCTTTTGGCTCCAAACTCGATGATCTTTTAAGGGTTTTCTCAGCTTCGATTTTAACCAGTAAGTTTTTACTTCCTTTCCTGATTTATGGTTACCCATTTAATGGTTTTTCGACTAAAACTAGAAATTGTAACTTCCATCCTTAGATCTAATTTTCAAAACTCAGAATCTATATGAATGAATATATATAATGGATATCTGTACATGTATTTTTAATTTTTGGTATGAGAAAATGCAACCAAAATTTGGGTATCCCTCCTTTAATATGGGTATTTGGACATCTGCATTCCTTCTTGATTTTGTAATTTGTTTTTAGGAATAGAATGACTTCCAGAAACATTGAGATCCACATCTTGTTATCTAAAAATCCGAGTTCCCTGATTTTTTATCAGACTTTGCACTTATTCTGAATTTCATCCTTGTGTAGACTCCTTTACTTTGATGTTTAACACCTTGGGGTTTACTCTCTATTTGAGATTTTGGTGTCTTTTTCTATTCTGATTCAAACTCAGTCAACTCTGCCCATTAGTTTCATCTTTGTTGTGTTGATCCACGGTCAAGGATATCCATTTGATTCTTTTTGTGTTTTTTTTGTTCTATTTAACCATGAATCTTGCATTTGAATTTAGCTCTAAAGTATAATGTAGCATACTGTACACTTTCATCTATTCTGTTGGTACCCAAATTTAATCTCCTTCAAAGGCTGAGCATCATCATGGATTTTGACAGGATGCTTAGAGGTAGATAGATGATTTATGTATGTTGTTTTGTAGCCGAGGAAAGCAGTCTATTTGACTTTTTGGACACTCAAGCTTTGAACGGGAGTGGGTAACACCTTAAAAGGATTTGATCTATCCTCACTACTTTATGGTTGTTCCTTTCAACAAAGGTGAGAAAAAAAAATTGTAGACTATTATTTATGGATGAGATGGAGATTTCCTTCTTAATGAAGTTGTTGAGGAGACCTTGAAGAAAATATGATCAATGCAACAAAATCTAACTCTCACGAGTTGTCACTCTAGATAGTGGAGATATTCTCTAGGCAAGGTTAAGGCTACTAAAGACATTTGGAATCCTGATTGTTTCTGCATGTTTTGGTAGTAAAATTTATGCATTTGTATACACACATGACAAACAGGGGTAGTATGGGTAGGATTGGTTGTTTTTAAATAAATTTTGGTGGGAGGTGAGGTAGAATGAACTTGATTTTCTAAATCTCTGAGAACTCTTACAAAATGGAAAGTCTAGACAACAATAATACTTCAGAATAGCTAAAATTTTCCTTTAACCAGAATATGTACTTCAATGGAGGCCCAAATTAGCACTTTTTCACATAATCTATGAGATTTTAACATGAAGGCTTGAGTTAGAAGACCCAATAAAATATAAAATCTAAGATCAATCACGCCTGAGGTACACCCAGAGGCTTATAAACAATCTCTGTCAACAAATGAAAGAAAAGTGATTTTAAATCGTTTATTTCACTCCTAGATGAAAGATCTTTGGAGAAATGAGATTGCAGATGCAACTAAACTATCCCAAGGATTGAGACCTGTGTAATTAAGACAGATTTTGATATAAGATTGCAATAAGAACAAGAAAATCTATTTGCAGACATTTAGAAAAGAAACAAACACATTTTTCTCAAGATCAACAAAGAATAAATCGAGTTTGATTAAATCTATCAGCAGGGGAAAGTTTCTACAACAATCTCAGAGCTTGTCAATGGCTATACATTCGCAATCACCTTGAAACGATCAAACTTAAAAAAAAAGAGATATACAGGATTCTCAGACGGCTTCTCAAAAGATACATGTTCTTTTCAAATTTTCCTCTAGGGGATTTTCTTCCCGACCTCTAACACTCCAACCATTTACATGAAAAATGTTGTGCCATTTATAACATTTACAACAGAGCCCCTTTTTCCCCACAAGATAAAAACATTTAATGTACCAGTGCTCACCATGATCTCGATCGCGATTCCTAGAATCAGATCTGTAAAAATTTGTCAGGTGCTCATGGGGTAGATCTCTTCAAAAATCTCCTGCATTCAACTCCTTCATCTAGTAGAACACTCCTTCTTCAACTCGCCAACCACTTCTGCCCCTAATCTGTCAAATTTGGTTCCTTGCATGTGCTCAGGAGAAGAAAAATGAAAAATCATATCGAGCCCGAGAGTCAGACCATTTTAATGGTGAAAGACTTCTCCAGATCTCCCCCACCAAACTTAGATATAAAAATTAACTCTCCTCTCTACTTTGGCGTGTAGGAAATACCAATAAATCATGAAAAATCACACTTCCAAGGAGCTTTTCAGTAAAAATGGGGGGAAAATCAGATTCAGACACACAACTGTCCATTGATCTTCACTTTGAATTTAGGCCGTCCACGTGGAAGATTCAATTTTAAAAATAGGCTCAGGGGTCTCCTTTGACATTTTACAACCTTTTGAAAAAATGAAAAAATTTCCACATTTGCTCTGCACCTCCGCCCTTGAGAAATGAGGCCCGACATGTGTCCTAAGGTGGGTCCCAAAGGAACTGCAGCCAAATTCTACCATTTCACCTCACTTTTGGAAAAGGGAAAATTTTCCAAGTTTTCCCCGCAGCTCCAGCCCTTGAAAAATGGGCCTAACATGTGTCTCTAATGTGGGTCCCAGTGGAACCATGCTTCCGTTTTATGCTTTTAACTCCTTTTACTTAAAAAAGAAAATTTTCAAATTTTCCTCCGAAGGTCCGCACCTCCATCGTTGACTGGAGAAAATTTTGACTGATCCTTTATCGGGCTTGTGGGCCATTTTGAGATTTTAATCCTTTGAATATCAAGGGGAAAAAATCCAAGTTGCCCCTGATGGCCCACCTCCCCGCCTTTTGACATTTTCAACGCCAACTTTAACCTTCTTCTTGTCAAGCTTGTGGGCCATTTTGAGATTTTAATCCTTTTGATGACAAGAGGCACAAATAATCCAAGTTACCTCTCGATGGTCTACTTCCCCACCCCTTTGACCTTTCAAAATGCTACATGTCACAATGGCGCATCTTGAGATGTTCCCCAAAATTGAAACCTTGGATGAGCACGGGCTCGCCACATGTCCCAGACCTCAAAACCCTTCGGAAAAAGTTTTAAGTCAAAGTCTTGAAGCCTCCCGATGTCTCCAAGGTGCCATGTGTTAAAATGGTGCCCAAAGCGGAGGCCCTGAATGGGCGTGGGCTTTGACCATGTGTCCCTGTTCCACCAAAAATTGCTGCTAAGTCTAAGTGCAAAGTGAGCAGAAACCTCCACGTGTCCTCCTTGTGCACAACTCCAAGGTGAAACCAAAGTTTAAACCTTCAAATGAGCAGTCGTTCTTCCACCTGGAACAATTTTTGTGTTTAAAATTTCCACCAAAGTTTAGGAGTGCCCCATCGTGCCACATCAAATAAAAGATGAACAAGTGGACATCCTCAGGGAAAAATAAGGAATTTTCCCTGCCACTTAAATTTTACTTAAATCAAAACCTGGCGGGGCCACGGGGTGAGTTAAACATTTTTTCCAAAGTAGCCAAAATGAACAAGTTTCAAATACAAACCTACCATGCCCCATCCAATTAGGAGAAGCCACGTAAACACCAAAAGAACCAATCAAAATTGAGTAGAGCCACGGGATCAAATTTTCCCTTTTGTCAAATATCAAAAAGTGATAAGTTAAAGCATTTTTCCACCGCCCCCTTGACCAACCAAAAGAGGCCACGTTTCTGATAAATGCAAGGATGTAAATTTGACCGGGAGAAACATGCTCGTCAAACCGTAAAATGCAGAAAAATGACCATTTGAGCCCAGAGATGAAAATTTTTCTAAGGACAGAGGATTTAGAAATGTTACAAGGCTCAAATACGTTCTTCAGAGCTACATCCATTCATTTTCTTCAATTATTTAGGGAAAAAATGACAAGGGAACAAATCCTGACTGTAAAAAATGGAAACAGTGGGAGGGCCCAAGTTTTTAGATGAACAGAGAATGGGAGACCCAAATTACAAGACCACTTCAAAGGAACAAAGAAACAAGGAAACATAAATGGACCCATACATGAAATTCGACACAGGAACGGATTAATTATGGCACAAAAAGGAAGGTAGAGACCTCCCTTGGCACAACACGGGCAAATAAAATATGACAGAGGCCATAAATCGATGGATTTAAAAGGAAAAATGGGGTGAGATGATTTTGAGCACCAACATCGGCTCTGAATTGGGGATGGGCACTCCCTATGAGTGCCACAAGAACAAAGGTAGACCAAGTGCCAAAAATATCCATTGGGAAAGGAGTCAACTTGCAAAGAAGAGAAACAGAGCCATCTCTCAAAAATGAAACAGAGAAACCAACAAAAACAGGTCACCAAGGACCAGAACGAGCAAGAACACAAAAGACAAGAAACAAACAACCAACTATACACTTTACAAAATATTTTCACCTTCATTTAGAGAAAATAATCAAGGAAAAATTTCAAGCGCCTACCATCCTGGGTATGACCATGCCAAGAGATTCTGATATGCTTTCATCAACTGGAAATATACCTCCTTTTCTTCTTTGTTCAGTTTGTAAACCATCCATTTTCTCTGAAGCCCCTCCATTGCGTTTGAGTCAAATTCTTTAAAAACTTTCAAGGCTGAATCATAGACTAAATTCCTAGAAAAAACAACATACTTAGGAGCTCTATTTTCAACACTTTCATACTCCCTGAAATCCACAAAACTCACAAAATTGTTAAGATCATCATCTAGTTGCAAAACTTCATAAGATGCATTGCTTGGGTATTCAATCAGGTACAACATCTTCTTTTCTCCATATAATTTCACAAATTTGCCTTCAATGGGATAGTGGCATAAGACATGTCCATTTGGACACTCCCACCAACACTTGCAGAGCCTATTTTCTTTACAACAACATGCCCCACTTGGCTGGGAAGTCAACAATGACAACATCAAGTTTTAAGTTTTTCCAGGATAATATGCAAGTTGCACAACCAGATCTTTGACACATCCCACCATAGGCACCTCTCTAGAGTCCATGGCAGTGCACTTCCCATATGTTGTTGTTACTTTTATACCTAATTCATTCATGACCTCAAGAGGCATGACATCACATGAAGCTCTAGAATCAAACATACAATTATGTAACATCAGTTGTCTTAATAACTAGGGTAGTGAAGAATGGATCCACATTTAGTTGGGATTTAACCAATGAAGTTCCTAAATAAACCTCAAGTGGTTCCCCTAACCATTCCAACACTTGTGGCTTTTCTAACTCTGAAACAGTAAGAGGAATCTCAACCTTGTTTACATTTCTACCTTGTATGATCTCTTCCTCTTTGAATCCTAAATATTCAAAATCCCTCTTCATGTGCTCAGGGATCCTAAAGAGCTCAACAATTGGGACAAAGAATTTTATTTGACTCAAAACTTGGGCAATGTCATATGGAACATTCTTTGGGTAAAGCAGAACTAGGAGAAAGATTGACAAATTCATCAGATGGAATGGGATTTTTGATAGCTTGGGCATGAGGAGGAACACAGGTTTTTGTTGGGGAAACAAGGATCTTTCCAGGTGCATATTTCTTTGGGCCTCTTTAGGAATTTTGTAAGAAATGGAAATTTTGACTTGGCTTGTGGCCCCTTGGCAGCTTTACTTTTGGTATTGTGCTCCTTTTCTTGGAAACTACAACATTCATTAATATTGTCCTATCTTCTTCTAAAGGAACTCCTCCATCATACTTTTCAATCATTAATGCCCTCAAGTATTCAAAATCATTAGTGGGAAATTCAAAATCTTGTACAGTGTCTACTTCTAAAGTATGAGAGGGAGGAAGAAGAGGTACCCAGTGGATGAAATCCCAAAAAACAATAGTAGTTTTATCACTTATTACCTCAGTTGAAGTTACTTCCCTTGGTGAACTTGCAAGGATCTCCATCATGCAGGAATCATCATCTTTATCATCATCAAAATTTTATTCTTCTTTCTTATCTTCTTCACAAGGAGCATGGGGCATGAAACATTTGTCACACCAATCAATGACATCTATCTCCTCCACCACAACAACTCTGGCAACCAAAGGATTAGGTACCACTCTGTTATCCCTATCTTGGGACTCTCTATTTCAAAATCCAACAGGTCCCTTTCCTCTGTCATTAGATATTTTGTGATTTGTGAACCTTTCTTGGCCTTGTTGCTTGTGTTGACCTTGTGAACTCTGCCCAATTCCTTTCTCAGCCCGGGCTAGTTTGTAGGAAATTTCTGTGACAGCCCCTACCAAAGTCTTCACAACTTCTTCCAAATCTCGAGCGTTGCTTGTTTGGGGTTTTTCTGCATTAACCAGATTCACACCATCCCTCTTAGGAGGTTTTCCAATTTCCTTGATATTGTTTATAATTTACAAAGCCATAGTGAAGGCCTGCCTCAAATTAGCAGGGTTTTTGTCCCTCAAGTAGTAGACAACCTTTTTATCAAATGCATCTGAATATTTGATCAAGCATGATTCATCACATGGCCTTATCCTAACAGGAAATATCCTCAAGGTCTTATTAAACCTTGTGTTGAAATCATGTACTGACTCATTAGGATTCTTTTTGATGTTTTCAAATTCTGTCAAGAGAAACCTAGGGTCAGTTCTATCACCATATTACAATCTAAATGCATTGCTCATCTCTGTCCAAGAATCAATTGAATTATCTGGAAAAGCTTTATACCAGTCCCTTGCATCCTCTTCCAAAGTATGGATAAATATCTTGATATACACATCTTCATGTTCAATCTCAAAGTATTACATCATATTGATGAAAAAATATAAATGTTGATCACCAATAATAGCATTGTTTCGTTGGAACTTTGGCAATTTGTTCCTTACTTCTTGAGGAACTACATTTGGATAACTAGCCATCCCTACAAAATTTATAGGTCCAAAGGTGTTTACAAAAAATGGAGGTCTTGGTGGGGGTAGGGCCATGTTGTTTTGAGGAGGTGACCCTGAGGGGTGACAAATTGATAAGGGGCAGAGGGTCTTTGAAACATAGGGGTATAAATTTCAAAATGGATATCCCCTAAAGGCCTTGTTTCTTGGAAATCCCTATCAACTTCTGAAAATACAGGGGCAGAATGAGAAGAAAACTTTTCAAAATCAAATGAAGGCCCCTCTCTAGTTGGAGAATTCAATTCCACAAAGAGGCTACCTGATTCAGAAGCACTTGAATTGCAGCTTTCAATGTAGGCTGATCACTTTCATTAATGGGGATCCCTTTTCTTTCCTGAATTTCCAACAGCTCTCCATGATTTTCTTCCTTCTTATTTTACTTTTCCTAGCTCTAGAAATAATGTCCTAGCAGGATCCCTAGCAAAGAAATATATTCTTCCTTCCATAGCATTGTAAAGGTTAGTAACAAATCTCACTTGACAGAGGTTAAGACACTGGTATTCATTAAGAATCTTATCAACAGGGAGTCGCCACTAAGGATTTTCACCTTATTTGTGAAAATGCACTAAATATGATCTATCAAATGTTTTCAACACTAGAAACTGGAAATGGAAAGACTCTAACTTTTCTTTACCTAGATTTATCAATGAAAGCTAGTGCACTAGGTGTAGAAACTTGAAGAGTTGCACATACACATGGAGTATATAAGAAGTGTTTTACCATGGTCTGAATGTGAACTGTAACCACTATTTCCCCAGTAATGGTTCCACTTACATGTTGTTGATGGGATAAATGGATATAAAATAGGTAACAAATCAAAAAATAGGTCTCAGTGACGCAAATCAGTTCTCAGCAACTTAAACAGTCCCCGACAACGATGCCACATAGGTGTTGGTACAGAAAATTGATTCTCATTAACAAGTCCCCGGTAACGGTGCCAAAATCGTCTTCGTACCCAAATTTTATCTCCTTCAAAGGTTTAGCAACATCATGGAATATTAGAGATACATAGATCATGATGATTCATTTTCTATCCAAGGATGGGATCTAACTGGCCCTTAGTCCCTTAGATGTGGAGAAATAGATAGCACCCTCAAGAGGATTTGATCTATCCTCACTATTTTAGGTTGTTTCTTTCAAGCAAGGTAAGAGAACCCTTTTGTAGCCTATTGTTTATCTAGGAGATGGAGATATAATTCCTAATGAAGTTATTAAGGAGACCTTGATTAAAATATGATCAATGCAACAAAATCTAACTCTCACGAGTTGTCACTCTAGATAGTGGAGATATTCTCTAGGCAAGGTTCAGGCTACTAAAGACATTTGGAATCCTAATTATTTCTTCATGTTTTGGTAGTAAAATTTATTCATTTTTATACACACATGTCAAAACGGGGTAGTATGGGTAGGATTAGTTGTTTTAAAATAAAATTTGGTGGGAGGTGAGGTAGAATGAACTTGATTTTCCAAATCTCTGAGAACTCTTACAAAATGGAAAGTCTAGACAACATAATACTTCAGAATAGCTAAAATGTTCCTTTAACTAGAATATGTGCTTCAATGGAGGCACATATTATAAATTTTTGACACAATCTATGAGATTATAACATGAAGGGTTGAGGTAGAAGACCCATTAAAACAACAAAATCTAAGATCAATCATGTCTGAGGTATACCCAAAGGCTTACAAACAATCTCTGTCAACAAATGAAAGAAAAGTGATTTTAAATCGTTTATTTCTCTCCCAGATGAAGGTTCTTCTGAGAAATGAGATTACAGATGCCACTAAAATGTAACAAGGATTGAGACATGTGTTATCCAGACAAATTTTTATACAAGATTGCAATAGGAACAAGAAAAACTCTTTGTAGACATTCAGAAATGAAACAAACACATTTTGCTCAAGATCAACCCAGAATAACTCGAGTTTGATTAAATTCATCAGCAAGGGAAATTTTGTAGAACAATCTCAGAGCTTTTCAATGGTTGTACACTTGCAATCACTTTGACATGATCAAACTTAATACAAAAGAGATATACAAAATTCTTAGACGTCTTCACAAAAGACAGGCTTTGTCAAATTTTCCTCTTGGGGATTTTATTCGACCTCTAACACTCCAACTTTTGCACGAAGAAATTATGCCATTTATAACATTAACAACAAATCCCCTTTTTCTCCAAATGTCAAAAACATTTAATGTACCAGTGCTCTCCATGATCTCGATCGTGATTCCTAGAATAAGATTTATAAAAAGTTTTTAGGTGCTCATCCTGTAAAATCTCTTTGAAAATCTCACCATTCAACTCCTTCATCTGGTAGAACACTCCCCCTTCAACTCGCTAAGAACTTCCACCCCTAATCTATCAAATCTGGTTCATTTCCTACTCACAAGAAGAAAAATGGAAAGATCATACCGTGCCCATGAGTCAGACCATTTCAATGGAAAAAGACATCTCTAGATCTCCTCCACCAAACTTAGATATCAAAATTAACTCTCCTATCTATTTCGCTTGTAGGAAACACCAAGAAATCATGAAGACTCGCACTTCCAGGAGCGTTTTAGTGAAAATTGCAGGAAACATAAGATTCAGACACACATAGATGTCATTGATCTTCACTTTGAATTATGGCGGTCCACATAGAAGATTCAATTTTAAAAATAGGCTCAGGGGTTTCCTTTGACTTTTTACAACCTTTTGGAAAAATAGAAAAAATTTCCATTTTACTCCGCACCCCCCTTGAGAAATGAGCCTGACACATGTCCTAAGGTGGGCCCCAAAAGAACCATAGCCAAATTCTACCATTCCACCTCCTTTTTGGAAAAAGGAAAAATTTTCAAGTTTTCCCCACAACTTTGCCCTTGAGAAATGTGCCTAACACGTGTACCAATGTGGGTCCCAGCAGAACCGGGATTCCTTTTTAACTTTTAACTCTTTTTCCTTAAACAAGAAATTTTTCCAATTTTCCTCCGAAGGTCCATACCTCCACCATTGACCGGAGAAAATTTTGTCAGATCCTTTGTCAGGCTTGTGGGCCATTTTGAGATTTTAATCCTTTTAATATGAAGGGGCAAAAAATCCAAGTTACCCCCGATGGCCTGCCTCCCCGCCTTTTAACATTTTCAATGCCAACTTTGACCTTCTTCTTGTCGGGCTTGCGAGCCATTTTGAGATTTTAATCCTTTTGATGACAAGAGGCAAAAAATCCAAGTTGCCTCTAATGGTCCACTTCCCCACCCCTTTGACTTTTCAAACTGTTACGTGTCACAATGGCACATCTTGAAATGTTATCCAAAATTTTATACCTTGGATGAGTGCGGGCTCACCATGTGTCCCTGTTCTGCCAAACTATACCAGTTGCATAAAAAAATTTCTAAGTACAAGAAAAGCAGTGGAAACCTCCATGTGTCCTCCTAGCGCAACTCCAAGGCCAAACCAAAAAGTAAACCTTCAAATGATCGACGTTCTTCCACTTGGACAATTTTCGTGTTTAAAATGTTCCACAAATTTTATGAGTTCCCTGTTGAGCTGCATCAAATCAAAGATGAACACATGGACATCCTCACGATGAAAACAAGGAATTTTCCCCACCACTTAAATTTTCTTAAATCAGAACCTAGCGGGGCCATAGCGCGAGTTATTTTTTTTGTCAAAGTATCCAAAAAGAACAAGTTTCAAATACAAACTCATCATACCCCATCCAATCAGGAGAAGCCACATAAGCACCAAAAGAACCAATCAAAATTGAGTGGAGCCATGGGATCAAATTTTCCTTTTTTCCAAAAAAGCAAAGACCGATAAGTTATAGCGTTTTTCTGCCATCACCTGACCAACCAAAAGAGGCCACGTGACCGTTGAATGTAAGGATGCAAATTTTACTAAGAGAAATGCCCGCCAAATCGTAAAATGCAGAAAAATGACCATTTGAGCTCGAAGATGAAATTTTTCCAAGGACAGAAAATTTAGAAATGTCACAAGGCTCAAATACATTCTTTAGAGCTACATTCATTCATTTTCTTCGAGTATTTAGGGAAAAAAATGACAATGGTAGGAAATACTGACTGTAAAAAATAGAAAGAGTGGGAGAGCCCTGAGTCTTTAGATGAACAGAGAACGGGAGCCCCAAACTATGGACCACTTCAGAGGAACAGAGAAACAAGGAAACATAAATGGACCCATACATGAACTTCGACCTAGGAATAGATTAATTATGGCACAAAAAGAAAGTAGAGATTTTCCTGGCATAACACAAGGGGATAAAATATGATAGAGGTTATAAAAAGGACATATTTTAAAAGGAAAAATGGGGTGAGACTATTCTTGCAGAGAGACCTAGGGGTCGACAGATCTACGATCCCTAGGCTGAGGGATGAACATGCAGGGAGACCTAGTGGTTGACAATCATCAACTGTAGATCATATTAGGGAGATCTTAAAGCTATGCCCATCCCATTATTCTTGCAATTCAAGAGTTTTTAAGGTAGAGGCTTGGTTAGTGAGCTTGAGTGGGTGCTTCAAGATTTTCCCATGTAGTAGCACCATGAAGGCTCATGTTGTGATTTATCTTCTTGGAGATTTAGCAGGTGTCTAGTGGAGAACTGAGGACCAGAAGCTCCATGTAGACTCAAAGACAATCACTTGGGAGTTATTCAAGAAGTGGTTCTAGAGAATATAATTATCCAGGAGGTTTTTTCATTAGAGGATAGATGAGTTCCATGACTTTTGTCAAGCATCCATGACAGTACCAGAGTATGAGAGTGTATTTTTGCACTTGCTTCATTATGTTGACTGCATGCAGGATGAGCAGGTTAGGATCCACAGGTTAATTAGGTGGAGGAACATGGATTTGGGAGCTGCATTACACATTCATTATCTGCAAACCTTAGCTGAAAATGTCAAGGGGATAAGCTCCTCCTCCTTGTGGCATATATGGTTCTACATAGTCTTTATTAAGGCCACCACAACAACCAACTTAGCACTAATAAACTCATCCATAATTTAGACCTCCACAGATATTTGACACTCAGAGGGGATGAAGTATGGTGCCTCCCCCTGGTGATCCCATGAGGATAGAGTGAGAAAATATATCTCAATCAGTAGGTGTTCATCAATGGCGACCACAAAAAACCAAAGCAATATCACTAGCTCGATCCACGAAATAGACCACTAGAGTATATGTTTGAGCTATATCTCATTGGAGGGGACCAGGTAGTTGTTATGGATGTGGTGCACCTAGAAATCATTGGAGAGAGTACCATCAGAAACCTAATAACAAAGTTAAGGCACTGATTTCAGATCCTACAGTTGGCAACATGGGACGTAGCCATAAGATCTATGCAGCATTCGAGAACTGCCAGGAAGAGAAACATGGCATGATGATTGAGATTGTAAGAAGCATTTCGTGTATCCCTACCTCTATTCTATTTTATTTTGGATTATATTATTATTTTATTGCACCATCTTTGGTAGAGTGATGTAAGCTTATGGCAGTTAGGCAGGTCCTTATTTGGGATGTCAAGATGACTTATAGAGCCAAAATTTCAGTAGACTCCTTAGTCAAGGAGTGCGTAGTGCACCTAGGACCCTTTACCACTACCTTGGACCTTCATATCCTTCCTTTTGTCTCTTATGGAGTTATCTTGGGCATGGATTCACTATCTGCACACATATCCACGGTTGAATGCTATAATAAGATCATATCTTGTGCAGATGATATGGGAGTGGAGTTAGTGATAGCTGGAGTTAGGAGACCCATCTCGATTCACAGTATTTTTGATATGTAACTTAAGTAGTGTGCGCGGTGTGGGTGTCAGTTGTATGCTATTATAGTTATTGATAGGTCGTAGGTTGGGGCTAGTGTACCTTTTCTTGATGATCACCAATTTTTGTAGGAGTTTTCAGATATATTTCAGAGTGAGTTGTTAGGGTTGTTTTTCCCACATAAGATAGAATTTCACATTGACATGGTTATGGGAGTGGAGCCTCTCTCACACACTCCATATTGGATGACCACCCCTAAGCTATGTGAGCTCAAGTTGCACCTTGAGGACCTTCTTTAGAAAGGCCTAATTTTCCCCAGTGTATATCCTTGGGGTGCACCAGTGATTTTTGTGAAGAAGAAGGATGGATATTTGCAGTTGTGTGTGGACTGTAAACATCTAAAAATAGTAATGATCAAGAATTATTACCCCCTTCCCCACTTCAATGATATATTTAATTAGATGAAGGGGGCCAAAATATATTCTAAGATATATCTTAAGTCAGGCTACCATCAGCTGAGGATTGCGGATGCAGATATCCACAAGACAACTTTTCATACAGGATATTGGCACTACGAGTTCACGGTGGTACCTTTTACATGACGAGTGACCCTTCAGTGTAAATGAGTTTGGTGAATGGGGTATTTAGGATATTTTTGGATCACTTTTTTCTTGGGTTTCTTGACAAAATTATCATATACTCATATATATGTGAGCATAAATAGGGGCACCTTGGACACGTTCTGCAGTGTCTTCATGAGACACAGCTTTACGGGAACCTGGAGAAGTTTGCATTCTTCCAGTCAAAGGTGCAGTACATGGATCACAAAATTTATGGGGAAGGTATCACAGTCAATTATTCTCAGCTTATAGCTATTATAGATTGGCCTACACGTACTAGTATGAAAAAGTTACACAATTTCATGGGATTGGCAGGATATTATAGGAGATTTGTTCATGATGTTTCTCAAATCACGCACCACATCACTTCCCTTCAACAAAAAGGGAAGAAGTTCATTTGGTTAGATAGATGTGAGTAGGCCTTCAGGAAACTGAAGGAATGCCTTACGACAACATGGATTCTTACAGTGTGGCAGGATTAGGAGTTGTTTTGATGCAAGAGGGCCACATAGTAACCTTTGAGTCTCACAAAATTAAGGATTATGACCTCAATTATATAACTCATGATCATGAGCTTGCGATATTTTTGCATGATTTGGTGCGATGGAGACATTTCCTTTTAGGAAGGAGATTCATTCTCAGGATTGATCACTTAAGTCTTCATCACCTCTTCACACAACACAATCTCAACGCTCGTCAGTGGCATTGGATGGAGTTGGTTTATGAGTACGACATGGATATAGAGCATGTGAAGGGGAAGGAGAATGTGGTTGCTAACACTTTGAGTAGAAAAATAATTTTGGTTATGGCTACCTCAGTGAGTACAGACTTGCGGAGAAGTATTTTGTGAAAGATTCCACATGACAACTTCTACCTGTTGTATATTTTTCCTCTCCGGCCCTACACTAGGGCAAATCGCGAAAACCATGCGGAAGGAGCAGTCGGATAAACAAGGAGGCGGAGGGACAGGGCGCGGAAGGAAACATGTCGGAGGGGCAGAGAATCCCGACAGCAAAGGAAAACATGTATGCGGGCCTCCGAATCCCGACGCTGGAACATGTCGCGAAGGAGGCCGAAAAAAACTGACGCGAATGCAAACGCGGGTTTACAAGTCGGGCTGAGAACAGCGAAGGAAAACATGTCAGGGGTTTCTTCCAAACCCGACAAAAAAGAATGTGCCGGGGGGGTCTCCAAAACCCGATTGCACCTATGGAAATCGGGTTTTTCGGGTCGGAAACGCATGATGAAGGAGCATGTCGGAGAGCCCGCCAAAACCCGACACCAAAGGACATGCCGAAAGGGTTAAAAAAATCCGACGCAAAAGCAAATCGGGATTTTCGGATCGGGTTTTCAAGTTGGAAGACGCATGGGTCAGGAAGCATGTCGAGCCAGTCCTCCTCCATAGCCCGATGCAAATGCACGAGGGAGTTCCGAACCCGACAGGCATTGGGGATCTCATCTGCCACCATGGTTGTTGAAGAATTGAAGTGCAGTTTTGGAGGTGGTTGGGAAAAGGGGGGGCGAATTCTTCTCCTCTCCCTCATCTTTTCCTTCCATATAAAATGTAAGGAGAGGGCTGTTTTAAAAAAGGTTGGACATTCTTTGTTTTGTGCCTCCTCCCTTCTTCTCCCTGGCAGGTAGAGTTGTGGAGCTCAAACCTCCCATCTGAAACTGTAATGCACCTTTGCCTCTGGGCATTTTTTGCAGTGTATTGTATCAACCTTCGGAGCAAATAAATGCATGACTGTGGATGTTTCTCAACCCTCTATGTGTTTCATTTTGCATCCGTCCTGATCTTTCACTGTGAATATGTTTATCTGTGCATGATTTTGCATTGCATTTCTGTGGTCTGTGTTTAATTGGCAAAACATATGTTCTTCATTCCTCGGTGCATCACCTCCTTAGCTTAGGTTTATTTTTCAGGCATTTCTCTCTCCCTGTCTCCTTGGTAGTTAGATTAGTTTTTTTTTGGGGTAAACCTCTGCGTTTCATTGGTGCACCTGAACAGAGGAATAGGAGCCGGCCTTCATCCGGAGAGGCTTTTTCCGATTTCACGAGGTCCCACACTTGGGAAAAGCTCCATGTTGTGCAATCGCACTGGGAGTCTCAAACGATCGCGTTGCGGAGTCCCAGGGGTGCTGTGATTCGACACCAACAGTTTTTTGGCACGCCGGGTGGGACCAAGAGGTCATTCCATAAAAAATTTGAAGGAGTTTTCATGAGATTTGGTGGTAGAGAAATTGCGAGTTTTTACAAATTTCGGATTTTGCATCCATCCCAGCCTGAACCCCGAAATCAATTTTCAAGGGCCTTAACTTGCTCGAAACACGAGTCAAAATTTCAGCCAGTTGGCTAGATCCGACTGGTAATCTTCAAAAGGGGTATCTCTTAGTTTTTTTGAGATTTTGACTTTCAAAATTTCGGGGTATCTTGGATTTCGGGATTTCGGGGGTCCGAGAGCATCAAAGCAGAAGCCAGCAGTCATTTCGGGGTTTTGGGGGATGCATTACATGGTCCTATTCCCCGGACAGCAAAGAAAATTCGGGTTTTCCAGGGGTGTCGGACATGTTCCAAGTTCCGACACATAGCAATTCGGGTTTTGTGAGTTGCATCGCATGACCTGAGTTCCGACTGTGCTTTTCGGGAATCCGCAGCTGCACAACATGACATGAGTCCCGAACTGAAGATTGCATTCCTCCGGGGTCTTTCAAATTTTAAATCTCGATTTCGATATTGTCAAGTTTGGTGTGTAACTTGGCAACATCCAGCCTTTTGGAGGCATTTTCAAAAAAACACATCTGGCGACTCCACCTGATCAGCAACCCATTTCTCTGAGTTACAGACCCGTTCCCATCCATTTCCACCTATCTTTCTTTCCATCTCTTTCATTCTTTTTCCATTCCATGAAGCTTGTGTAACCATGACTTCTTTTCCATCATGGAATCCACATCAACAGCAGCAATATATCACACCTCCAACATGTTTTACAAATCCTCCAAATCAGCATTTTGGCGTCAAGTTCAGGATCAACATGCATACTCATATGAACAGCAGTGCCAAAGTCAGTTTGGCTATGGAGCCTTTTCCAAGAGCAAGGAGGTATGCATATAACGAAGACCATCAAGATGCAAGATGCTGATCTGCTGGAGAAAATCCAAAAGATGGAGGTGAACATGGTGCAATCTAGAGCTCAGGCACAAATGAAAGCATTTGGAATTGGTTGCAGAGCACCTTGTCCATGGGGTGGGACCTTTTTCCAAGGCATTACAGCTCTCAAGAGAAGTTAGACTTCATGATTGAAACACTGCCATTACTTACAAGGTGGATTGAAGGAATAGAGGTGTATGAGAGAAGTATTCTGCAACCTTGTCAATGGGTAAGCACACCACCTCATACTCTTTCTTTTCCTCCTTCTCAATCTATATCATTTCAGCAGTGTCAAGTTTTAAACTCAACATCTGCTGCCCTAAATGTTGAATCCATCCCTCTACCCCCTAGTCTTCCATCCCATCTCAGTTTTTTTGCCCTCTTCTCTTCCAAATCCAAACCCCCTCCATAAGAGCTAAATGAAGTACCTTCCACTCCAAAGAAAAAAGAGGTTTCACCGCCTCCACCACCACACAAAATTGTCAAATCAATTGAGTTTCAACCTATCCCTCCTATTGCATTCCCTAATCCATGTTGGGAGGATGAAAATCAGAATGCCCAGCCAAGGAAAACCACAGCAAAAAGAGAGTGCCAAAAAAGAGGAAGAAATTCAAAGCCTGAAGAGTTGGGCTCTTAGATTTGGGATGACAAAGATCCCCTTGATGGTTAGGCCTACAGAAGAGGTTGGGGTGTGGAGAACAAATGGTGGTCAGGACTGATTCTGTAGTGCAGCAAAAGAAGGAGATCTTGCGAGTCCCAGCTTGTCTCTCTAGAGCAGTAGATCGAAAGAGTTTGACTTGACAAACTTCATGCTGGAGGAGGGATCTCATTCAAGAGCAAGATTGTCTTCGAAAATGGGAGGAAGAAGAAGCTGCTCCAAAGGAAAAAGAAGAGGAGCACATCCTAGTTGTGGAGGAGAAAAATTGCAGATCCAAGGGCTTTGAGCACAAAAGCAGGCTACAGAGAGAACCTTTAGTTCTTCTTTCTACTTCACCTCTCCCGAAGTTCTAGTACTGAAGAGGAGTCTTGATCTCTCAAACTCAATATTGGAGAGTGAAGGAAACCATGGTGATCAAGTTGCAGATCCAGAGGACACCATGGAGGAAGTTGAACACGAACAGCGGGACAGCAATGAGGCAGTTTTACCTGTCAGATTTGGAGGACTATTTTGATGGAGAAGAGCCGGTTGAGTTTTTCACCATTCTCTCTTTCATCTTCCACATTCCAAACACTAGAGCCTGTTGTCATGAAGGAGAGCATTCATTTGCAGCAGCCCACATCTTATAGCAGCTCTTTGGAATCAAAATTGGAAGATTTTAATCTTCCATGTCCTTCATTGGAGGAAGAGAAGGGACAGAAGGATTCCACCATTTCTTCCACGCCATCCATTCAAGGAGGTCTACAAGAGAACTCCACTCCTAGAGTTGAAAATCAGAGCAATGGGCATACTCAAATGATCATGCCATGCCCAATCAGATACTTGGCTTCATTGGAGCCAAGGGAGAAGCCAAAACCAGTCATGCTCGCTTCTGAGCATGAGGGTGAGATACAAAGTACCAAGGATCAGCTGCCATACCTCTTCAATTCAAATGCGGAGCAACTAAAAGAGGTATTGGATTTGCCTTCAGCTGATACCTTGATGATTTGGGTAGAAGATCAACTTCTTGTTGATTTTCCATTCATCCAAACAGCCTTGATCAGTGCCAAATCAATTGCATGGCTGCCAATTTTGAAGAAAGGAAGCTATTTTGCACAACCAGTTGCAGGGTTTGTTTAGCTCACCTTTGCTTCTAGTTAGAGTAGAGTAGGTAGGTTTGCTTCCAGCAGAAGAAGTGCTTGTGCACACTTTGCATGTTCCATTTGGGGCATGTATGATTTCCAGTTTTGTACATAGTTTTTGTGGTGTTGGTTTTGCTCTGGCATAGTTCATTGCAGCGGATTTTTGTGTGAACGACTCCAAGTTCAATGGGTTTCAAGCGGTTCAGAGGGAAGTTTCAAATTTCAGATCAGTTTTAGGCTTACTTATGACTCCATGCCCAATGGATGCTTCAGGAAACTGGTATCTTCATCTAGCAGGCAGATGACCCCCGTGAGTCGCCAAATTGTTGTATATTTTTCCTCTCCGGCCCGACACTAGGGAAAATCACGAAAACCATGCGGAAGGAGGAGTCGGATAAACAAGGAGGCGGAGGGACAGGGCGCGGAAGGAAACATGTCGGAGGGGCAGAGAATCCTGACAGCAAAGGAAAACATGTATGTGGGCCTCCGAATCCCGACACTGGAACATGTCGCGAAGGCTGAAAAAACCGACGCGAATGCAAACGCGGGGTTTACAAGTCGAGTGCGAACAGCGAAGGAAAAAACATGTCGGGGTGTTTCTTCCAAACCCGACAAAAAAGAATGTGTCGGGGGGTCTTCGCAAAACCCGACGCACCTAGCAAATCAGGTTTTCGGGTCGGAAACGCATGATGAAAGAGCATGTCGGGAGCCCACCAAAACCCGACACCAAAGGACATGCCGGAAGGGTTAAAAAATCTGACGCACAAGAAAATCAGATTTTCGGATCGGGTTTTCAAGTTGGAAACGCACGGGTCAAAAGCGTGTCGAGCAGTCCTCCATACCAGATGCAAATGCACAAGGGAGTTCCAAACCCGACAGGCGTTGGGGATCTCACCTACCACCATGGTTGTTGAAGAGTTAAGTGCAGTCTTGGAGGTGGTTGGGGCAGTTCGAATTCCTCTCTTCTCCCTCTCTTTTCCTCCATATAAAATGTAAGGAGGGGGCTGTTTTTTAAAGGTCGAACATTTTTTGTTTTGTGCATCCTCCCTTCTTCTCTTTGGCAGGTGGAGTTGTGGAGCTCAAACCTCCCATTTAAAACTGTAATGCACCTTTGCCTCTGGGCATTTTTTGCAGTGTATTGTATCAACCTTCGGAGCAAATAAATGCATGACTGTGGATGTTTCTCAACCCTCTATGTGTTTCATTTTGCATCCTCCTGATCTTTCACTGTGAATATGTTTATCTATGCATGATATTGCATTGCATTTCTGTGGTCTGTGTTTAATTGGCAAAACATATGTTCTTCATTCCTCGGTGCATCACCTCCTTAGCTTAGGTTTATTTTTCATGCATTTCTCTCTCCCTGTCTCCTTGGTAGTTAGATTAGGTTTTTGGGATAAACCTCTGCGTTTTATTGGTGCATCTGAATAGAGGAATAGGAACCGGCCTTCATCCGGAGAGATTTTCCGATTTCGCAGGGTCCCACACTTGGGAAAAGCTCCATGTTGTGCAATCGCACTGGGAGTCTCAAACGATCGCGTTGCGGAGTCCCAGGGGTGCTGTAATTCGACACCAACACTACCTTGCAGCTAGAGAAAATATTGAGTCTCAGAGACCCCTTGAGGGGAATCTTGATGAATTTTCATAAGATTCATATGTACTTCTCAGACATAGAGGATAGGTCTAGGTACCTAAGGATGGAGGTTTGAGATAGGATATCTTGGCAGAGGCTCATTGTGCTCCTTATTCAGCCCATCTAAGGGTGAAGAAGACGTACACTACCATGAGGTAGTTATACCATTAGAGAGGTATTAAGAGAGATGTAGCTGAGTTGTGTTGCACTGTTTATAATGTCATAGGGTGAAGGCTGAGCATCAACATCCATCTCACCTTCTCTACCCACATGATATATCGAAGTGTAAATGAGACACAATTTCCATATATTTCATAGTAGGTCTACCAACATCGAGATACCACCATGATGCCATCATGCTTATGGTGGATATATTGACGAAAGTGGCTCAGTTTTCTCCTTTGAAGACCACTTATATAGCTAGTGTAGTGACATGAGTATACTTAGATGAGATTTTCAGACTGCATAGGATTCCACGGAAGATTATTTGTGACCATGATCCCTTATACACCTCTCATTTTTGGAATAACATGTAACATTCGCTTGGGATGAGTATCAAATTCAATACTACACATCATCCAGAGACAGATTGAAAGATAGATCAGATGAATCAAATTTTGGAGGACATGCTCCAGATGTACATCATGGACCATCATCCGAGGTGGTAGGATTACTAATACTTAGTGGATTTTTCCTACAATAACAATTTCTAGATTTTGATTGGTATGGCTGATTTTCAGGCACTGTATGGTAGGGAGTGCAAGACACCACTGAGTTGGGAGAGGTTAGAGGACATGATTTCTCTTGGGTAAGATTTATTACAGGACATGGAGAAGTAGGTTGTTATGATTTGACAGAGACTATAGGAGGCTTAGGAAAGATAAAAGAAATATGTAGATCAGTAAAGGACAGGTTCATAGTTTTGAGGTAGACACGAAGGTATTTCTTTGTATCATACCACATAAGAGCCCTATCCGCTACGGAAAATGATCTAATCTTACTCCTAGGTTTGTGTGTCCCTTCGAGATATTGGAGTGTATTGGTCCTTTGGCCTATCGTCTAGCATTACTACCCAACTTATCTGGCATCCACAATGTATTTCATGTTTTTTTGCTTATGAGGCACATTCTAGATCTTTCTCATGTAATGGACTGGACTGCATTCCATGTCTAAGATCAGGGTTAGGTGATGGTGGAGCCCATCTCTATTTTAGAGTGCAAGACCCTTGGCCTTCGAAGAAGATAGATTGATCAGGTTCATGTCTAGAGAGATCGATATGATGAGACATCATCTACGTGGGAGGACGTCACTCCCTTGAGAGCTCAATTTCCACATTTGTTCCAGTGAATTCCAGGAGGAATTCGAGTCTAAGGGAAGGGGGATGTAGTGCCCACTCCTATTTGAAATTGATATTAATCTAATTTTTCTTATTGTGGTTTAGATCCATAAACATTATTATCATATTGATCTTTAGACTTTAATAGATGGACATTTTTATATTTGATTAGTTTATTTGATAGGTAGTATAGATGTTTTATATTTATGACATGATGTGATTTACAAGATGGATTATATGCATGGATAGACATATGAGTATTTGAAAATCTTGAGCTACTACTGCATTGCCACATTTGATTTTATATATAGATGTTGCTAGATGATTTATTTGGTTTTTTTAATCTTATTTCTAATTGATAAATTGATAAAATTGAAATATTTAGAATTGTGAGCAATTGGTGAATTACTTTATTTTAGCGATGGCTTAGTATGATATTGATGATGTGGATTGATATGTACATGTGTTTATTTTATTATATCGAAGTCATTAATATGGCCACGAGTCCTGAAAGGTTTTAAAAAAAAAAAATTGCAAGCATTCACAACACAACAAACAAAAGAGGTTAGGATACCAACAGTGAAGGAATTTGGGGTTTTGACAACAAGTCACCATGGAAACTAGTGTAAATGTATGATGCTTGTTATCTCTCGAAAGTGCACCCTATAGAGAGATGGCTGCAAGTTTTCTAAGCTTGCATAATTTTATCTCTCTCTTTCATAGATACAATGGAAACACCTCGGGTCTATCGGTATACCTATTTTGAGGTGAGACTCTGGTATCAAGTCTGGTTCCTTGTTGATGTATCCTAAATTGATTTTCTGGGGTTAATGGTAAAAGATGGCTATAAAATACTAAAACTGAGGTGATACACCAAATTTATATGAGGGCTTTGACAGAGTATATGCACAATTGATATGGGAAGGATTCTTGATGCACGAACTAACAGTTTTCTACAGAATAATTAAGGGAAAAAACTTGTACTGAGGGAAAATATCACAACATTACTGATAAGTTAATCATGCAAATTAAAATTATGTAATATCACAACAGTTGTGGCATAAATGTGCTACTTGCACTACTGTCGACCATGTAATTATGAACTAGATGTTCTTCAATAATCAGTGATAGATAAAATGGTGGTGGCTTCTTGATGTCATGAGCATTCAAAAATTTCTGAACCATCCACTTAACTTATTTAATGTGGTCTTGTTCAAATGTTCTAAGGACTATGTCTACCTTCTGAAATTATGTTTCTATTATTTTTGAAGAAATCTGCAGCTTAACTAGTTTATGAGAAAGTAAATCTTGTTGTCCTAGAATACTTAAAGGATCCCACATTAAGATGTTAACATTATGTTTTTTCATTACATAAACAATGTTACAAGAAGCAACATTTTTAGAGACAAATTTAGCTATTTTATAATAGGCCTTAGAAAAAATTGATTCTGCTTCAGTTGTCTTTGATATCTAAGGTATAAACAATCTTCTTGGGTCAGGTTGTAGCTATTTTTAATATCCAACAACAAGACTGTTACCTGGTTTTGGGACTATAGATGTTGTCTTATCAATGAGAGTAAGTGGAACAGGCCTATTTTGTCATTTTTGACTTTCAGCAGCTTATCCTTGAGCTGTAGTGGTAACTGCAATGAAATCCTCCTGATTGAAACTGACTAGATTCTATTCAAGTGCTTTCTGAACATGAGTTTCTTGCTCCCCACTCTCCATTTGAGGCATGAACAATGCTTCAGATTGAGGTTGTGCAACAAGATTCAGATTCAAAAAATCATTTGGGAAATTTGCAGGTAAACGAGGTTGATTGCAAGGTTGGCACCACTTTTTTTTAGTCATGTTAACTAGAATGAGAGCGTTAGATGAACTAGGATCCTTTGGGTCAAATTGCCTTTGCTGGTAAGGCTGCCTATAATTTTGAGTCTGTTGGTAAGGCTACCTATTTTACTTATAAGGAGCCTGATAAGGTCTACTAGGTAATGCAAGCCTATTCTAAATTGAAGTCATCTTATTTCCCATAGTCTACAAAGCTTTAAATACATCATCTGATGGTTCTGCAACAACAGGTTCTATGATTGTAATAGGCTATGGGATAGGGGCTAAATTTTCCAAAAAAGGGATTGAAGGTCTTAGTACTAATTTTCTAGCTTGAATAAGAATATTTTCAGCTTGGCTGGTGATATGATAGGCTGTTGGGAGTGTATCTCCTCTCATAGACTGAATCATAGTTGAAATATCACTGTTTAGTGCTCTAAGATAATAAAGAAAAGTGTGATCAACTTGAGGGTTGATAGTT
This sequence comes from Taxus chinensis, assembly GCA_019776745.2. Taxonomy (NCBI): domain Eukaryota; kingdom Viridiplantae; phylum Streptophyta; class Pinopsida; order Cupressales; family Taxaceae; genus Taxus; species Taxus chinensis. The sequence goes on along the minus strand of CM034156.1, from coordinate 125,951,439 downwards.
GTTGGAATTCTTTCCCAAGTTCTGGAAAAATGGATGATAAAACTTGACATAAATTTGTTGGGATCTCTTTTAATGGTAAACAGTTGTTCTATAAGAGATAAATGATTTGAATTGTCTTGAAATTGTTTGAGAAATTTATCACCTAAGTCATCCTAAGTTCTTATGCATCCAATCTCTAGATTTCTATACCATTGCAAGGCTTTTCCTTTAAGAGATGCAGCTAAAAGTGTCAAAGCGACATCCTCATGATTAATATTATGAACTGCACATAAGGTTGTGATATCTTTAATGTGCTCTATAGGTGTTACCTAATTTTCACAAGTGAATGCTGGCAAACTTTTCATGGAAGCATTAGGGATATCATGGTAAATTGGGATTACTAATGGGCTGCCATTAGTAAAGGTCACAAAATTTCTAGGTGGTTGGATTGCCATCAGAAAAACTAAGATGTTCATAGAGAAATTGATTCGTGGCGAAGGAATGTTAGGAGGATAGTTATCAAAACCAACTCTATTGTAAGGTAAAGTATTACCGACTCTTATCCTTCTAGATTAATTAAAAGGTAAAGAAACAAACTCAGGAGGAATTCCTCTTACCGATGATCTTGTAGTCACTTTAGGCATGGAACATGCTGCAATACTCGTCTGAAATCATCTTTACAGAGTCGCCAAAAGATCATAAAATATTTAGAATAATTTTTTGCAGCTTACTTATGAAAGTAACTTCTGATTTGTTGTAAATTTTCTATAGATCTGATGTAGAATTTTTAACTTGCATTCAGATATGATTTGTTTTCCCAATGGGTGTGCCAACCACTATTATCTCTCGAAAGTGCACCCTATAGAGAGATGGTTGCACGTTTTCTAAGCTAGAAATTTTTTATCTCTCTATTTCGTAGATACAAAGGAAACACCTCAGGTCTGTGGGTAAACCTATTTTGAGGTGAGTCTCCGATATCAAGGCTAGTTCCTTGTTAATGTATCCTAAATTGATTTTCTAGGGTTAAGGGTAAAAGATGGCTGTAAAATACTAAAACTAAGGTGATACACCAAATTTATATGAGGGCTTTGACTGTGTATATGCACAATTTATAAGGGAAGGATTCTTGATGTACGAACAAATAGTTTTATGCAGCATAATTAAGGGTAAACACTTGTTGTACTGAGGGAAAATATTAGAACAGTACTGATAAGTTAATCATGCACATTAAAATAATGCAGAAAATATTGAAATTATAGCAGGGTAAGATGATTGTTCAGGGAATTTGCATTCAAAAGACTAATAGAAACATACACAAAGCTGCAAATAATTGGAAAGGCTGAAAATAATTCACACTCAGAAGGAAAAAATGACAAAAATTGCTTTAGTACTCCTGTATCCAAAAATTCATCCTTTGTGCTTTGCTAAAGCACACAATAGATAGCAAAATAAATTTCACTCCCTTTCTAAAAATAGTCTAAGGCTTGTACTTGCCCATGCATCCTATTTTTATCCTTTATTTAATAATAGATAAGGGAATAAAATAGAACATGCAATTACGAATAGGCATTATTAGCCTTGGTTACATTACAGTCAAACTGAAGTTGACTATTCTATTTTTAAGAAAATAAGGTGAATAATTTGATAATAATAAGCTTTCTTGTTGAACAAGTCTTTTTCCCTAAGCATGTGAATTCTTCTTCTTGTTTGTTCTATCCTCTTGTGAAGCATGCAAAAAATCAACTCTCTCTTTGTGAGTAACCAAAATAATCACAATACTTGTAGTATTTGCAAAGTAATTCATCCACTCTGGGGACCACTTCCAAGCTTAGGCTCTGACGTTGACATTCCCTTTTCTCTTTGCAGTATGTGGGGCCACCCTTGCACTTGATCATTGATCTCCATTTGGTTTGTACGAGGTAAATTTTGTAAGTATTAAGGTAAGTGTTCTTTAATCATTGGTTTGGATGGCACATCATATATTCTTTACCTTATACAAGGTCAATGCAAATAATGTGATTCAGCCACCCTCTGATAAAACATGGTATACTATAGTCTACCACCTTATGTATTTCCTGTCAGATTTTGCATTCAATTGGAATAAGACCATACATTACCTTTTTGGGGTGATCATTACATAATATGATTCGGTCAGCTTTTGATTCATTTGGAGCTTGGACTATTGTTGGTATGTCAAATGCAAAAAAAATTGAAATAATAAGGGTTGGCCCCCTCGTGACGATGAGTCACTAGTTGGCATGTTTTGTCGGTGGCCTCTATAACTCAAGCTGAGTTAACTGTAACCCTAGTGGTTTGCTTTGAAATTTGGTGTCTTGATTCAGGCCTTCAATCTTTGTACTTTTCATTTATAGCTATTGATTTTCTGACCCTTGGTTAAGGTTTCTGACCTGGCATTTAATGTGGTAGCTGTTAATGTGACTATGATAGTTCACTTCGATTATTGGAGATAGATCCTTGAGCGTTGATCTTCGTACTTATTGAATGTTGATCATTGATCATTGACCCTTGGTTAGGTTTAGGTTAAGCAAAGCTCATGTGGGTGAGTTACAAGAACTCAAAATCCATTCATTTCATTTCACATTTGGTTTTCTCACAGAGAGCGGTGAATCCTTGGCAAATTTTTGTAGACCACCATTTTTTGATATGTGAAGCTCGAATTCTTTACCAGACTGCATTTAGTTTTGAATTGTCTAGAGCATTCTGTTGCAGACTTCATGGATTCTGATTTTATATATCATGTCGCCATTCTTTTCTGCTCTGTGCAATCTCAGGTTTGGAATTATTTGTTATCAACGGCCAAAATTTTAATTATTTCGAGTTTTGGGTCTGGCCTATACTATAAAACTTGATCAAATTTTCGGTTGCATTGCTTGAGTTTGGTATTTTCTTTAAAATATCTGCATCTACAAGAGCTCGGTGATAATTCAATGGCCTCCATTGTCGAGGTTTGTGAGCTTTATCTTGTTCTGTAGAATGACCGTCTCTTACTTTCTTACACATGTAACACCGTTATTTTGAGCAAGGTAGTCACGAATTTTTGTTTTTTTTTGTACTCTCTTGACTGTATATTGGTCATTTTGATCAATATTTAGCTCACCCTTTTACTTTTAAAATACATCTCCAGATTTGGCATTTTTGCTTCGTGGGTGATTGTGCTTTTATTTGAAATTTTAGCTTATTGCGAGATAGACCCAAATTTGATGCGGGTATTTGCATATTTTTTCTCTGACTAGATGATCTTTGGCTCACATAAAAAGAAAGCACGTGATTGTTGAGGTTTTGAAGCTCTAGTTTCTTTGATTTCCCAACTGTGATAGAGGCATATTCTCTAATATTTTGTACTTAAGATGTCATTCTTCTTGTGAAACCTTGATTTCTGAGTCGTACACTTGTTGTGGGTTATCCCTTTTGGCTCTGAATTGGATGATCTTTTTAGGGGTTTCTCTGCTTTAATTCTACCAGTGAAAAACTGTTGCTTACCCAGATCTATATTTTTTTCAATTTATGGCTCGAGATAGTATAACCTAGATGCTTGAGATAGTACAACCTAGATTTGGGTATCCTCCCTTTATCATGGGTATTCAAGCTTCTTTACTCCTTTTGATTTTGCAATCTGTTCTTGATTTCATGAGATCTTTGTACCTTTAATATGGCCTTCTAGAATTTGTAAACAGTTCTTTATTCATGTATTACCATTATCAGGCATAAGCCTTGATTCAGATGCTTTGTTGAGACACTGTAACTTGTTTCTTTTACTTAGATGCTTTATTTCTCTGATAGTAGTATTTCTAGCATGCTATAAAATTTCAAATGTTGATTTTTCATGGCGAAGCCCTAGCGATTTTTTTTAGAATTCTCTCTTCCTTCCCTTTTCAGTTGTAGTAGTTGTATTTTCTGAATCAGAATACAAAACATAACATTTTTTCTCTTGAAGCTGATTTGGTAGTTGGAAACTGAAACCTAATAACTGTTATCTTGATCATGGCATACTTTTCTACTTTTTTTTATCACTTACTTGATTTACATAATTCTTTTAAAGCATGTAGTAGTTAAAAACAACATGATGAAAAATTTGTAAAATGTCCATTTTACATGGCGAAGCCCTGTCAAATTTTTTCTAGAATCTTCTTTTCATTATGTTTCTTTCTAGTTAACTTCAGCTTCTTGAAATCTAATTATGCCTCTTCTTTACAAACTAAAAAATGTACTTCTTTCCTCCATTCTCTTTCTAAGGATATACTGTATTTCCTTTCATTACAACTTTGATATGTATGCTGAAAAATCTGAATTGTTGATTTTATAACATGAAGCCCTGGCAAAAAAAATTCAGAATCTTATTCTTGGTAATGCAACCTCAGATACCTACACAGTTATATATTCTGATCCAGGATACAGAAAGTACTTAGCCTTTTGCATGATATAACAGCCTGATCTTGATGAACTCTAAAAACATGATAGTTCTTTCTCTTGATCATGTTTTCTAATTTCTGTATCACTTATTTGATTTGCATAGTTATTTTAAAGAATGTATTAATTGAAATAACATGATGAAAAGTTGTAATATGTCTATTTTACTTTGCGAAGCCCTGTCATAAATTTCCCATAATCTTCTCTCTCATCCTATTTTAGCTGTAATCCTTTTTTTATTTTAGCTTCAGCTTCTTGAAATCTGATTGTCCCTCTTCTTTACAAACTAAAAAATGTATTTGCTTCCTCCATTCTCTTTCTAAGGATATATTGTATTTCCTTTAATTACAGCTCTGATATCCCACAGCTGAAGGAAACTTTGAAATGTTCATTTTATAAGGTGAAGCCCTGAATTCAGAAAATGAATTGTAATATTTTCTTTAATATATTTTCAGAAATATGTTATGGATATGTCTGATCCAGAATTAAACAACTCAGTAATATAATTGAATGGCTTAGTCATGAAGGAATGAAACTTAAGAAAACCTGTAATATCCAATAATGAAATTTGATTTCTTGCATGTTTTCTACTTATCTGTATCGTTGTCCCATTTTAACATTTGCACCTAGTTATTTTAACTGCATATATTAATTGAAATAACATGATGAAAAGTTGTAAATGTCCATTTTACTTGGCGAAGCCATGTCAAAATTTTCCCAGAATATTCTTTCTCATCTTGTTTCAGCTCTAATCCTTTTTGCTTTTATCTTCAACTTGTTGAAACCTGATTTTCCATCTTCTTTACAAACTGAGAAATATACTTCTTTCCTCCATTCTCTTTCTAAGGATATACTATATTTCCTTTCATTACAACTCTGATATGTATGCTGAAAAATATGAAATGTTGATTTTTGCTAAGGTGAAGCCGTGACAAGTCCCCATTTAGGATATTTTCAAATGTCATTTTAAGAAATAGTAGTTAATTTCTTAGGATAGAGAAAGTAACACTTTTTTATTTTGAACTGATTTAGCAATCAGGAAATGTATTTTGTTAGTATTATGAGTCACTTTTATTATGTTATTAAGCACTCCTTTTAAGTTAATTAAACTTGATTAATTAGTGTAATTTAGGATGTGACAAAAGGGGGCTAATCAATGTATCACTTATTTGATTTGCATAGTTATTTTAAAGCATGTAGTAATTGAAATAACATGATGAAAACTTGTAAATGTCCATTTTACTTAGCAAATCCCTGTCAAAATTTTCCCAGAATCTTCTCTCTCATCCTATTTCAGCTGTAATCCTTTTTTGATTTTAGCTTCAACTTCTTGAAATCTGATTCTCCCTCTTCTTTACAAACTAAAAAATGTACTTCTTTCCTCCATTCTCTTTCTAAGGATATATTGTATTTCCTTTCATTACAAATCTGATATGTATGCTGAAAAATGTAAAATGTTGATTTTATAAGGTGAAGCCCTAGCAAAAAAATTTCAAAATCTTTTCTTTAACACATGTTCAGAAATAGTAGTTATATATTCTTATCTGGGATAGAGAAAGTTACACTTTTCATCTGAACTGATAGAGCAATTGAGAACTAAAAAAAGTTACATCATAGTCTGTCTCCTCTCTTGATCATTTTTTCTACTTTCTGTATCACTTATTTGATTTGCATAGTTATTTTAAAGCATGTAGTAATTGAAATAACATGATGAAAAGTTTTAAATGTCCATTTTACTTGGCGAAGCCCTGTCAAAATTTTCCCAGAATCTTCTCTCTCATCCTATTTCAGATGTAATCCTTTTTTTCTTTTAGCTTTAGCTTGTCGAAATCCGATTCTCCCTCTTCTTTGGAAACTGAAAAATGTACTTCTTTCCTCCATTCCCTTTCTAAGGATATACTATATATCCTTTCATTACAGCTATGATATGTATGCTGAAAAGTATGAAATGTTGATTTTATAAGGTGAAGCGCTGACAAAAAAAATTCAGAATCTTTTCTTTAGTGCATTTTCAGAAATAGTAGTTATGTATTCTGTTCCATACAAAAAGTAATTTTCATGCTGGGAGATGATATAGAATTGAAGAAGGCAAAAAAGTGATAGTTGTTTCTCTTGATCATGTTTTCATAGAATTTTATATCACTTTTTGATTTGCAGTAGTTGGATTTTAAAGCATGTAGTAATTGAAATAACATTGGGATGAATAAGTATATCCCGATGTTCCTGTCTCTTACTTGGTTTGAATTTAGAGCCTGTCAAAACTTTCTGAGAATCTTCTCTCTCATCCTATTTCAGCTGTAATCCTTTTTTGCTTTTAGCTTCAGCTTCTTGAAGTCTGATTCTCCCTCTTCTTTATAAACTAAAAAATGTACTTCTTTCCTCAATTCTCTTTCTAAGGATATACTGTATTTCCTTTCATTACAGCTCTGATTAGTATGCTTAAAAATCTGAAATCTTGATTTTATAAGGTGAAGCCCTTACAAAAAAATTTCAGAATCTTTTCTTTAATGCATTTTTAGAAATAGTAGTTATATATTTTCATCCAGGATACAGAAAGTAACACTTTTCATGCTGACCTGATATAGCAATTGAGAACTAAAAACATGATAGTTGTTTCTCTTGATCATGTTTTCTACTTTCTGTATCACTTATTTGATTTACATAGTTATTTTAAAGCATGTAGTAATTTAAATCCCATGATGAAAAGTCTTAAATGTCCATTATACTTGGTGAAGCCCTGTAAAAATTTTCCCAGAATCTTCTCTCTCATCCTATATCAGCTGTAATCCTTTTTTGCTTTTAGCTTCAACTTCTTTAAATCTGATTCTCCCTCTTCTTTACAAACTGAAAAATGTACTTCTTTCCTCCATTCTCTTTTTAATGATATACTGTATTCCCCTTCATTACAGCTCTGATATGTACACTGGAAAATCTGAAATATTTATTTTATAAAGTGAAGCCCTGACAAATAAATTTCAGAATCTTTTCTTTAATATATTTTCAGAAATATTATTTATATATTCCGATCCAGGATAGAGAAAGTAACACTTTTCATGCTAAACTGATATAGCAATTGAGAACTAAAAACATGATAGTTGTTTCTCTTGATCATGTTTTCTACTTTCTGTGTCACTTATTTGATTTGCATAATTATTTTAAAGCATGTAGTAATTGAAATAACATGATGAAAAATTGTAAATGTTTATTTTACTTCGCGAAGCCCTGTCAAAATTTTCCCAGAATCTTCTCTCTCATCCTATTTCATCTATAATCCTTTTTTGCTTTTAGCTTTAGCTTGTTGAAATCTGATTCTCCCTCTTCTTTACAAACTAAAAAATGTACTTCTTTCCTCCATTCTCATTCTAAGGATATATTGTATTTCTTTTTATTCCAGCTCTGATATGTACGCTGAAAAATCTGAAATGTTGATTTTATAAGGTGAAGCCCTGACAAAAAAAATTCAAAATCTTTTATTTTGTATATTTTCAGAAATAGTAGTTATATATTCTGATCAAGGATAGAGAAAGTAACACTTTTCATGTAGAACTGATATAGAAATTGAGAACTAAAAACATGATACTTGTTTCTCTTGATCATGTTTTCTAGTTTTTTTTATCACTTATTTGCATTTGCAGTCCTTTTAAAGCATGCCACCAATTGAAATAACATGATGAAAAGTCTGTAAATGTCACGTGGGTACTTAGCAATGCACCTGTCAACCACCTTACCAGAATCTTCGGCATGGCTGTCATGTCTATCGTTGCGTGAGGAAAGGGGTGGAGTCCTGTTTTTGCTTTTAGCCGTGATCAGCTTCTTGAAATCCTAATTCTCCCTCTTCTTTACAAACTAAAAAATGTCACTTGCATTCCTCCATTGGGCTGCTTGTCTAGTGGATGGGAGGCCAGAAAAACCTTTCATGTACAGCTCTGCCTATGTATGCTGAAAAATCGTGAATTTGTATGATTTTATAAGGTGAAGCCATGACAAAAAGAGAATTCAAAATCTTTTCTCAGAAGATCAGCGTTTTCCAGAAATAGTGAAGTTATATATTCTGTTCCAGGATATCAGAAAGTACCACTTTTTGTTGATGCCAAGTGGTGTTCTAGTTGGCGCGACCTGTCTCTTCCAACAACCTTTGCAACCACTCAGTCCTTTTGTTTTTTAATGAACGAGCTAAAGGTTCTGTTGAGCTGTCCTGATGCCCTTTCATTCTGCGAAAGTCGTTCTGTCCAGGTGATGAATCTAACATGGAAGACCCTCTGTTTTGGGTAGCCTTTTGTCAAGTTTTGCAATGAGTTTGAGAGTTTTTTGTTCGAGCTGTTCTTCCTGGCCGCATGGGCTCACTGCTGGAGTCACTGCGTTCACTCGTGGAGGATGGGCGTGAAGCTTCAAGCTAAGGAAGTTGCACGTTTACCTCCACTTTCCTTGGGCGTTGTAAGGTGTGCATTCTATCCGTGGGATCTACAGCAACTGATTTCAGCAGTACAACTCTTACCCTGGCAACAGGCACGTTACAGTTGGAGAAGCCATTTTGAACGCTTCCATCGAGCAGGCTGTCCAACTACCTTGTTATCCGTTCAGTTAGAATGCATCCTCAAATTCGGGACTCTCCTTTAAGATATTTTCTTCAAAATCGATTAAGTGACAGTGAGAGTGTTACCAGGAGACCCGATGAAATCTATTACAGAGATCCCCTGTTGAGACTTTGCTTGTTTTTACGTTGTAACGCATGGAAGAGAATCTCTCCAGTGTGGATCTGTGTCTTGTCTGAATATTCCTGAAGCACGTTTACTTTGCCATAGTAATGGCGCATGCTTTTTGTGTTGGTGACAGATCACACCCGTGGGCACAGGAGATCTATGCAATGTTGGAGAAAATGTCTTGGGAGAGGAAGGTAGCAGGATATTTTCTCAGACCCAGAGCAAACGAACTTTGAAGTGCTTCCTGGGAGTTTGAATAAATTTGTTGGTAACCATAATGTAAGTTATCTCCATCACAGTAGCTGTAACAGTTGTTTTTATGCAAAAAGGAAACTCGAAGACAGTTTTAGGGTTTTGAGTAATCCTTCAAGCTGCACCGGATTTTTTGAAATCACAAAAGGAACTAAACTTTCAAGGTTCAGTGGAAAGGATGTTAGATACGTTTCTCAGTGGTTGAGCAAGCAGTATGAGTTGTCTGTTTTTTATGTGCAGAGTTTAGGTTTTGAGGTTTTCAACAAATTGGTTAATCAAACCAGAATGGGACTGTTGAGTAAGGCCACTCTTCCATCTTTATGCATAATCAAGCATGAAGGGGGTCCTCGTTGTGCTCAAAGCCTTTCAAAACACAAAAAAAAAAAAGAACCAGTAGCAGAAGTCTGTATCAGCTTTTCAAGAAAATAGGTAAAAGTTGAGTCTATAACAGCTTAAGGAAGACGTTAAAGCTCTGGAATCTTGCAGAATGGCAACATTATCTTCTTGAAGTTCGAATCACAGTCGAGTAGACGCTAAAGACGGGTCTATCTCAATAATGGGAAGAAAATGTTGTTCACGCTTCTAATTTCAAGCGTGGGTCAGTGTTAGAGAAGCTGATGAGTCTCTATTGAGCTCTAATTCCTCAAGCATGCTCCTAGCTCGATGAAGAAGTGCAAAAGACAGTTCTTGTCTTTTGACATTCCTGTCTCTTGAACTTGCTAGGAAAGGTGAACTGTGACAGTGAGGGTGTTGCTAGCAGACCTGATGAAATTTATTTATGAAGAGTCTTTATCGAGATCTTACTTGTTGTACGATGTAACTCATGGAAGAGAATCTCATAGGGGCGGATCTGTTTCATATCAGAGTATTTATGAAGCACTTTTTGCCTTGCAATAATATGAGCTTCTTCAACGAGTCCTGACTTGGCAAGAAAAGAAGGTTTCTGTTGGATTAATCACGCCTTTCAGGCTGCAGCTGAAACGTTTGCACCGAGTGTTTGATGCTGTCCTCAATCTAATGAAGGAAAAGGTTGTGTAGCATCACGGTAGCTGCCTACCCGAGCCAGGAGCATGGTGTAATCAGTATGTCTCGTGTTCGAGCTTCAAATCATGGGGTTGGGTTGTAGCTGTTTTTCATTGCGTGATTGTGGCGCTAGCTCGAGCTCGCAAAGCACTTTGGGTTAAAGGCAAGCAACATCATTGAAACAATCATATGCAATTGGAGATGGCGTTCTAAACCAGGCATGTTAAGACTAGCCCCTGAAATATTTTGCTTTCCTTTTTCAACTTCATGAAATAAATGATCTACTACCTGAAATGACGCTTTAAGATGGATTGTTGTGTTTGATTCTATCGATTGTCCTTGATTGCATTGGTTTCTTTATTTTCCTGTTCCTTCTCCTGAATCGTTGTTCCTTTCATGATTGGTTTGCATAGGGGAAAATTGTTGTTATCTTTACTTTGTTATAATTATATGGCTGAGAACAATGTTGTACTTGCTTTGTTTCTTTTGGATCAAATCATCTGAAATGGAAAGAGACATTCTTATGAAACATGGAAGCTTAAAAAAAAAAAAAAAAAAAAATGTTACCTTTCAAAATGCTTGGTTATGGCTACCCTAAGCAATATCAAATCAATAAAGGCTCATAAATGCTTGGGTCTGATTTCTGCTCGATAGTAGATACTTCTTGCTTTTTGCTTCCTTAGGGGGGGTTGCCTTCATTAGTACTGCTGCCCCACTCGAATGCTTCTTTCCTCTTTGGCTTGTTCCCTTGCTTGTGCTGACAAGATAGTTATCACCTTTCAGATCTTCTGAGTGTAGACTTACCGCTGGATAAAACAAAAATGCCTGTATATTTCTTTTGCGGTGTTTTATCATCATTGATAAGGAGTATCAAACATATAGAAATCTGGGTCCTTATCTAGAGTGGCTCTTGTTTTATTAGTTATAACACTCCTCCCTGATACCCTTCTATTGAATGTAATTTGTTGTGTAAGTGAGAGTCCTACCGGAATGAATGGTTATTGTACAACACTTTACACATAAGTGCTATATTGTCTTGGATAGTAATATGTATGCTATTTATGAAGATTACGAATGAAGTTTGTTTAGGCTTTCCATTTAAAAGTTGTCATGCTTGCCTACCTAGAGTGTAGCTTACTTGTGAGCTATTTTGTTTATTACTCGTTTCCTAATAAGGCTTGCGGCTTGTGGTTTCTTCATTAATCTTTTCTGGTATCAGACATTAGGAAGGAAAGAAGGAAATTTCATGATTGTCCTCAATGCCCGAAAGTAGATCAATGGGATTCAGGATACAACCTTTAGCAATAGAAAGTTCTAGGTAGAGAGAATCCTAGTTGCAGACAAAAGAAATTAGAGAGAATCCTAGTTGTTAACGTTTATTACTTTTAAATGACCTTGTAAGGAAGAGGCGGTAGACCTCTTGTTTAGATTGTAACGATGGAATGTTCCTTTGGGGTCACGTATCCCTTTATTGATATGAAACATCCTCCTGGAAGGACTGGGTAACTATGTTTTGGTTTCGCGTCTTGTTCGTAACTAGTATGTCTTTGACTCTCAAGTTTTTCTTTTTCCTTTTATGGTGGATGGTTTGAATATTAGATTTAAGTCACGTAATCCATACGGTTGCAGGATCAAAATTCTCTATACTATTGACCTTTCGTTCCTATCCCACGAGTTCTTGGATTGTTTCTTTGTTTTGTGATATACTGCTTGTTGGAATGTTTGACTTCCTCATTGTTGGCTGGTGTAGATCCTTACCTCATGTGAAAAGTAGATTAGTGGTTTGTGCTTTGATCCTTTCATGAAGTAGAACATTCCTTTCATGTCAATTGTTAAATGTTAGCTTATTATTTCAATGCATAGACTTAACATGCTCAGTTCTTGCGAACTGACTTTAGTTAATATTTGTGCAGATGGATTATGCGAATAGACTAGAAGAAAAGAGTGTAAAAGTTTCATCTGTACCATTATGAAGTTCCTTGTAAAAATGTCCAATGTGTTGTAAATTGTGTAACATTGCTTGTAAAGGGAGTTGATATGACCTCTTGCCTTGTATTGTTTGGTAATGGTGAAATAAAGTGTCTTGTTCTGGTGTAGTTAAGCTTGATATTATCCTTGTGGGAAATGGCATTCAATCTTTTCATTGATATGAGTATTGTAAAACTTTGACCTTGAGAATAAATTGTTAAGTTAAATCTTTCTAAGACTTAGCGACAATATTTTATAAGTAAAGTAAAATGAGTCGGTTAACCCTTAAAGAAGCTAAACAAAAATAATAATTTTATATTCAACAAATAAATGTAAAGGTGATCTATTTGAAACCAAATACTTCCATGAGTGATCAAAATGAAAACATCCTTTGTGAAGTAAACATTTATAAATTGATACCCCTAGCTAAACTAGCGAACACTATCCCTTTGGGGTGAACTCTTAAACAAGCTTAAAGGAAAACAATGGTTAGTTTCTGGAAGATATTAAGATTTAGTAAGTAGGAGAAGACTTTAAGTGAACTACTCTTCCGTGTATAAGAAATGAACTCAGTTGGTGAGATGAATTTGTGCAAACCATATATTGATTCCTTCTGAAAACTTAAGTCATGAGCTAAAGGGTGTCTTACCAAAATAAATAAACCATAACCATTTCTCACTGTGGCTTGCCCTAGCCGTGAGTGTGTCATGTGGATTGGACTTTCATGTTGTCTTGTCAAAAGAAAAATAAATTGTCCTTAATAAGTGTGAACGTTTCCGTACTGACCTTGTGGTCTTCCCCGTAACAAATGATTCCAAGTGTTGGTTGTAACCTTGTGACGACATGTTGTGTCGTGTTGAGTCAAAGCAAGTCAAAAAAAAAAGAGTTGTCCTGTATTTCACTGTGTTGTTCTTGTGTTGGTATGTTTGTTGTCTTTGAGCGAGTTGATCCAACTCCTCTATTTGGAAAGATGAACTATATCTAGTCCTTGGAGGGAGGATTTTTTGTTGATAATTGGTTTTTTTGAATAGTTTTCACCTCATACTGAGAGTGAGGACGATGACTGTCTATTCAGTTGAGCGTAGTATGCCTCGAGACCTAGGAGAGGTCTTTCCATATGCATCGAATCCTGAACATATTCGAGGGTATATGAATACCCACAGAATAATGGAAGGAGTGAAGGTGGAAGAAATAGGAAATAACGAAAGTGATGTGTTCTTCACGTTGGGTTCACCAATTTTGTTGGTGAAGCTAATGTGAAGGGTTAGTGAGGTATCAAAAGGTTACTTGTTCGTTTTCACGTTGGGTTCACCAATTTTGTATGATGGAAAAGTGACAAGTGAGCATGGGAATCTACAAGTGACTCTTCCTCGCACTTGACCTCCCGAGGTCGTGTTGAGATAGGCGGTGGGGATGGATTATGCATAGGGTATGGGTAAACTAGTTAGGAAATCTTATATCTTCGATATGCACTAATGGAATCTGTGAATCTAAGGCAAAGAAGACCCTCCCAACCTAACTGGCGTGATAGATTGGTCGGAAAGGATGAATTCTCGAAGGCTCCGATCAATGTCGAGCTCTAGTGTGATCCGATCTATAGGTTGTGGGATACATGGAAACTGACCTGGGATGGTTTTGTGTATGTCTCTAGATAGGGTCATATGATGGATGATGGATATATAGCGGATTCTATGGCCAATTTTCTGGTCTAGTCGAGAAATCTTTAACCTCTGTTAGCTGCTATGTCCATAGCAAGGATAATTGTGTGACAATTTCTAGGCGAAAGTGGAGTAGATCTTAGAATGCTACGTGTGCGTAAGCCAACATAGTACTGTCTTGATTCTACCTGTGGATCTCGTTGGTTGTGGGACCTTGTGCCCATTTACAATCCGAAGATTCGTGGTACTGTGGACCCACTAATGGTCATGTGCGGACATCAGTCCCTAATCCCTAGAGCTATCCAATAGTACATATGACTTTTTGGCCTCTACGTTCAGAATGTAACAGTAATGTGCAATCTTTTTCATGCAGTATCTATGTAGGTGTTTTTATCGGAATAATGAAGATCCTTAGAGCTAGTATCTAAAAGTCAATGATGAGAGTGTTCTCTATATTCGTTTGGCTATGGGACCAAAGGATCATAGCATGTAGCATTTGTTCTCTTCAATGCCCTTCATACAGTTACATCCCACGATATTTATCTAGGGTAATCAATGTAGTTCTGGCATGATTAAATGACCAATTAATTTTTGTACGCTTGGTCGTCTTCTATGTTTAACTTCCGCATTTATACTGTGAGTTGATGGTATGTATCAAGTTTGTTTGTTGTTTGGAAGACTTAGATTCTACGGTTCTGATCTAATATCAGTTATTACCATAAAGAAGATTGGGTTGAGGCACGATTGGCTCGAATACGTATTCTCTGTAGCTCTCTAGGTCCCATGATTGTTCATACAAAAGCAAGTGACTATAACTCTGCTAATTAATGACAGAATAAACTAAACATGCAAGATATATTTATGTATATTTCTAAGTCTTCATGCATATTGCTAAACTACTAAACAGATTTTAACGAGCAACTGTATCTAATATATCTAAAATTGACCAATGTAAACTGAATAACACATGTGAGGTGTTGCATTTCACAGCAACACACATCGACCGAGGATAGTTTCATTTTTTGTTGTAATTTGTAGATCTATTCTAAATAGCCTGATAACTGATCTACTCTATTTGAAAGACTCTCGATTCCTACCTCAGAAGTGAGGTACATGACATCAATGATGTTTCACTAGCAGAATATCAATCGCCACAGCTTCCCTAGGCAATATGCCCCAACCTAACACTTAACCCAAAAATGATAACTATTTTTTTGATATGGGTTTAAGAAATAAAGAAACCTGGATTTTGTGGAAGGGTGCTTAACCGATTAGGGTTCAATTAACTTAACTTACACTACTTAACTCATGCTTCACGATTGAAGAACCAGGTGTAGTTAGCAGTTAACAAAAGTTCATATTTGTCTCTAAGGTCCATTAATCCAGACTGATACAAAAGGAAGGTAACAAGGGATTAATTCACTTAAGTACATATTCTTCTTGGCTTTAATTAATTCTCAGTAGGATTTAACATGGTTGCACCATAAAACGTGCTTAATTTACTCTAAAACTTCCTTATCTAATAACAAAACCTGTTTAAAGGTCTCTTTTATTAAATTCCTACATCTTTAAGGATTTGGATGAAGGACATAACACCCCTAGGCAATTAAATGAGCCCCACTCACCCATCTACACATAACCGTAAGGCTAATTTGCAAATCTAAAAATTTAAAATATGATTTCTTCTTAACAAAGGTAGGGTCAATCCTCCACCCTTGGATCAGAATCCATCTTGGCCACTATATCTTAGGGTTCCAAACTTAGCCCTAAAATCCTTAAGAAATTCTATTAAATCCTTTTACTCCATTCTGATTCCACTCATTTGATCTATTTCCTTTTGTCAAAATTTGCAGGTTGGAAGCCATGAATCAGCAAAGGAGGAAGAGCCAAGGAGGATTCTACATGAAGATTTAGTCTAACGTTTAAATTTAGATTTAGTTTTATTTATGAATCTATGTCATTCAAGGATTGCGAGGGATTTCCTCCACCAATCTGGTATTTTTATTTCAAGTTATTGGTGTATTGGGTTTTAAATTTGGGGGCAACCCTACCCCATTGTTATAAATGAAAAAAAATAGTTTTAAATCAACCATTTTACATTCTATTGTTCCAATCCATGGTGTTTCAAATTGTTTTTCTTGCTGGTAATTATATGTTAAATTTCACAACTTAGAAATTAGTACAACTTGGTCAAATTTTACGCACAGGCGCAGATCCATAGAATTCTTTCATAAGTGATAGAACCGATGGCTGCGAGAGGTAGACCGGAAAAAAATCCTAGGACTTTTGCTTGATCATGGGTGAGACAAAGCATAGACCGCTTGCCCTACGGAGCGGCAGTTGTGAAAACTTCACCACCTTACCTGGGTGACAAACATTGAACCGCTGCACACTACTGAGCGACGGTTTTGAGACCGCCGCCTTAGCCTAAGCGGAAGTTATGGGACTGCCACTCTGCACAGGGTGGCGGTCCTATTTCTGAAAAACAAAACATTAATGTTGAGATTTTCGCAAAAACTTAAACTTACTAGAAGGTGTAAAAATGCATTCTTGGTTTGTCTTTGTTCATTTCAAGTTCCAGATTGGAGATTTATTATTATTTTATTCGTTTCTTAGTTAAATCTACTCATTTTATAGTGTTTTCAACTCTAATAAAAATCCATCTACTTACAAGAATAATTTCTCATTTGCCTAACTAGATTCTTCAGGCTTCCATTACAAGAACAAAACATTTGAATTTAAATCTATTTCATTACTTTGTCATTTCCTTTCTATAAAAAAACAACATTTCTAAATACAGGATGGATCTAGTCTTGTTATCTCTTTCATTTTGATCTACAATGTTCATAATTTTCAAAATAGCTAAAATAACTTTATTTTTCCATTCAAGTTTGATTATACAAGCAAGCTCAACTTCTAAAAATTTCTTACATTTTCTTCTCTCTTATTTATAACGTCACAACAATTTGAATGTTACAAACTCAATCATTTTCACATTGTAACTTCCAATTAAAATTTTTACACTATATATCCATTTTGGTCAATTTCTATTTTTTCCTTATTGCATATTTACAATAAAACAACTCTACAATGAAAGTAAGATTTATTTTCCATTTCAAAACTAATTCACACACATATTTCTTATTTCTTTTCAATATATAATACACTTCCATAGCCATAATGAAATGAAATATGTTTCTTCACAAGATCAATAAAATGTTCTCCACTTGATGTGGAGAAGTCATACAAAATGTAAATACAAGAATGAAATACATTAGTACAATTTCTTCCACTCTAAGTGGGTAAAAATACTAAGGAAGTTTCACATGGTCACCAACAAGACTCCAAAGTCTAAACACCAACAAGATAGCTCCTCCAAGAATTTTTTTGATTCACAATAAAATAGGGGGAGAGGCAATGCTCTCCACCCAACCAGGATATCCAATGGAGAGGAGAAGGCATCCTCTCCATTGGCCCCCGAGCTCTAACCACATTACAATGGGAGAATATTTCAACTCGTGGAAACTACAAGCTTCCACAAATACTTAACAAAATAGTTTCACAATCCATTTCATCCACATTCAAACATAGCAACAACTACAACCAAGAAGAATCAACAAAACAACAATATAATAAGGCTTATCAAGAAATCCAAAAGAGTAAGACCTATGCGAGAGGCCACTTATGCCTCCCAATGGGAATGGGTGCCCACCTAAAAGCCTCCAATGTATATCTCAAATCCCCTACAAAATCTTATGCCTCCCTCAAGTACCCCTTATACCTCCATATACTCTTATGCCTCCCTCAATAACAAGAAACAAGAAAAAATGCAAGCATTCCTCATACTAGGTGGGGCACCCAACCCAAACTCCGTCCATAAGAAAGTAGAACTCTTATGCATCCTTACAAAAAAACTCCCCATAGTATCCTCCCACTCCAAACTTAGACAATCTACCCATACGCAACAACATTCCAAAGGGGAAAACAACACACAACACCAATATATGAACAAAAAAAAATACAAAGAACATAATTTAAACTAAGGTGAAGCTCCTACCTCTCCATGGTAGAGCGTGTTCTAAGTATGAAGTCCCAAGTATCCTTCAAAAACCAAGCAAACATCCACAAAGCTCCAGCAATCCACAAACTTTCTTCAAAAATCCTCCCACTCTCCAAAAATTCAAGAGACTAAAAATGATCAAGAAACCCCCAAACAAGTAAAATTATTTCAATATAAAGAGAAAGGAGAGAGGGGGATGATGTGGCTCCAAGTAGGATGCCACCTCATTTCCTCTCCATGCCACATCACTTGGTCAACCTCATATTCCAATGCATAATTAATATGTGGTTGAAGGAATGACAAGAAACTTACACACTCCATCTAAGTCCACAACCCCAAAGGAAAAAATTAAATATTTGAAATAAAGTGCAATTAACATTTCACCTTTTAATCTTCCCAAAACACCTAATAGGGCCTAAATTTGACCCCCCAACCCATAGGTAGGGTTGGCATAGGCATTTAAGAGGTGTGGGACAAGTTTGACTTGTCCCACAAGCTTCCAAATTTGGCCTCTAAGGCCAAATTCGAGTTTCCCATGAAGGGTAGAGTGTGCTACACTCAAGACTCAAGCATACAACAATCAACACAAAATACAAGAGTAAATCAAGTCTAATAAATGAACTCCTTTTTGGTCACATATTTAATTAGTTTAGGAAAAATTTAAATTAGCTTAATTAAGGCACTACAACCCATGAATAATAAAGGGGTAAACATATATCCAAAAATCTAAATAATAAAACAAGTAGATTTCACTACTAAAAGAAAACACATAGTAACATTATAAAAAGATTTGAAATTAAAACAAGACAACACATGACCCCTTGGTCACAATTTTCCCCTGACCGAATAATTCTAACACACACACACTTACGTGTTGCCATGGTGACCCTAGTTGAATTCTTCTCGAACTCCGATGTGGTTGGTCTCCAATCCCCCTCGGTGTTGTTGTGAATATAATATACCTACAAAACAAAGAATACCTCCTTTGGCCTCGTGGCCGCATTAAAACATCCATGCCAAAATATGCGATATAAATCTAAAATCAACTATGTACAAATCAATATCATCTATGTAAATATGATATCACTTACAATTTATATCACATTTCTATTCCACATTTCATCCATGTCAAAATGATCACAACATTAATCCAATTATCAAAGTTATACTCAATATGACTAAATATATCACATGTCAGAGATATAGATAAATAACCATGTCAACTATATATCAATATCAACATCAAATGTCTCTAATGTTTCATATGCATAATATACGAATCGAATTAACAACAGTTTAGTATCTATGATATCTACTAACATGCTAAATCAGAAAGCTATAATATATCCATAAGTGCAGTTGACAATATCGAGAACAATAATAAAAAAGGTGTCAAAAAGAAGTGGGCACTACAAATGCCTCTCGTTCAAAATGAAGTTTCGAGATGCCATTTTTGCATGAGTGTAAAAAATGTCAACATGACATGCAAACGGAATGTGGGTTTTTGATCTCAGATTCCATCTAACAATGGAGAGTGGTTCTCCCATAGAACCACAGACCACCCTGCACAACATGAACAAGACCTCTTCTTCTAGGGAGACACTACAACAAACAAGCATTTTTTACCACAATTTTCTATAATTGAAGAATATTTGTGGCATCTCTATGATAAATTAGTTATTATTTTTTTATTATTGTGAATTTTCCATAGTAATTTTTTATTGTTAATAATTTGTAGAAAACACACATATCTAAACCTCAATTATAGAAATTCCACATTTTTTAGAAAATAATATTATAATTTATTATAAATATTAACCACCACACTTGCACTTGTGACATATTTTATGAATATTGATATAAAATTATAATATTGTGGAAATGTCAGATTAAATAATTTAGAATTTTTGTAGATTTAAGAATACTAATATGTAGTGTGTAAATGCTACATTACACCAAACATGTCTATTCTAAAAGATTGATATAAAATTGTAATAATATAAATAAAGCATATTAAATATTGTCGAAAATATACATTACACAACTTCAAAAAAAATAGAATGGACTATTACCCAACATATATGCATAAATACTATATATTTTAAGCACGCTAATATTAAACCATTTTAATGTGAAAATATATGATTGCCCTGAGTTTTTTTAAACATATTTCAAGAAAACTAATATAAAATTAAGATAGTGTGGAAATACCACATTACCCTAGAAGACAAACAAGAAACTTTTCTCTGACAAGGCATAAGTATTTCCTTGCCCCAAGATCTTCCATTTTTTTCCAGATCTAGCTTCTTACTTGATCAATATCTGGTAGAATCCGAGCAAAAAAACCCATGAAAACAAAACTGAATCTACCATAAGCTCTGTCCACCACCGATTCTGGTACTTAAAGCCGTGGAGAATCCTACTTCCATAAAGGTTTGAGCTTCTGCAATGGCTCCTTCGGCTGTTTTAAAAAAGCTTAGAAACCCATGACCTCTCTTCTTCTGCTTTCATTCTGGATTTACATATTTATTTTTATGTATTAAATTAAATTGTATTTTATATTTTTTCATAAAATATGATTAAATTTTATTTCTTAAAATATAATTAAATTGTGTATTTTCAAGTATTTTATACATAATTACATCGAATCACCCAAAAAAATCATACTGTTTTCTAACTTTTCAACCTGTCAATTTCCAGGCCTCAAAAAACGGCTACCGAATTTCTTTTTCGGTAATATATGGGCTAAAATCATAAAAAACGGCGCACACCCGGTCAATTTGCAGGCCCCGTGAGTAAAGAATCACAAAAAGATCATCCCAAACATGTAAAAGAATTACATCACACTCCACGGCATCAATCTGAATCGAATCAAATCATCTACACAATTAAAAGATTTGCATCGCACTCCACTGAATAAATCGAATCAGCCTTGGACTTTCTGAGCTTGTTATTGACGGAATACTTAGGGAAGACTCGTATGGCTAGTATATCCCCACGGGCTCCCTCGTCATCGCTAATAAGTCTGTATTCATTGTATTTGAAACTCGTAATCTGTGATTTACTTGGGCATGAATCGTATACTACACGGCTTGACTCGTATATCGCACGGTGTAGTAGCAGGACATATATAATCCCCGCGCCCTCCCCCATTTTCTCAAACACAAGATGTTAAGTTTGTGTTATACATTGAGTTTGCATACCCATAATCTTTAATTTTGTGGGAAATATTGCTGCAGCCTGCAACGATGGATGCTCTGTTACCCTTTATCGTCGCCCTGTTGTTTGGTGTGACATTATTTATGTGCCAAACTATTGGAGCTGTGGATTTCTCATTCACAAATTCCGTACAACGTACCACTGGCGGGGACAGATTTGATCAAGTAATCGGGAAAAGTGGAGCTTTGGAAATAATGGAATCCTCCACCAATTTTACAGCGGATAGGAAGGACGTGCAGAACGTTAGTCTCATCGTGGAAAACGTGGACAATGCTATTGTTGTTGCTGCTTATACCGATGGAAATCAAATTCATCTGAGCGCAGAATACGTGGCGAGCTATGATGGAGACATAAAGACAGAGATCAAAGGAATTTTATACCATGAGATGACACAGGTTTGGCAGTGGAAGGGGCAAGGCAAGGCCCCCAGTGGCCTTATTGAGGGTATTGCAGATTATGTCAGGCTCGCTGCGGGGTTGGCCCCTCCACATTGGGTTAAATCCGGAGAAGGATCCGAATGGGACGAGGGCTATGATGTTACTGCTTACTTTTTACAGTATTGTGAGAGCGTGAGTTCTGGTTTTGTTGCAAAGATGAATGCAAAACTGAAGGGAGGATGGAACCCGATATTCTTCAATGATCTTACTGGAAAATCCGTTGCCCAGCTTTGGAGTGACTACAAGGTAACGGACTCTGCGAGACGTAAAGAGAAACAAATAATTTTATATATTGAAATATATATTTAAATTTTAAAGAAAATAGTATTTTACATTTGAGAATGTTTGTATTTGGTGGAACGAGTAAAGTCTCCATCCAATGCCAATAATTTGCAATACACAGCGTACAGAGTTGTCTTGTTGTGGAAATAAACAGATCCGTCCTGGGTGTAAAGCTTGGTTCTCATGCTGGATTTTGACGTTCAATGTTACATGTCCAAATAAAATTAGTTGAAGGTCTAGAAAATTATATATGGAAGTCATTTGGGGTTCAAAATTTAATATGCACGTCAAATTTTTTTTATAATAATTATTACTAAACATTTAAATTGCGCAAAAATTTATATGGATGTTGTTCTTTGTAATATTCTTGTATATTTATGAAATTTTTATTTAATTTTGGATAATAGATATGGACTATTCAATTACATAGTTTGCAATTTTGTAAAACATGAGTTCCAGCGTCCAACTTCCAGACTTACAAGTTCCAACTTCCAGACTTACAAGTTGAATCTTCAAATTTCACCTTTAAAATAAATAAAATAAAACTAAACACGAAATTAAACAAAACTAATTAAAAATAAAAGTTATTAGATGTTTCTATTTTATGAATGAGATAAGAAGATGTTTTTATTTCATTAATAAGATATCAAGATATTTTTATTATTTTAATTTTATTTACATTCAAAAGTTTCCATTTTCATTTATGTTATATTTGTCAGTGAATTTCATAAATTTATATTGTATAGTGTCAATGTAATATTTAACTCATTAACTTTGTGTGTATGTGTGTGTCGGTCAAATTTTGAATCTACATTTCATTTTAAAGTTTAAATTAAATATTTTGTTGTCAACTACGATGGTCATTTTTAAAAAGTGGCTCTATTTTGACATCTAAAATGACTAAAAAATTCTAAAAAACTTGCAAAATCCAACATTGCAGTTGGTCCTCTTTAATGGTTGCGATTCCATGAATGGATGTTGTACTTTCCACAAAATTAAAAAAAAGGAGATATTTTTGCATTTCCAACAACAACAATATGTGTATGGTGGATCCATTAGAAGATATATTGTTAGTTATCTTTGATATCTTATCATATTTTTTTACTGCTGAAAAGTGTGTGTGTGTGTGTGTGTGTGTGTGTGTGTGTGTGTGTGTGTGTGTGTGTGTGTGTTGCATGGAGAAAGTCACATTTAGAATGCCAAATGTAATGCCCACTCCTCTTCAACACCGAATGAACCGTGTTATAAATTTTGAATTGATTATAATTTTAAACCTTTCTACTCTATTCCAGTTAGCATACTAATAAGATGTGCAGGACATCATGATTATTATTGTGCTTTGATTATTACTTTGACTGTATGGTTGTATTATGGACCTCGATGGAAATCTTAGGATATGATGATGATCTAGAATGGTTTCCTTGTTACACACTGATTGTGATATCGTTATTATTTTTATATTGTTATGTTTCTGCTCACTTTGTATTAGATCCATAGACCTTGATATCATATTGTTGATGCGTAATCACAACACCCTTGAATGTCTACAACTCGATGGGTTGAGACTCTTAGTGTTATTTCATAACATGGAACTCTTCCCAAAGTGTGGGAATTTAGAATCGGGAGAGCTCTCCGGATGAAGGCCGGTTCCTATTGCTCTGTTTAGCTGGACACATACAATTTACAGAGGATCAATCCTAAAATGTACTTTAACTTTCCAAGGAGACATGATTAAGAAGATGCAAGAAAATAAACCTAAATTAATAGAGGTGATGCACCAAAGGAATGTTGAACACCTTCTTTACAATTAAACACAAACCATTCAAAGTGTAATAAAACCACCATGCATAGATAACCAGGATTACAATGAGAGATCAAGAAGATACAACAAACATAAGAGAGGGTTGAAATCATCCACAAACTTATTTTTATTTCTCCAAGAATTTGATACAATTCATCACAATGGCCAAGAGACACAAACTTGCATTATAGTTTGAAATGGGAGGTTTGAACTCCAAAAATTCACTTATAAATCAAAGTAGAAAAAAGGGTTCAACGAAATTTTTTCCAACCTTTTAGAAAATTCCCCTCCCTAAAATATATAGGAAGAATTAGAGAAGGAGATAGAACAAATATGAATTCTTGCTTCAACCACCCCAAAATGCATTGAATTTTCTTGCAACAATGATGGGTTCTACTTTAAAACCTATGCCTCCATGTAATCTTTCTTTTTGGGAAAGAAAGGAAGCCCATACTTCATTATTGGGGTAGGTGGGAAGCCTGGGACACCTCAAAAAATGGCAAAATATTTTTTTTCATTTTTAAGAACTTAGTCCCACTAATTCAAATATATCCAATAGTATTTTCATAGAAGATACCGAGAGCTTTCCAAAAATTGCTTTCTTGTGTAAATCTGAGTTCCCAGTCAAAAGTTATGGCCATCTGATGGTTGAAGTGTCATTTTGTAAAAATGGCGGACTGAGAGATCTGAAAGTCTGAAACCCGAAAGTTTGAAAGTATGGGATTTCAGACCTTTGGGTTTTAGAGTTTTAGAAATTGAGGGGTGATTTTCATGTTTTGAGGTTTGAGACTTCCGGAACTCCAAAGACCAAAATTTCGAAGTCTGAAAGTCCGAAATTTAGACTTTGGACCTTTTGGATTTTAGGATTTTTGCTTGCTACTTTTCTGGCATGATTCCCAAATTTTCCAAAACCCCAAAACCTTGAAATTATAAATTTTGGACTTTCAGACTTTGGGATTTCAAACATTTATGCTCCATTTCTAGCACACTTCCCCAGGTATCTGAAACCCTGAAATCCCAAAATTTTAGACATTGGGATTTTAGACATTTGGGGGCCGATTTTCAAACTTCACACACTTTGGGTTTCAGACATTCCCTGCTCAACCCCAAAATCTGAAAGTTCAAAATTTCAGACTTTCGGAATTTTGGGTTTCAGACATTGCCTGCACATTTTTTCCATTCTTTTCTCCAAAGTGCCAAAAATGCAAAAACGAAAAACTTCAAATGTTTCTCCATTGCTTTTCCTCTTGATCTCTGATCTTATTTGACGTTTTCTCGAGCATTGATTTTCTGGCCTTGTATTTCATTTACGATCTCATTTGTAACTTAATTTTCGAAACCAAATGTGAGCTTTCATGATTGAACCAACCTCTCCATTTCTCTTAGGCAAGGTCGCGTTTGATCAATTTTTCCTGATGGGCAAAATTGGATAACACGTACTAGATATTAGCCATTGCTAGATGGGAATTTATATACTTGTCTTACTTATTTGATAGACACTATAGATGTGTTAGACTTGTGTCATGATGTGACTATTGTGATGAAATTTATATGCTCTATTCATATATCGATATTCGATGTTCTATATTTTACTAATATATTAGCATATTGGCCGTGATTTTTGGATTTTCTTGATATTTTTGAGTTTTGTGATCTTAGTACAAAATTGACAGATTGGTAGAATCGAACTGTTAGAAAACTAAATGATTGGGGAATTACTTGATTCTAACACTCGTTTAATTATGATATTCGATGATCTAAATTGTTATATATGCATGCACGTGTTTTATGATTTCGACATCATCTATATGGCTACAAGACCAGAAAGGTATTGTTTTTAATTTTCTAGGTATACACAATGTTGGTATCCAAATTGATTCTCCCTTGTAAACCCAACACCATCACAGATTTAGCAAGACACTGAGAGACAGAAAAATCATATTATGAGTCGTTTTGTAGCCGGGGAGGGGATTCGTATGACTCTTTGTCACTCAAGCATTAAAGAAATGGATAACACCTTTTTAAGGATTTGATCTATCCTCACTAATTTGGGTTGTGCCTTTTGACTAGGGTGAGAGGACCTATTTTGTAACCTCTATTGGTGAAGGAGAATGAAGATATCCTTCCTTGCATAAATTTGAAACGAAACCTTGAAAAAATATGATCAATACACCAAAATTTAACTCTCATGAGTTGTCACTTCTAAAGTATGGTGATATTTTCTAAATAGGGTTAAGGTTACTAAAGACATTATGGAATCCTGAATGCTTTTGCATATTTTGGCAGTAGAATTTATTCATTTGTGGATGTACGAGGAAAACAAGGTAGTTTAGGTAGGATTCATTGTTTTTGAATAATTTTTGGTGGGAGATTAAGCAGGATAAACTTTATTTTGCCAGATCTTTGAGAACCTTCACAACATTTGGAAAACTAAAAGACAGAATGCACCAGAATAGCTAAAATATTCGTTCAACTAGAAGGTGTGTATTAATGGAAGCCTAGATTTACATGGTTTCACACAATCTCCAAGAATTTAACATGAAGGCTCGAGCTAAAGACTCAATTAAACATTAAATACCCCTGGTTCCTCATGCCTAAGATACACTCAACGTCTTATAGACAATCTGTATTAACAAAATGATAGTAAAGTGATTTTAAATTGTTTATCCCATTACAAGATGAAGGCTCTTCTCATAATGAAATTGTAAATACCACTAAACTATCATAAGGATGAGATCTTGTGTGATTCGAAGGGATTTTAACACAAGATTGTAATAGGAACAAGAAAAACTATTTGCAGACATGATGAAATAATGAAGTCACAAATTTGCCCAAGATTGACACAAATTAATTTGAAGTTGATTAGATTCATCAGCAAGGTAAAGTTTCTCTGAAAAATCTCAGATCTTTTCAATGGCTCTCACTTGCAACCAACTTGACATGATCAAATATAAAACATAAGAGATTAACAGGTTTCTCAGATGGTCTCTCAGGAAGATGGGATTTCTTAAATTTCTCTTAAGAATTCAACCCCTGACATTTTTTAAGAGTATTCTCATTAAATTTATACATTTCACTCGCTCACTCATCCCAAATTTTCCCCCCAAAAAGAATAATATTCGAGGAACATTTATTTGTTGCCAATTTATCTCAGAAAGTGACGTTTAACAAATTTACATCTGCAGCTACCAGATGGACAAATCATGAATTGATCACATTTATCAGACCCTCGACTAATGACTTGGATGCCATGCCAAAAAAATTTAACAGTCCTTCTAATCATTATTTTATTTTGTCATTTGAGAAATCCCCTTTCTAATCATTTTCTGGTAGCTCTGTATAGTTGGATCTAACATGCAATCCTGTTCACCCTCAAGGCAACACCTTTTTAATCCTTCGTGCCTGCAACCTCCATAATTTTATCCTTTTCCCATTATTTCCTCTACAACTCTAGTCTACATCCAAATTCTCTAGTAATTCACATTTTTGCAAGTGCTTAAGCAATTCCAACTTCAAAATATCAACCTTTACAATCCTTGGAATAAAAAATTAAGCTTTAAATCAATTCAATTGGACTTTGCGGAAAAAAATGACAAGGCGTTCCATAAAAAAATGATGAAAAACAATGGGTAGTCGCATCTCTAGGAGTCTTGGAGGAAAAAATGTGGCAAAATCAGATGCAATGCACAACAACCGTTAATTCTACCCTTTCTCAACTTTAGATTATATCCGTCCATGTGTTTCCTTGGCGCAACTGCAAAGGTGATGTACAGAGGCAAGTTTCCAAAAAAGCGTGGGCCTTCCACATGCCCTGGGCCCAAGAAAAGTGTCTTTTGGCCTTTGAAAATTCTTAGTATAAAAAGGAGCCAGCATAAGCCTCCACACGTCTCAATGACGCACTTCTGATATGGTTCCGAAAAGCGGAGACCCCCAATAAACGCGGGCTCACCACATGTATCAATCCGTCAAAGTTTTTGAAAACATTTAAGGACCAGCGGAAGGTGCCATGTATCTAGGGTCCGAGAAATTTTCATCGACCGTTGAAAATTCCAAGTAAGGGTAGAGTGAGCGGAAACTTCTAAGTGTACCTTCAGTGCTTCTTCAAAAGTAAAGTACAGGGGTAGGTCCCCAAACAGGTGTGGGCCCTCCACATGTCCCAGGCCTTAGAAATTTGTTTTAAAAGTTTAAGTATAGAGAGAAGCTAGGAGAAGGCTTGGCGAGTCTCTTTGGTGCACTTTTGATATGGTGCCCAAAAGCGGAGACTCTAAACAAGCGTCGGCTCACCACGTGTCTCCTTGGCACAACTGCTAAGGTGGGACCTAGAGGAGAATCCTCAAATGAGTTTCAGACCTCCATGTGTCCATGGTCTGACAAATCTGCTCCAACCGCATAAAAAAAATCTCTAAGTCTGCGCAGGGCCAGTGGAAACCTCCAAGTGTCTCCTTGGCGTAATTCTAAAGGTAAAAACAAGACTTGAGTTAAATTGGGCCTTATAGTTTCAAAATGCACTACCGAGCCAAATCATATCAGAAAGCACCATGTTTCCATAGATGTTAGGACAAAAATTGAAAGGGAAAACAAAATGTGATTGTGGAAAAAAATAGAAGGAAGGGGAAAAACCTGAGTTTACGCCCAAGTTACAAATTCTTTCACATGGACAAAGGAACGAAAAACAAATTCTAGACTTAAAATGATCCTCGACCAAAGGAAAGGACTAATCATGGCAACCAAATGAAGGATAGAGCTTTCACACATCAATACGGGGAGATAGAAAATAGGATAGAGCCCGCAGATTGAAGAATTTCAAGAACAAACAGGGTGAGATCAAATTGAGCACCATCATTGGCTTTGAATCGAGAATGGTCACTCCATGCGAGTGCCATAAGAACAAATAGCAGACCAAGTGCCAAAAAATAAACCATTTGGCAATGGATTCATGAGCGAACCCTCCATGAACAAACGAAGAAACCAACAAAAATGACCGCCAAGGACCAAGAAAAACCGGAACATAAAAACACCAAAACAAAGAAAAAACAAAATACTATACATTGTACAATGGTGCATGCCTCAATTGTGAGAAATAAATCAAGGAAATGTTTCAAATTCCTTCCATTACAAGGAAATTCAAGAAATTCCCCATCTAGGTCTTGTAAGAAGAAGGTATGTTCACCCATTGAAATGTCAATTGAATAAGGCCCATCCACAATGCATCAAACTTTCCATATTTTCCCTTATCCTTGTGCCTTCTATCCCACAATAGCACAAGATATCCCACACTGAAATCTCTTGGAGTCACCTTCTTATTTAATAAATTCTTCAATTTATCTCTAAATTCTACATGCCTCTAATGGGATGCCCTTCTTTCTTCATCTAACTAAACAATCTGATTGATGCGATCATCATAGGGACTAACCTCTTGATCTTCAAGTTGTTGAAGAAATTGAAATGAAGACAATTGCATATGTAGGGGCATTAGAGATTGAATTCCATACACCAACTCAAATGGGATTTTTCTAGTATCTCGTTTAACAGTGATTTGATCATCCCACATAAAAAACGTCAACTACTCACCCCACTTCCTTTTGTTCAACTTCAAAGTTCTTCTAATTATTTTCAACAAATTTTTATTGCTAGACTTTGCTTGTCCATTTACTTGGGGATTATAATTAGAAGCATATGTCAAATTGATCCCATATTCATGGCACATGGCCACCAAAGGTTTATCCTAGAATCTCATGACATTATCAGCAAATATCTTAGCAAGCACTCAAAACCTACAAATGATATGATTCAGAATGAAATCCATGAAAATTTGGTGAGTTGACTTCTTGGTGGGGATTTCTTCCACCCACTTGGTGAAGTAATCAGTGGCTACTAAAATCCACTTATGGACAAAACTTGAAGGATCTGAAATCTTACCAATGAAATCCATTCCCCATTTCCTAAATGGGGCTTCAATTGTTATAGGTTGAGAAGGAAGGGAGCATGAAGCTTTCAGTATTCTAGAAAAGCATTGGCAACTTTCACATTTTCTTACCAATAGAGTTGTATCTTTGAAAAGAGTTGGCCACCCATAATCAGCCCTTAAGATCTTATGAGCTGTGACTCTTCCAGCAAAATTCCCCCCACAAACTCCTCCATGGAGATTAGTAATTATTTTACGGGCTTCACCTTTAGAATGCATCTTAAGATAACTCCCTTAGGGTTCTTCCAAGTTAACCTAAAATCAGTAATGACTTATTTTTGGGAAGCTAACTTAAGTGATCTTTTCTGATTCTTGCTCAAATGTTTAGAGCACTGCAGATGCTTGAGATGAAAAATGATGTCCTTGTACCATTCAGAATTTATCATTTTTTCAAGGACATTCAACCTTTCTTCTTCAACTTAATTTACCTCAATTGTTTGTAGATTTCTCTCTGCCATAAATTTTTCTAGGCCCAAACCTATGAATATTTTTTTTATTTAGATATCCATATCATACTCTTATAATTTGTTTACCCATCGGTATCTCTTGCTTGAAAATTCCATTTCTTATAGGATATCTTTCACCATGGTTTTGGGAACATAAGCAATGAATTTGGAACTCAGAATATATGGCCTGAAGACCTTTGTTGGTTTTTCCAAAGCAAATGCATGCTTCTCTATGATAGTATACTTTAGCTCATCTCCTTGTAATTCCTTACTAAAAAAGGTAATTGGTCTTTGAACTCCCTCATCATCCTTCTACAACAACACAGATGCAATAGTGCTTTCTAAAGAAAAAGAAAACATTTGGAAATCCTTCTTATAATCTAGAGCTACTAAAACAGGAGCATTCTTTAATGCTTCTTTGATCCTAGCAAAAGCTTGAATAACTTTTTCTTCCCATTAGATACTTTGATCTTTCTTCATCATGCTAGTGATTGGGATAGTTAGTTCAGGAAAGTTGGAGATAAATATCCTAATAAAATTAATCTTCCCAAAAAAGGATTGAATTCCCTTCTTGGTTCTTAGAATATGGACTTTACTGATGGCTTCTACCCTTTCAGGATCAATCATGACCACTTCCTTTGACACAATTTGTCCAAGCAACTTTGTTTTCTGAACTCCAAAATGACACTTCTTTGGATTTAGTGAAATACCATACTCCCTGCATCTTAACAACATTTTCTATAAGTGTTGTAGATGGTCACTCCTTTTTCTGGAGAAAACAATTACATCATCTTGATATAGAGAAATGGAATCATTAGTATAACCAGAGAAAGATACATCCATTTCTCTTTAGAAAGTGGCTCCAACATTCATTAGACCAAAAGGAATTCTAACATATACATATGTTCCCCAAGGAGTGCTAAAGGTAGTCTTGATTCATGTTGATTCCTTCACAACTACCTGGTTATATCTAGAAAAACCATCCAAGGTAGATAATAATTCCGAACCAGTAACAAATTGTAACATATTGTCCATATTTGGAAGAGGGTAGTTATCCTTCATTGATGCTCTATTCAAGTTTCTAAAGTCCACACACAACCTTATATCTCCATTCTTCTTTTTGATAGGTACCAAGTTTTTAACCCATTATGAATACCTTGTGGGTTGTATAATTCCTCCATACCTCAATTATTTCAATTCTTCATGCATCTTCAAGGAAAGGAGTAGATTGATTGGCCTCTATTTCTTCCTAAACAACTTGGCAGAAGCTTCCAGGGGAATTTCATGCTAGAAATGATCCTCTCTGTATGATTTCAGTTGAGAATAAGACCATGCTCAATAGTCTTGGTATTTCTTCAACAATTGGACATATGACTACTTTTCTTCCTTTCTCAGATTTCTACCTAACCAGTTATTACATGGTTTATCCTTCGTGCCCAGGTCATGCTCTTCAACATCCCGCAAGGATGACATGTGTCTGTTGACAATGTAATCAACATCATCAAAGTTTTATTCAAGTGTTTCCAAACCTCTGGGAATAGTATTAATCTTCAACTGAATGATGAATTTTCCAAATAAAGTCTCCTTTCCATCAACCACACAAACCATTGGTTCCCAATCTATACGTTGATTAGAAAATTCTCCTTGGTTCTTCAAAAACCTTTGCACCTGGGCATCATCTTCGAACACTTGCCAGTGTTTAACATTGTTAGGAACATATGGCCTAGTCAATACCTCAATATTATACTCACAATAGGGGGATACAGTATAATTTTCAAATCGGGAGCCCAATACAGCTATTTTTTCTGCTAGAGTATTGTACTTCCTATCGTGATGTATTATGTTGAAGGATTCAAATATTTCAATGAAATCCTAGACTGCATGCTTATACTACTTCATTCTCTTATTTTTTGTTGCATACAGTTTTCTAACCTGCTTGATAATTAGCTCTGAATCTCCTTTAACAATGATGTCTCTAATACCACATTTCCATGAAATCCTTAGACCTAAAAGAAGTGCTTCATACTCAACAATATTATTAGTCCACTCAAAGTTGAGTTTAAAAGAGAAAACAAACTCTTCCTTGCCTAGAGATATCAGAGCAATACCGGCACCATTCACCAAATTTAGAGAAAGCCCCATCAAAAAACAAAGTCCAAGGTGAACCTACTTGATTAAGAGACTTGCATTGATCAATTTTTTTCTCTTTACCATCAACAAATCCAACAAATTTATCAACATCAATGTCAGTGTATAACACTTCGTAGGAAGCATTATTGGGATCCTCAATGAGATGTAGCATCAAATTTTCATCATACAACTTTACAAGGCTTCCCTCAATAGGTGTAGTTGGAAAATACATATCCATTTGCACACTCCCACCCACACTGGCAGCCCATTTTCTTGAAAATAGCATTCCCCATTTGGTAGAGCAGTCAACAATAACAACATCTAGTTTTAAGTTCTTGCCTGGGTAGGTTACAAGTTACACTATCAAACCCTTAACACATCCAACCACTGGTACCTCCCTGGAATCCATGGAATTGGATTTCCCATAAGCTACTGTCACTTTCATATCTAATTCATTCATGACCTCAAGAGGCATAACATTGCATGATGCTCCAAAATAAAAAATGCAGTTGTGTAAAAACCTATCCCTAATAATAAGAGTAGTGAAAAATGGGTCTACATTCAGCTGGGACTTAACCAAGGATGTTTTAAAAATATATTGTAGGTGGCTCACCTAGTTCTTCCAGCACTTGGGATTTTCCAACTCTGCAATGGTAGGAGGAGTCTCAACACTATTTACATTTCTACCTTCGGTAGTCTTTTCTTCTTTCAATCCCATATACTCAAAGGCCCTTTTCTTGTGCTTAGGAATCCTAAGAAACTCAACAATTGGAAAATAAATCTCGATCTGACTCAAGACTTGGGAAATGTCATAAGGAGCATATTTGGGCAAGGAAACATTTGGAGGAAGACTGAAAAAATCATCTGACAACAATAGATTTTTCACGGTCTGAGCATGGGTAGGGATACCAGTTCTGTTTGGCAAAACAAGGCCTTTTCCAAATGTATCTTTCTTAGGAGTTTCCTTTGAGATATTGGTGAGAACTAGAGTTTTTGGTTTGGCCTGAGGCCCTGCTCCTTTGACAACCTTACTCCTAGTGTTATATTATTTTTCTTGGGAAACCACAACATTCATTAACAACTGACTATCCTCCTCAGAAGGGATTCATCCATCATAATTTTTAATCATTAATGCCCTTAAGTATTAAAAACCATTATTAGGAAATTCAAAAGGTTGTACCATATCTATTTCAAAATCATGAGAGGGAGGAAGGGGTAATACCTGGTGGATGAAATTCTAGAAATATACAGTAGTTCTGGAACTGATTAATTCATTCGAAGTTACTTATTTTCGTGATCTTGTACAGCACCCCATCATGCAAACATCATCATAAGTGTCATCATAAGATTCCTCAACTTATTTTTATTCATCACATGGGGCATGTGGCAAGAAAAATCTATCACACCACTCAATTTCATTGGATTCTTCCACAACAACAACTCTGACAGTTAAAGGATCATGCACCAATATATTTTCCTTGTGTTGGGGCTGTCTATTTCTTGATCCCACGGGTCCTTTGCCTCTGTCATCAGATCTCTGATCACCCCTGGGATGATTTGTAAATATTTCTTAACCTTGTTTCTTGTACTGACCTTGGGAACCTTATCCAATTCCCTTCTCAGCTCTGGCCATTTTATAGAATATTTCCTTAACATCTCCAGCCAAAGTATTTACAACCTCCTCCAGACCCACAAACTTACTTGCCTTGGGTTTCTCTGGATTGATCAGCTTGATACATTCCCTCTTAGGAGGATTACTAACTGCTTTGATATTATTTTCAATCTGCAAAGCCATGGTGAAGGCCTATCTCAACGTTGTTGGGTTCTTATCTCTCAAATAATAGACAAACTTCTTATCAAAAGCATCAGAGTATTTTATCCAATAGGAAATATCACTTGGCCTCAGGATCACAGGTAGCCTATTCAAGGTCTTATTGAACCTTGTATTGAAGTTGTGAATAGATTCATTGGGATTATTTTTTAATATTTTAAAATTATGATAAAAGAAACCTAGGGTCCATTTTATCTCCATACTGTAATCTAAAAGCATTCTTCATTTCTATCCATGAATCAATGGAGTTCTCTAGCAAAGATTTATACCAGCCCCGTGCATCCTCCTCTAGAGTATGAATAAAAAAAAATTATGTACACGTCCTCAAATTCAACCTCAAAGTCTTCCATCATATTGACAAAAAACTTTAAGTACTGATCACCAGTAATAACATTATTTCCTTGAAATTTAGGCAGTCTATTTCTAACATCTTGGGGCACAACATTTAGATATCCGGCCATACCTCTAAAATCTATAGGACCAATAGTGTTCACAATAAATGGAGGTCTGGGTGGGGGCTGGGACATATTGCTTTAGGGAGGTGATCTTACAGGAGAAAAAAATGATGAGGAGTGAGGGTTCCATGGGGCACATGAATGTAATTCTTAGAATGAATGTTCTCTAAAAAAAATATTTCTTGGAAGATCCTATCAGCTGTTGGAACATAATGATTAAGTTTTCTAGCCAACCCTTAATGTATATGGGTCCATCACTAATATATAGGTTAATATTTAATAATATGAAATATTTATATTTCTATTATTAAATATGCTAACCTAGGTATATACTTTAGGTTAAATATTTAATATCATGAAATGATTATATTTGTAATATTAAAGATTATAAACCTAGGTGTATGTGTCAACCATTTTAGGTTGAAAAAGTGATTCGAGAGACATACTCGACCACCTTATATAAAAAGAACTTTAGGTCCTCATTTAATATATTCGGGAAATATATCAAAGGTGTGCAAATCAAGTGATTTGGTTTTACCCTTAGTAAATAGGTTTTTAAAGGAGGAGGTGATCTTACTGGATGTATAATAAGTTCTGTAAAGTAACAAGTTATTTTCGAAGTGGTTTTTACCCTATTGGGATTTTCCACTATAAATATTGTGTCACCTATGTTATTTATTTCCTGTAAGTATTTCTTTATTTATTTATGTTATGATGTAATATTTATTGAAATATTTATTGTAACATTATGTAATATGTAAGTTGATTAAATCTGTATTTATTAGAATCTTCAAATTCTAACATCATCTTTGGAGAAGATAGGGACAGACTGTGATGCAATTTTTTCAAATACAAAAGAAGGACCCTCTCCAGTTGGAGAATTCAGATCTACAAAAATACTCCTTGATTCAGAAGTACTTGAGGAAGTATGGAAATCTTTAATGACATGATGATGAATATCCATAATTGATAACTCCTTTCTTGATTCCTGACCTCCAAAAACTTTCCATATTTTTCTTCCTTCATAATTTATCTTTCCCAACTCTAAAAACAACCTTCTAGCAGGGTATTTAATGAATAAATATCTTCTTCCTTCCAGCTTTGTAGAGATTAGTGATAAATTTCAATTGACAGAGGTTAAGACACTGACATTTATCAAAAAATAATTCAACATGAAGTCGTCACTAAGGATTTTCTCCTTAGTTGTGAAAATGCACTAAAATTGATCTTTCAAATGTCTATCAACACTAAATTCATCCAAAGCTTCACAGAGCTAACCTTCCTTTACCCATATTTAACATTGATGATGTAAACTTAGTGTAAAAAACTAACAAAAACTTGAAATATTACATGCATAACTTGTAACTTTTCTTGATTCTTACAAATCTAGAATGGTTTCTTTGTTACACATTGATTGTGATATCATTACTATTTTTATATTGTTATGTTTCTGCTCAATCTTTATTAGATCCATAGACCATGATATCGTATTGTTGATGCGTAGTCAAAACACCCTTGAATGTCTACAACTCGATGAGTTGAAACTGTCAGTGTGATTGCATAACATGGAACTCTTCCCAATGTGTGGGACTTTATAATCAAAAGATATCTCTAGATGAAGGTCAGTTCTTATTCCTCTATTCATGCGTACACATACAATTTACAGAGGATTAATCCTCAAATCTAATCTAACTTGCCAAGGACACAAGGTTAAGAAGATGCAAGAAAATAAATGTAAATTAACAGAGGTGATGCACCAAAGGAATATTGAAAACCTTCTTTGAAATTAAACAAAAACCATTGGAATATTAACAAGACCACCATGCACAGACAACTATGATTGCAATGAGAGATTAGGAAGATACAATGAACATAAGAGAGGGTTGAAATCATCAACAGACTTATTTTTATTTCTCCAAGAATTTGATACAGTCCATTACAATGGCCAAGAGAAAGAAACTTGCATTATAGTTTGAAATGGGAGGTTTGAAATCCACAAATTCACTTATAGATCAGAGTATAAGGAAGGGTGCAAGTAAAAATTGTCCAACCTTTTAGAAAATGCCCCTCCTTGTAATATATAGGAAGAATTAGAGAAGGAGATAGAAGAAATATGAAATATTCCTTCAACCACCCCAAAATGCATTAAATTCTCCTACAATAATGTTGCGTTCTACTAAAAAACCTATTCCTCCATGTACTCTTTCTTGTTGGGTAGGAAATGAAGCCCATACTTCATTATTGGGGTAGGTGGGAAGCCTGGGATACCTCAAAAAATGGCAAGATATTTTTTTCAGTTTTAAGAAATTAGTCTCACTAAATTAAATATATCTAATAGTTATTATGTAGAAGATGCTGAGATATTTCCAAAAAGTATTTTCTTGTGTAAATCTGAGTTCCCAGTGAAAATTTATGGCCATCTGAAGGTTGAGGTGTCATTCTATAATAATGGCAGACTTAGAGATCTAAAATTATAAAACCTGAAAGCCCAAAAGTCTAAGATTTCAGACCTTTGGGTTTCATATTTTCAGAAATTGAGGGGTTATTTTCATGTTTTGAGGTTTGAGACTTCCGAAAATCCAAAATCCAAAATCTCGAAGTCTGAAACTCTGAAATTCAGACTTCAGACCTTCGGGATTTCAGGCTTTTTGCTCACTACTTTTCTGGCATGATTCCCGAATTTTCCAAAACCATGAAACCATAAAATTCTAAATTTCATATTTTCAAAATTTGGGATTTCAAACATTTCTGCTCCATTTCTGGCACACTTCCCAAGGTCTCTGAAACCCCGAAATCCCAAAATTTCAGACTTTGGGATTTTGGACATTTGGGTGCCGATTTTCCAACTTCGTGCATGAGATTTCTGTGTTAGTATACATAGCATAACTTATATTTTAGGTGTGTTTTTTTTCATATTATCCCTTATTTCTCTCTTCCTTGTTGTATTCCATTGTTCTCTCACCTACATCCATATCGTCCTCCTTCAGTTTAGGGGAATATAATTTATTGTTTCTCCCATAAAATGTGCGTGCTTCTTCATAATAAAAAAAGGTGTTGAGAGCTATTTACTCTCCATTATTCTTATAATCTATTTGCTTCCCACATTTTGGTAGCAAAGCATAAAATCTCTAACCTATGTGCTTGAATAACAACAATGTGTGAATGAGATGAATGGTCAAAACCTCTGCCTAGAGAAAATATCAGTGCACATCATCAAAACCCATGTCTGTTGCGTGTAATCTTACAAACTGCATGGAAATTGTGTGGAGAAGTTAGAGTGGCCTGCTCACCTAGTGCGAGTTGACATTTGAAGGATCCTGTGTGTTGGAATGGTGTGGAGGAGACTACTCAGAGAAAAGAAATGCTACCAGGAGAGCTATTTGTTGACCTTGGAGAACTGGAGAATGTGACTCCACATCAATCCACAGGACAACAACATAGTTCTTCTCAAAAGTAGCCAAGTTCTCGTCTGAAGTGGGTACAAAGCACCATGAAGGACTCACATTTGCAACAACTCCCATATACATCATCTGGAGTCAAAATAAGGAGTCAAACAAGAAATGAGGTAAACTTTTAACTCATGAGTTCATTGATTAATATCTCTGAGCCTGATAATTTTTGTGAAACACTTAGTCAACCTCAATGGAAGGAAGCCATGGATAAATAAATTGACTCACTCAAGAAAAATTAGACATGGGAACTTGTCGATCTACCTACAGGTAAGAAAACCATAGGATACAAATGGGTTTTCAAAACCAAACTATAAGGTAGATGGATCCATCGACAAATATAAAGCACATCTTGTAGAAGAAGGATATGCTCAGAAAGAGTGCATCGACTATGAAGAAACCTTTGCACCTACTGCAAAGATAAAGACCATCAGATTTGTTTGTGCACTGACACCACAAAAAAGACGGAGACTTCAATAAATAGATGTCAAGAGTTCTTTCCTAAATGGTGA
Organism: Taxus chinensis; assembly: GCA_019776745.2. Lineage (NCBI taxonomy): Eukaryota > Viridiplantae > Streptophyta > Pinopsida > Cupressales > Taxaceae > Taxus > Taxus chinensis. The sequence continues at coordinate 125,912,844 of CM034156.1, read as the reverse complement.
TGTGAAAGAAGAAGTGTACATGACCCAACCTGAAGGATTTGTTGATGAAGAGCATCCTAAAACGATATTTCATCTCATCAAATCACTGTATGGACTGAAACAAGCTCTAAGGGGCATGGTATATCAAGATCGACGATAAGCTTTTGCATAATGGATTCTCTCATAGCCCCCTCGGATTCAAATTTGTATATAAAGAAGGTAGGAAAAGAAATTTTCATTCTTGTTGTATATGTAGATGATCTTGTGATCACTGGCAGTTCAGAAGATCAAGTTGATATTGTGAAGAATGATCTCAAAATAACCTTTGACATGACAGATTTGGGGCTACTACATTACTGTCTTGGCTTGGAAATATGGAAAAAGGAGCATCACATATTTGTCCTCCCAGATAAAGTATGCCAAGACACTCCTGGAAAATTATAGAATGTCTGATTGTAAAACCTATATCCACTCCCATGGAAAAAGGCTTGCAAATTTCAAGATTTCAGGACTCGCCTCAAGTAGATGCTACACTCTATAGGTAGATTATTAGAGGGCTCATCTACTTGACATATACTAGACCAGATCTATGCTTTTCCGTCAGCTATCTTTCCAAGTTCATGCAGGAAGCAAAGCAATTTCACTAGACAAAAACAAAGCATGTATTGAGATATGTCCAAGGAACATTTGATTATTGTCAGGAATATAAGAAGAATGCTCATTTCTTATTACAATGATACGTCGACTCGGACCATGCTGAATCTGCTGATGACAGGAAGTCAACTACAGGATACATATTTCATCTTGGATCTGGACCTATCTCGATGATTAAAAAAGAAGCAGAATGTTGTTTCTATCTCATCCATAGAGGTAGAATATCACGCCGCACGAGGATCTATGTGAGAAGTGATATGGTTACATCCTATTTTAGATGATATGGGAATTCCTAAAAAATATTCACCTATTCTCTATTGCAACAATCAAAGTGTGTTGAAGCTCGTGCAGAATCATATTTTTCATGAACGAACAAAGGATATTGAGATTGATTTTCATTTCATTCGAGAGCACGTCTTGAACCATCACATTCAGCTCTAGTACTATCCTACAGAAGCACAAGTTGCCGACATTCTCACAAAATCTCTTGGAAAAAGTGAAATTTGAACTTTTCAGGGGTCACATTTGCAAGAATAATGTAATAAGGGGGGGGATGTTAGCATACGTAGCATAACTTATATTTTAGGTGTGTTTGTTTTATATTATCCCTTTTCTCTCTTCCTTGTTGTATTCCATTATTCTCTCACCTACATCCATATCTTCCTCCTTCAGTTTAGGGGAATATTGTTATTGTTACTCCTATAAATTGTACGTTCTTCTTCATAATAAGACAAGGTGTTGAGATTTATTCACTCCACATTCTTCTCATCTATTTGCTTCTTACAAAGTGGAAAAAAAATATATGAAAGGGTGGCCAAAGACATTGGGGACAATTAGTACTTTTCTTACTTAGGAATCATATGCACATATGCACATTAGTATGTAATCTGGACTAGATACTTATCCAAAGTGTCTAATTTTGTATCTACATTTTGTAACGCCCACAAATTGGATGCATCAAAACCAAAGTAAACCTCAATAATTACTTAGTTAATTTACGAGATTTTTTTTTGTTTAAAAGATTGTAGGGTGATAATATGCATCTATGTTTAATTAATTTACGTCTAATAATTTTTACTTAGTCAAAGATTAATTCAGAACTAGATTAATAATTAAATATTATTAATCTATTTCTAAAGTGTTTTTTAGATTTAATCTTCTACTAAGGTATCGATTAATATTTTGTTAAATATTGGATAAATCAACCTCATTATTTTATTCTTTTAGTTTCTATTAAGTTTATCAAATATTATTTCCTAAATTTATTTCCCTTAATCACTTAGCATCCATACCCCACATGGTTAAACACATTTTACCTTTACTTAAATTAATCCATTTTGGTCATTATCTATAAGATCCATACACAATATGTTGATTTAATTCCTATAGTCTAATGCAATTTATTAATTTAATAATCCATACTAAAAGGGTTGCATTTTATCCTAACATACTAAGGCACTAAGTGGACCCATTCACAAATGCCCATAACATTTAATTAAAACATATTCTCATAAAATGCCACAACTTAAGATTGTAGGATTGATTCTTTACCCTTAAATTGATTTATTTTTTAGCCCTTAGATCTAAATTTTTCACTCTAACCCTAAATATATTCGTTATGAACCATTTTATCCTTAACTTATCCTAGTTTCTTCATTTTTTTTATAATTTTTTTTATTTTTTGTAGGATGGAGGAGTGGAAGCCATGGAACCTCTGTTAGTGAAGGATACCATGGACAGATTTCCTTCTTGATTCAGAAATTTTGCAAACGGGAGGAACTCCTTCCTCCAATATGGCTCTCTGCACGACATTATTTAACATCTAACGAGTTGTCACTTATAAAGTTATCCTGATATGTTTCTATTGCAAGGGTTAAGGTTACCAAAGATCTGGTTGTATGGTATTAGTTTTGATCACCATCTCTTGAGTTTTACATTTGGTAGTAGACCCACTTTAATGGATTTATGAGTATATAAAGGGATATAAATACATAGCAGTACTAGGTAGGATATATATATATATGAGTATATATATATGATGGGATATATATAGCATATATAAAATACATTTTTCAAACACATCATTGACACACACTTCAAACACATATATGGATATATTACTATATTGATATATATGTATCATATATTTTTAGTTCATTTATATTTGCTTAAAATACAAGGTCTAGCATCAATGGAATCACATTTTTTATAAAATGTTTTCACATACAGACGATCCAATGGCAGTCACTCAACTGACCATAGGCTCGCAGCTAAAGACTCACGGAAACATTAAAGACTCCATTACCGGTGTCGGCTCCTGCCTGAATTTGGTATACTCTCAAAGGCACAGTACATACAAATGTATATTTCAACAGATATATGACATCTAAAGTGATTTTTAAATTATACATGTTTATGCATATTATGAAGGCTCTTCTTATAATGAAATTGAAAATGCCACAAAACTATCATAGGGATGAGATAATATGTAATTCAGATGAGATTTATAACAGTACAACAATTTTAATAGTGACCGATGCTGGTTATAGGTTCTGCCTATGCCAGTTGGGCCAACCGGTGTAGGTTAATAAGGCAGATACAAATTTTCCCAAATTAAAATGGATGTGTGTGTGTGTGTGTGTGTGTTTGTGTTTGAACAGTCTTTATAGCTATATCAAAAACATAGTTCAATATACTTGCAACCAAATTGACATGATCTAATCTAACACATGAAGAGATGACCAGGTTTCTTCATTGAATAAAATCTACAGGAAGATGGGCTTTCTCACATTTTCTCCTTAAGTAACCTTCATACCCCCCGACCTTTTGCAAGACTATATCAACATTGCAATAAAACATTTCACTCGCTACACATATCCCAAATTTTTTCCCCCCAATGAAATTATAACATACTTAAATCGAGGAATTTTCCTTTCTCTTTTTACCAAATTAAGTTTTCGGAAAGTGATGTTTAAACAATACTAAAAAGGAAAATCAAGATCCGTAGCTTTCCAGGTGGACAAATCATGAACTGATCATGTCTTCTTAAACCCTCGAGTACATCACTAGGATGCCATGCCATAAAATTTTGACAGTCCTTCAGAATATTTCTTTTATTCTTTCATGCAAGAAATTCCTATTTTAATCATTTTCTCCAAGCTATAACATAGATGGATTTAACAAATATCCTTTTCACCCCTCGAGGCAACACCTTTTTCATCCTTTGCACATACAACCTCCATCATTTAATCCTTTTCCCATCTATTTCCTTTGCAACTTTTCTCTGCATCCAAATTCTCTTGTAATTCTTCCATTTTTCCAAGTGCCCGAGTATTCCAACTTCAAAATATCAACCTTTACAATCCTTTTCCTTCATAAATTAAGATCAAAATCGATTCAATTGGGGGTTAGGTAGACACTCAATCCCAATGTTCCATCAAATGAATGATGAAAAACAATTCTGTATTCGCCTCTCCAGCCCCAGTCTTAGAGAAAAATGGCTGAAAAACAGATGCAATGCACAACAACCATTGATTCTGCCTTTTCTCCACTTTAGATTAGAGATGTCCAACAATGTTTCCTTGATACAACATACAAAGGTGAAGTACAAGGCAAGTATCAAACAAGTGCGGGCCTTCCACAACACAAGGCCCAAGAAAATCTAAGTTCAAGGCCTTTGAAAAGGATAAGTATGGGGAAAGGAGCTAGCAGAAGCCTCCACATGTATCAATGACACAATTTTGATATGGTTCCCAAAATCAGAGACCCTAAACAAGTGCGGGCTTAACATGTTATTAGTCCCTTAAAGTTACCTTCCCTAAAATGTTTAAGGACCAGCGGAATGTGCCATGTGTCTAGGGTTTGAAGGATAAGTAATCATTGGCTTATTGAAAATTCCAAGAAAGGGCAGAGTGAGTAGAAACCCAACCAAGTGTCCTCTTCGACACTTCTTCAAAAGTAAAGTATAGGGGCATGTCCCCAAAGAGGCACAGGACCTCCACGTGTCCTAGGCCTTAGAAATTTGCTTGAAAATTTTAAGTATAGAGAGAAGCCAATGGAAGCCTCCATGTGTCTCTTTGGTGCACTTTTGATATGGTGCCCAAAATCAGAAACTCTAAACAAGCGCGGGCTCACCACGTGTCTCTTGGGTGAAACTTTGATAAGGTCAGGACCCAAAGGTGGATCCCTAAATGAGTGCCAACCCTCCACATGTCCATGGTATGATAAAATTGCACCGGCCGCATAAAAAGAAATGTCTAATTCTAGGTAAAGCCAGTGGAAACCTCCACGTGTCTCTTTGGTACAATTCCAAAGGTCAAACCAAGAGGTGAATTTTCAGATGAGCACGGGCCCTCCACATGGACAAGAATTATGAGTTGAAGCGAGCCTTAGAGTTTAAAAGTATGCCCCACCGAGCCACATCCAATTAGAAAGGACCACATTTCCACATATGTTGATGACAAAAATTGACAGGGAAAAGAAAATGTAGCTGTGGAAAAAATTATAAGGATGGGGAAAAACCTGAGTTTACACCCAAGTAACAAATTATTTTACATGGACAGAGGAATGGACAACAAATTCTGGACTTAAAGTGATCCCCGACCAAAGGAAAGGATTGATCATGGAGACCAAATGAAGGAAAGAGCTTTCATGCATCAATACGGGGAGATAGAAAATATGAAATAGCCCACGTGATGTGAAGAATTTCAAGGAAAAATAGGATGAGATCAAATTGAGCACCAACACGCAACACAACAAACAAAGGGGTATTGGAGACCAGCCAGATTGGAATACTAGATGGATACAACCAAGGTCACCATGGAAACTTGTGTAATGTTGTGTTTTGTTTGTTTTATTTTGTTAGGGGGTCCCCATGGGGGGGATGACCTCCAATTGTGACCTTGGGCTATGTGTGAAATTCTTCCCTTTTATTTTATTTATTGTAGAGGATGTGATATATTTGTGATGTAATTTATTTAATCATTATTTATTAATGTGTTTTTATTAAGTGAATTAATCATTTTATTAAGTTAATTGTGGATGTGAAAAATGAAGTCATTTATTAGAATTGTTGGTCTTTTAGACTATGTGATTTTTATTGAGTGTAAGTGAATTTTAAGTTTTACACTCTACCTTACCATGGAATTTCGGATTTGGGCTTAAGGGCCATTTTTTGAGACTTGTAGCCTAAGCTTGTTCTACTCCTCTTAATTTATTATACCAAACCTACCTATGGGTTAGGGGGTCAAAATATGCCCCATTATGTGGTTTGTAAGAAAAAAAGTGACATTAATTGCACTTTTCTTAAATGGGGTTTAAATTATGTCCTTAGGGAGTGTGCATTTGGATTGTGTGTGTAAGAGGCTTGTCATTCCTCTCAACCACCAATTTATTGTGCATTGGGGTTTAGATTTTACTTTTGATATGGATTTGAGGATAAGTGATGTGGCATCCCACATAGATCCACCTCACACTCCTCTTCCCTTTTTCTATATATACAAGTTTATTTGTTTGTCTGGGGTTTACTTTATTTCATTTGTGATCTTGTATATTTGGAGTTGGAGTGGAGTGCTTGTTTAATATTTGGAGCTTGTTGGAGATGGATTGAGATTGAAGGATCTTGGTGTGTGACTCTTTGATCAAGTTCTACCATGAAAATGTAGGAACTACACCCTTGTTTCAATTGTTTTATTTTATGTGTGTATAGTGTATGCAAGTGAATGGTTTGCATGCTTGTTGGGATCTTGGGTAGAATGCCTAAGTATGGTGTAGGAGAAGGCTATGGGGATTGTAGTGCCCACTCATCTTTGACACTGTTTCATCTTGATATTGATACTATTGAAATGATATTCAAACATTTTGATTATGATACATTGATAAGTAGATGATATATTTCAGTGATATTTGGACTATTTACATTATGATGTTTATGTTTTATTATGATACACTAGATAGTGATGTTGGACAATTCGATATATGTTGATTTTAATGATGTGGATTTCATACTGACATGTTATGTTCAAGGATGTTAAAGTATAATTGTAATCTCATGGATGTTAGGGTTATATTTTGATATATTGATGGATAATAGAATTGTTAATGTCGAATGATGAATATTGATTTTATATGTATATTTTCTTGATGTTGTTAATACGGCTAAAAGATGAGATAGGTATTTTTTTTGTGCAGGAGTTTTATCACATACATCAAAGGGGATTGGAGACCAACCATGAAAGGATGTCGGGTGTTGAGCAACGAGGCCAAATTTAACAAATTGTGTAATTTTGTGTAGTGTGTTTTTGTCATGTCTTGTTTGGAGGTCTCCCATGGGGGTGACTTCACATGTGTGGCCATGGGGTGAATTGTTTTCCCATTTTTCAATTTTGTATGTGGTTTATTTATGTTTTATGTATTTCAAATTTAAAACTCTTGTCACATTATTAAGATGTTGTAATGTGTCTTGATTAAGCTAAAATATTCTTATTTGGTTAACTTAATTTGGGATGTGACAAATAGTTAATGATGAGGTTAGGTGGTCATTGTTGTAAGTAAAATTTATGTTGATTTTTGAGTGTTTAGCTCCACCCCAAATTCAAAATTCATATTTTGACTTGGGGGGAATTTTTGGAGGCTTGTGGGATAAGCAAGGATTGTCCCATGCCTCTTAAATTTACCCAACAACTCTACCTATGGGTTGGGAAGATTATTTTTTATTTTTTTATCCATTTTTGAGTGTAAAAGTAGGAAAATTATTGCACTTATTTCTACCCCAATTTATTATGTCCTTTGAGAGCATGGTGTTCAATTTTGAGAGCCATGTGGGTTGTCATAGTTCTTGAATGTGCATTGATTTTCTTGGTATTGGTGTGTTGACTTGAGTGTGGGGATGGAGGAATGATGAAGTGACATCCTGCATAGAGCCACCTTATCATCCTCATATTCCATTTCTATTTATTTGTGATTTTTGTTGGAATAGGGGTTACTTTTTCTTTTCTCTTCTTGTGCACTTTTAAAACTGGTTCTTTTTGGGGGATGCTTTGGAAATTACTTGGCTTTAAGTTGAAGAGAATTTTTGAACTTTCTTGGAGCTTGATGGAGAGGTAGACTCTCCACCTTTGTTATTATGTTATTATTCTTATTTGTATGTAATGTTGTGCTTGTTAAATTTTTTTTTATCTTGTGAAGATGTTTGTGTGCTAGATGGGTAGTGGGCCTTAGTTGGGTGTGGAACAAGGTCTTATATGACCATTAGGGAGGAAAAAGGGAGTTTTACAAGGCATGGAATTTGTGGGATTATGAATGCGAGTCTTACCTATGGGAAGTGAAAAGGAATTCATGGTTTTGTTGCATGCTTGCAAGGGAGAGATAAAAAATTTGTTATGATCATTTTGTGCACTTGGAGGCTTAGGGTAAGACTCTAACTTCACTTGCAAGGCATAAGGATGTGGTTTCCCATAGACCTTTCTCTATTTGGTTTGATTCTCAAACCTTTGTATTGTTGTGTATGAGTAAACTTGTTGGATATATGATTTTTGTTGAATTGATTGTCTTGTATGTATGTTTTTTGTGAAGCCACTTCGTTGAAAGTTTTCATTATTGCTTAATGCTCCTCATGGTTATTTGGTTGGAGCTTGGGGACCATTAAGGAGATGGATTCTAATTCTCCTCTTAATGGATTTAAGGTTGGGTGGAGAGCATTTTCTACTCCCCCTTCCTTATTTTGTGATCCTTGTGGTGAAATGTTGAAGAAAGTAAGATTTGGAGCTACCTTTGGAGGAGACTTGTAAAGTGGAGACATGTACATTTGGCCTTGTTGATAACCCTTTTGTTGTAAATGGTTCAATTTAGTATTCCCACTTAGTGTGGATGATTGTAAAATCTTAAGCTTGAAGGAAAGTTGTATCTTCCTTTACAAATCTTCAAAATTTGTAAACTTCTTTAAGAGTATTGTATGAGAAATGTGCTTTTAAAATGTATTAGTATTGTGAAAGGAGACTACCAATTTATCAAATTGTTTTGAAGGATTAGAAATTTTGAATCAAGTTGAAATGGATATGCATTCTCTTTATTTTAAGTAATTTCACTATTTTCCAAATGTGATATGCTTGCATTTTCCAAAAATATTGTGAAGCTTGTTAAAATTTATTGTTGTTGAAAATGTTTGTCATTTACATCTTATGGAAGAAATGAAATAGTTACATTTTGTAGAATTTTAGGCAAAAGAAGTAATTGATGGAAATTTTAATAAGAGTAATAATCTCCTCCTTACTAGTTGTGGTATGTAGAATAAAACCATATTAGTCTTCACCATTTTTTGTAAAATATAAATAGAAGCAATCTACATAAATTTCTTGTCTTGTACCTTACTTATGTTATAAAATTTGTTACCCTTTTAATACACAATATATATAGTCATATATAGAATTTTAAATTAATCTAATTGTATTCATTATTTAGTATATATATTAGACTAATTTTAGTTCTCCTTATAAAAAGGGGTGAATTTAAAATAAATTCAATTATTTTAATATTGTTAATATATTAATATAATTACATTTTAATAATAATAATCAAATTTAAATATTAATAATATATATATATATATATGTGTGTGTGTGTGTGTGTGTGTGTGTATATGTATATATATATATGCGTGTGTGTGTGTGTACATATATTAATATACATATATATATATATATATATATATATATATATATATATATATATATATATATATATATATATAGTCATATATAGAATTTTAAATTAATTTAATTGTATTCATTATTTAGTATATATATTAGACTAATTTTAGTTCTCCTTATAAAAAGGGGTGAATTTAAAATAAATTCAATTATTTTAATATTGTTAATATATTAATATAATTACATTTTAATAATAATAATGAAATTTAAATATTAATAATATATATATACACACATATACATATGTATGTATGTATATGTACATATATGTGTGTGTGTGTGTGTGTGTGTGTGTGTGTGTGTGTGTGTGTGTGACACACACACACACACACACACACACACACACACACACACACATATATTATTAACATTATTATTATTATTATTATTAGTAATAATAATAAATATGATTATTACTGATATTAAACTTTTTATTACTATATATATAAACAAAACTTGATGATAAATAAAATTTTATAAAAATAAAATAAATTATAAACTAATGTTATCGTTTTATTTTAAAAAAATGAATGGGGGTTGGGGTGGGGGGTTTATTATCTAGGCAATATCCTAGCACGTGGGTTAATATTGAAGTAATTAAAATTAATAAAATTAAATTCAATATGCCAGTAGACATGAGGGGGGTGAAAGTGTTTAATTTATTAATGTTTGGAATCAGCTATTGGAGATATGTTAGAGAGGTGGGCAAAGGAAAGGGAGGTTTAATTTTAATATAAAACAAAAACATTTGAAGCCTAGTTTTTAAAAGTAAATACCTTAAAATTGCACAAAGAGTGTGCTCATAAATTAGATTATAATCTATTTTTTAATATAGAAAATTCAATTAAGAGATTCTTAACATATAAATAATAAGATGGTACAATACTAAGATTGAGTATGCTTTTCAATGCAAGTGATATTATTTCACCTGTCTTCATTATTCGAATAACTATTGATAAATGATTAAAGCTTGACATTTATAAGGTGATTTGTAATAGGTCTTTAATGGCTTCAAACTATCTTTCAAGAGGAAATGCATATTAAAACTAAATTGAGTGAGCAATATAATATATTTTCTGTTTAATATATTAGGGTAGAAATTAAAAAGGGGTAAATAAAATTGTAAATGAAAAATGGGTAAGTAAGGTACATGGAAAAATATGGGGTATTTTCATTCTAATAATATAATAGGAGAGAGTATTATCAATTGAATAATTGGAGGTAGAAACTAGAATTAACGGTATTCTTTAATACCATTCGAACGCGCATTCTATACCATACTTGTATTAAGTGAACCCCCGGTGGGGGGTTCATTGACCTCCCCCCCACTTTTTAATACAACCCACCAACCAAAATTAAATTTTCTTACCATGCAACCATGGTTTCAATGTTTCTCATTCTGTTTTTTTTTTGTGAACCGCGACTATTGTAATTAATAATTATTTTAATTTACACACACACAAGTGTATATATATGTGTATAAATATACATGTATTTTTTTTATATTTTTTGATATATGTATACCCATGATTACATCTAAATTAATTGTTTTCTTAAAGAAAAAATATTTATTGGGTAAATGAAAAATACCCAAATGGATATTTTTAGTTAAAAAATGCTTACTAAAAAATAGAAAAAGTCTACAAACAAACCCTTGAATAGGGTAGATTAGAAACAGAAAAATAAATAAAATAGAATGGAGTTAGGTTGTGTATATCCTTCCCAAGCTTTCCACTTCTCATCAATGGCTTCCTCCTCTTCCATCTTCCCTTAACCTTGCAAAACCAAAAATGAATGAAATGAGAAAAAGAGATGAATAAAAATTGTTTTCCATATTTCGCCCCCCCCCCCTCGGGCCAAATATTGGATTAGCCATGACCCCGCATAGAAAGAACCTGAGAAATATTGTTCATATCTTGTAAATGAGTTGCAGAAGGACTCGACAATGGAGTGGCGGGGGTTGAGAAAGATTAAATGACCCTTGCAAAAAGAAACGACTTTATTGAGCCATTTCCATGACTTGAATCCATTTTTCAAGTTACAGATAGACTAAACCATACAATAGTAGGGGCAGTGCCATAGAGGAACCAGGAGCAAGAAGGGGAAAAAATGGTGAAGATTCAGAGTCTTCACACTTGAAATAGTTCACTAAAGAGTCCAGAAATCGCCTAAGTATGGACAAGGTAGTGGAAAGAACCACGTGTCTACATGACCCTTATCCAAAGGTGAATCCATAAAGGGAAACCTAAATGAGTGCCATGCTTCCATGTGTCTAGAATCCCAAAAGTTGTGGGGCCGTTGAAAATTCTTCAACTAAGAAAGAAGGTGCCAGGTGTTGGCTCGGTACAAATCTGAAATGGGAGCCCATGATGGAGACTCAAACTTGTGCCATCCCTCCATGTAGAAAATGGTAAAACAAGGTCAAAAGGCGGACAGAGCCAGCCTCAAAATTGGCTAAGTATAAAAGTGTAAGCATAGAACGCCAAATGTTAGTGTGGCACATCTCCAAAAGTTACTGCTAAGGCGGAGACCCAAATGAGCAAGAGCTCACCATGTAGCTCAAAGTCCAAAAGGTAGGAGGAGCCATTGAAAAATTTTGCAGACTTGCGGAGGTGACCAAGTGTCAACTAGACGCTCCTTAATAGGAAAATTTTAAATCAGGCTTCCAAACGAGCACGGTGCCTCCACATGTCCAGTCCCAAAGGGGGTAGAGTCGGCTAAATAGTCAATGCATGGGGCAGGCCTGCGGGGGCTGCCAAGTGTCAAAATGGCACTAATTCAAAGATTGAATAGAGAGAGGGTTTCCAAACGAGCACTAAACCACTGGATGTCCTAGGTCAAAGAGGGCTATCGGAAGGAAAGTTTTATTTTTTCCCCTTATCATCCCAAAAGGATAAAAGTTGTAAAGTGGGCCGCAGCTAAGCCTAAAGGAAAAAGTCAACATTTGAGCCCGAGTTAAAGTCAAAGTGGGGAGTTGAAGGAAAAGGTGAAAATTTTCCTTTTAACAAAAGGCAGAAAGGAAAATACTTAAGTGCATCTCCCAAGCCAAAAAAAGGGTGCCACTTGTCTAGGTGGAGCTTCAGGGTTGCGGAGTTTTTTTTTTGAGTTTTATGGAAAAGTATAAAAATATAAATCACAAACCCGCAAACCTGATTTTTCCCTAATCTGGCTGCCATGTGCACCATCTTATAAAGGATACCCATTTTTTCAAACTATTTTTGTGTCCATTTGTACGGACCCGATACAAGCTTCGATAGGGCATATCTTTCGAGTCAGGGCTCAAAATATTGCAAACATGACACCATTGGAAATATCTCAGCCCCGTCTACACCATGAAGATATGAAACTTTAATTTTGGAGATGTTAGGTAAAGGAAAATGGAGAAATCATCTTTAGGGGCCATCAATGTGGGATCCATCTGCCTCAACAACTAGATCGGATTTGATTTGTTTCACAGTTTCTTCTCCCTCCAAGGCACCGAACCAGTGATTGATGCAGTCAAGATGTATTTGGAGGTAGATTTCGTAAGAGGCATTAACAGAAATGGTTGAGTTTCAACCTGCTTTCCCGCTTCTCTCTCTCTTTATTCTCTCTGATTGAATCTTTAAATGCAGGGGCAGAATTTATCGTAAAGGGTTGGACATTCTTTGTTTTGCAGTCTCCTTTTTCCCTCTAGCAAAGGAATTTCTGGAGTTTAGGCTTTTCGTTAAAATTATAGTATGTTTCTTGCGTTCTGGCTATTTTGTAATGCATTGTATCAATCTGTAGAGCAATAAAACACATATGTGATCGAGTCTAGATATTTTTTGTCTCTTTTTCTCACATCTGGTCTTTCATTATCAATATGGCTATCTGTGCTCGATTATTGCATGTTTTTATTGGTTTGTGTCTATTATAAAACCTGGTGTGCATCATTCATGCGGTGCATCACCTTGGAGTTTAGTAATTTCTTATTTCTTATATATCTTTTATCCTTTTCTCCTTGGAAAATTTTAGATTAGATATAGAAATAGATCCTCTGCAAGTCCTCGCATATGCACCCAAACAGAGGAATAGGAACCAACCTTTAATCTGGAGATATTTTCCATCTTACAAGGTCCCACACCTTGGGGAAAAGTTCAATGTTATGCAGATCACACCAAATGACTCTGCTATAGAAAATCAGATCTATAGAACTCATTTAGGGGTGCTATGATTTTACAGTAACAGTTTTGGCATGCCCAGTGGGACAGAGAGAAGTCTCCATATTATTATAGTAAGATTGATGTGCACCTGCTATGATTCTAACTTTTAAGAATTTTAAAAATTATACATTTTGTGACTCTAAAAGAAACAAATCAACTAGTTTCAACTCTCCAAGCAAGTTCCTAAGAAGGATACAAACATGGTCAAGAACCAGAGAGGAGATATTATTTGTCTATCTAGACTTATCCCCAGATAGAGGGTGGGGAGGAAGAACAGCCCAGATGTCTTTATCCCCACCAAATAGATCCTTATCGACACCTCCTCCCAGTAGGCCCCTCTCTCAATCAAGAGGGGTGCTAAGGCCAATCAAGATGGCTCAGCCAAATCCTTATGTAAATTTCACCAACAACAGCCAATTCACTCTGAATGCACAAAATTTGGTCCAGATAGCAGCATTAAAGAGCATCCCATATTTCACTAGGGAAAACTAGACTTCTCCTGGTGATCATGTCCAAGATATTGCAAATGTCTGTACAATCCATGAAATCCATAAGATGGACATTGCAGTTAATTTGCTCACCTCTTCACTCAAAGGTAAAACTTCACAATGGTTAAGGAGCCTTAAAGCAGGCTCTATTCAAAATTATAACTAGTTGTGCACAGCTCTTCATGACCAGTTTGGAGAAAAAGGTGTTAACTTATCTTTTTTGGAGTAACTAACAACAATCAAGAGAGTTGTCATCACCAATTCGGCACTATCATAATTCTCCACCGGGAACTCCTCATGCTATGATTATGTACTAATGCACAACTTTTAGTTTGGTGTATGTAATCTGGAAACACAAAAAAAACATAACAAATGAATACCATAGATTATGATACGAAGGAATGATGACAAATCTGAAATATAATTGTAAATTATAATATCAAATGAAATTGTTACAATCTCACCAATGAGGTACTTCAAGTGTTAGTAATCTTATTTGTTTTCGAATAATAACTATGGGAGAAACTTCACAATTACACCTCATTCTTTAACACACTTACTCATACAATATTTCTCACTACTTCCTTGTATTCCAAATGAGGGGATGGCCTCTCTATTTATAGAAATTTCAGGGTTATCCACCTTATCTCTAAGATAGGATAAGAAATCTACTCTGACGAATCATATTCCATACCTTAACTCTTATATTTACATGTAATCTTATCTTTTAAGATAAGATAAACCTTATCATTTCACATGGGTTCCACATTTTTAGACTTTTTACAAATAAAATACACAAAATATTTATGACCTCACTCCTTGTCCTTATTACCAATATAATATTTCTAATTCCTAATCATGTAGACCCTACTTGTCTACTTAGCATAACTTTGACATTTTAACACTACCGAACCACTTATGACAAATATTTACTTTTTACCACAACATTCCTATTGTACTTTGACTGTTACCGTACTATATATTATTGGCGGCGTCGTACTGGCAGCACCATTATCTTCTATCAGATGCTACTACTAATTATACTTAACAACATCCTATTCCTAACAAATACATTAATGAAATAGAAATTACAGAGGAAAATTTTAGTGTCGACATTTTCCCCCCTTCCTAGATTCTACTATGTCCTCGGGAGTAGTAGACTATTACGGTGCTTGGAAAATCTTTAAGTTATCGTGGTTGAACCATTTTGTAATGGGAGTGCCATCCAATTCCTTCAGTTGATATATACCATTTTCATGCATAGCTGCTATTTTGTAAGGCCCCATCCATTTGGGAAGAAATTTTCTCTGCATTCTTTTTTTGTATCTGGAATCATATACTAGAACCAAGTCATTCACATGAAATAGAGACCAACGGATCTTTTGATCAAAGTATTCCTTCTGCTTCATTTTATTCTTATAGCTTGTATCCTTCACTATTTCTCTAATTTCCTCTAGAAAATGAAGATGTACCAACCGTTCTTTTACTGAATCACTTTTATCCATCCTTTTATTTTTCATAACTCTCATAGTGGGAATATCAAACTAAATAGGAAGAAATGGATCAATTCCATAAGCCAATTGAAATGGGGAGTATCCTGTTACTAACTTTGATATTTCCCTATATGCCCACAATACTACATGAATCCTTTTATCCCACTTATGTACTTACAAGGCTGCATCTTTTACTAGAATTTGACACAACACAATATTTGTTCGTTCCACCTATCCATTTTTACTTGGCTTGTATGTTGTTGCCTTCCTGTGTTTAATAGAAAACTTGTTGACTAAGGCTTCTACAACCTCATTAATGAAGTGGCTTCCTTGATTTGTTACAATTTCTAATGGACAACCAAATCTGGGTGACAATGCATTCATATATGAAGCTGTTTTCAAGGGCCTAGGTTCAACCCACTTGATTAAATAATCCGTGGCAACTACAATATACATATTTTGACGTGGGGTAATTAGAAGTGGACCTATAATATCTATTCCCCACTTTTTAAAGGGACCAATTGAAAGAATAGGACATAATGGAACTGATGAAGTCTCACAGTTACTATGTGTTTGAAAAATATCACATGTCTTACAATAATTATAACAATCTCTGAAAAGAGTGGGCCAGTGATAACCTGCATCTAAGATCCTTCTTGCTGTAAGTTTTCCAGAGAAGTGTCCTCCACATGTACCATTTTGGAATTTTTCTATCAACTCCTTCGGTTGATCACATCCAACTACCCTCTTGTACTTTCCATCAGGTCCTATTCGAAATAATACTTCATGCAAAATAGAATATGAACGAATGGATTGAGTAATATTCCTCTTATTCTTTGCATTGACACCATCAGGAAACTTGAATTCATTCAGATAAATCCAAATATCTATGTATTCACTAGGGATTGTGTCAAGGGATAACAATGCTACATCTAGGAAATCATCATCATCACAAGATGAACCAAACCATCATAGGCTCGAGAGAGTGCATCTACATTGACATGATTCTTTATCGACCTATCTATAATATCAAATTAAAATTCTTGTAGGAAAATTATCCATCTTGCTATCTTCCATGATGGGTTAGGCTTATTTACAATATATTTTAAAGCCTTATGATCTATTACAACTATAAAATTCTACCCTCGCAAGTAATTTGTAAACTATTTTACAAAAAAAATGATAGCTAGAGCCTCTTTTTTAGTTACAGTATAATTTACTTGTTATCCAAAATTCACCCCTCAAGGTAATTTTGATAACATGCATCAAATTCTTCAGTCCCAAGCAAGTAGATTGATTCAAGGCCCAAAATCATGTTTTTGGGGCCCCCTCGGCTTCTCTCTAACTCTCCCATCCAAGAAAAAATCCCAACGAGTTGGAAAAAATGCAAAAAATAAGGTTGCAGGATTGTTTTAAAGCATTTCGGGTCTTAAGGGTGTGGATCGTACTAGTGAGGGTCGTACTGAGGTTCATCATACCAAGTTTGGGACCAAAGAGGGAGGAAAATCAGCTAAGTCGGACATTTTTGTACCAAGCGGTCCACGGGACAGTTGGGATGTCGGGACGCAAAAAGGTGAAACGGTCACAGGTAATAAAAATAGTGAAGTTTTTGTTCCGCAAGATTTGGAACAGCCGGGACAAAAGTACACGTCGGGCACGAATCAACTGATTTGCCACAAGATGGTGTATTGCGGGTAGTTTAGAGATTTTTGTCTGGGACAGCCGGGACAAAAGTGCACGCGGGACGTGAGGGACGTGAAAAGGTGAAAAGGCCATAAAAGGGGAAAAGGAAGCCTGAATCGACTGATGTGGGAGAATTCATTTGACACATCCAGGATGCACAAACCTGATTTTGCCGAAATAGCTGTAGTAAAGAAGAAAAGTCAATGTTTGACCCGTGAACTTCAAACGGCCATAACTTTTGACTCCGAGCTCCGATTTTCACAAAATTGGATTTTCTGGAATGAGCACGATGTTCTCTACACCAAAAAGGGTAGATATATTTAAATAAAAGAAACATATTCAGCTCCAATCAGTTAATGCTCATTCCCGTCAAATGACAGAAAATGCCTGCCAGACCCAAAATAGCTGCTCGCACTCAGAAGGCCATAAATTTTGCATTTCTCAAAGAAATCACACAAAATTTATACCATTGGAATTGTGGCTCTGATCCCAATGCAAAACAATCAAGAAATTATGGATTTTATGAGAAATAGGTGGAGATTTGTTATAAAACGTGGCCGGGTTCATAACAGTATTTTATTTGGCAGTTGGGAATGCAATTAGGAGGCATGGTCACCATTCTTTCTCTGCTGCAGCACCTGGGACAGTATGGGGAGCCTTTTGTAAGTAATATACAATCATTTTACTCCATTTAATGCCTCTTACAAGTTGTTGAAGGACAGATTTCAGGATTTCCTTTTCCCTTCTCTCTCTCTTCTCACTTTTTCTATAAATTGGAGTGTTGGGCTCATTGTAAAGGGGGTAGTTTTTTTTAGCAAAGCTCTACCAAAATTGCTTTGTGAAGCCAATGTGCTGCATGCCCTTTTTGTGGACTCCTTGCATGGTGATCCAGGCCCTTATTTTGTAACTGATTGAAATGTGCATATCAGGAAGCAATAAAATATAAGTTTGTGGATGCATCTTCCCCTGCTATGTTTTCCTTGCATTCTTCTTGCCCCTTCAACCTTGATTACAAGAATATTGTGTCTATTATTATACTCTTTCAGGGATCTATTATCATTGTGTATGTTTGAAATATTGTTGTGAATGTATTTTTCTAGATTATGGAGAACTGTCATCACCCCTTATAGTGTGCACTTTGCTTCTATATCTCACGCATTTGAAGACTACTCTCACACCCTCCTTTTCTGGTGTATCACCGCTTTAGTGTAGGCTTACATTTTATGCATTCTCTCTCCCTGGTCCCTTGGAAAGTTAGATTAGAATAGTTAGTTTACCCTACATTAGAGTAGATTGTGGCAGGTAGTTTAGCAGCAAGAACCAGCTTTCTCTGGAGGTCTATCTCAAGTAGCAAGTCCCATAAACTGGAGATAGTACCCATGTTATCCAATCATACCGTGAGCTCAAGTATACGTACTTGTATGACATAGGGGTGCTGTGATTTGATGATAACATTACCTCAGCACTACTCATTTGTCTACTCCCAAAGTAAATTAGATGATTATTCCCATTTTCATCCTTTTGGCTCAGAGTACTTCCTAGTTCTGCATCTGAAGCATCAGTATACACAATTAATGGCTTGCTCTAGTCTGAATTCTTCAAAATAGGTGAAGACACCAAATCCTCCTCGAGTTGTTCAAAAGCTTCATATGCCTTCTTTCCTCGTTCATAAGTAACACTCTTCTTCAAGAACTGGGTTAGTGGCTATGCAATCTTTGAGAAATTCTTGGTGAACCTTCTATAGTAACCCACGTGGCCTAAAAATGATCTCAACTTACTTCTATTCATAGGAAATGGTAATTCTTTGATTTTTAAAAATTTATTAGGATCAGTACCAATACCATCTCTGGATACAACATGCCCTAACAAAACACTTTTAGAACATCCAAAGACAGACTTTGTAGGGTTTAGTGAGGCTTGTGCTTCATCTAACCTTTGAAATGTTGTCTCCATCTGGTGCATGCGGTCCATATTGCTCCCATAGATTCAAAAATCATCCAAAAATACTCTAATAATGTTTCTGATGTAGAGTTCAAACACCCTATTCATCAAACACTGGAACGTTTCCGGAGCATTACACAACCCAAAAGGCATAACTCTATAAGAAAATGTTCCCCAAGGAGTGGTGAATGTGATCTTCAGCTGATCTTTCTCCGCTATACAAACTTGGTTGTATTTGCTATATCAATCAACAAAACTATAGCACTCCTAGCCAGCTACTTCGTCTAAGATTTGATCTAAGAATGGAAGAGGGTAATGATCCTTCTTTGTTGCCTTGTTGAGCTTCCTATAATCAACACAAATGCATAGATTCCCATTATTTTTTATTGATATTGTAATGGAAGAAACCCATTTTGAATTCTCCATAGCAAATATGAATCCTGCATCAAGTAACTTATCTATTTCTTCTTTTACAGTCTTGGAAAAATTAGGATTCATTCTCTATGGCATTTTCTTTATGGGCTAAGCACCATCTACGATCTCAATAGAATGTTTTTAATACCCAACCTACTTGATGGAGTTCCTTGTAATCAAAATTGAATAGGTTGCATGTACCTTCGAAGAGCTGGAGGTAGGAATTTCTTCTTCGCTCTCCATCACAGCATCACTAATCTTTATTTGTTGGATACGATCATCAATTTCTTCTTCAGATAATTTTATGGGTTAATGAGTCAGTGTGACTAGAAGGATATCCATGACCATAAACATCAACCTCACTTTCTCATCCTTAGTGTCACTTCACTTGTACTCAGTAATTAGAGGATGCTAAAATCATCAATTTCATCACTTTAATCCACAAGTTATACCTTATGATGCTAAGGGGGATCCGTGTATCGTACACCCTCGCTTTTCACAAGTTCCAAATGTCAGAATCCTTCATTCCCAGTAGTTTCTCAATTAAACTCTCCTTAGCATGGACTTCCCAACAACTCATGGGTACGTAACAGACCATTTTTATCAATTGAAATTCTACACCCACAACATACAACACCCAATAACAGAATTCCACATTTTGAAAACAAACACCTTCTGGTTTAGTTTTTTCACTTATTTAATGACCTTAACATAAGGTGTAACACCTCCACCCTCTATCCATATTTCTATTTCCCTTCTCCCCGTTCTCCCAACTCTTGATCTGTTGGAGGCTGCCTCCTCTTTTGTATTTTTATTCTTTGAGGGTGTGTAAATTTTAAACCCAAACATATTCATACGACTTGCGTCATACATTAAACTGTAGACCTCCATCACTAAGACATCATGAATTGACAATACAATGTACATATACCAATCTTTTGGAGTGTTAGGGAATCTTCCGTACCTCAAAACAGGGTGAAGACACCAAATCCTCCTTCAGTTGTTCAAAATATTCATGCACCTTCTTTCCTAGTTCATAAGTAACATCCTTCTTCAAGAACTAGGTTAGTGGCCATGCAATCTTTGAGAAATTATTGATGAACCTTCTATAGTTACCCACACGGCCTAAAAATGATATCAACTTACTTCTATTTATAGGAGATGGTAACTCTTTGATTTTTGAAACTTTACCAGGATCAGTACCAATACCATCTCTAGATACAACATGCCCTAATGAAACACCTTTAGAACATCCAAAGACACACTTTGTAGGGTTTAGTGAGGCTTTTGCTTCATCTAACCTTTGAAATATTGTCTCCATTTGGTGCAGGTGATCCATCTTACTCCCATAGATGAAAAAATCATCCAGAAATACTCTGATGAAGTTTCCAATGTAGGGTTCAAACACCCTATTCATCAAACACTAGAACATTTCCAGAGCATTACACAACATGTTATCACCGAATCACAACACCCTTATGTTTATACAAGTGCATATACTTGATTTCACGGTGTGATTGGATAACATGGGTACTATCTCCAAGTTGTGGGACTTGCTACTTGAGATAGACCTCCAGAGAAAGCTGGTTCTTGCTCCTAAACTACCTGCCACGATCTACTCTAATGCGGGGAAACTAACTATTCTAATCTAAATTTCCAAGAGACCAGGGAGAGAGAATGCATAAAATGAAATACTACACTAAAGCGGTGATACACCAGAAAAGGAGGGTGTGAGAGTAGTCTCCAAATGCGTGGAATATAGAAGCAAAGTGCACACTAGAAGAGGTGATGACAGTTCTCCATAATCTAGCAGAATGCATTCACAACGATACTCCAAGCATACACAATGATAATGGATCCCTACAATAACATAATAATAGACACAATATTCTTGTAGAAAGATTAAAGGGGCAAGAAGAATGCAAGAAAACACAGCAGGCGAAGATACATCCACAAACTGATATTTTATTGCTTCATGATATGCACAGTTCAATCTATTCCAAGATAAGGGCCTGTATCACCATGCAAGGATTCCACTACAAGGTCCTACAATACATTGGCTTCACAAAGCAATTTTTACAGAGCTTTGCTATCTAAAACTACCTCTCCTTACAATGAGCCCAACACTCCAATTTATAGAAAAAATGAAAATCCCGAAATCTGTCCTTCAACCACTTGTAAGAGGCATTAAATGGAGTAAAATGATTATATATTACTTGCAAAAGCCTCCCCATACTATCCCATGTGCTGCAGCAGAGAAAGAATGATGACCATGCCTCTTAATTGCACTCCCAACCACCAAATGAAACACTGTTATGAAATCGGCCACGTTTTATAAAAAATCTCCATCAATATCTCACCAAATCTATAACTTCTTGATTACCGTGGGTCGGGCTCAGAGCCACGATTCCAATGGTACCAATTTTGTGTGATTTCGTTGAGAAATGCAAAAGTTATGGCCTTCTGAGTGCGGGTAGCTATTTTGGGTCTGGCAGGCGTTTTCTGTCATTTGACGGGAATGAGCATTAACTGACTAGAGCCTAATATGTTTATTTTCTTTAAAGTCCAATTTTATGAAAATCGAAGCTCGGAGTCAAAATTTATGGCCGTTTGAAGTTTCACAGGTCAAACATTGACTTTTCTTCTTTGCTGTCGGCCGCTTCGGCTTTTCACGTCCCTCGCGTCCCACGCGTACCTTTGTCCCGGATGTCCCAAATGAAAATCTTCTGCTTCGGCTGATTTGGGCTTCCTTGTTCCTGTTTGAGGTGAAGACACGTGGTGAGATTTCATTTGTTGGTGGCTCCTTCGGCTTTCCGCGTCCCACACTTACTTTTGGCCCAACTGTCCCGGACGAAAGTCCCCTGTTTCAGCCGAATCGGCCGGTTCGCGTCCTCCGTGTACTTTTGGCCTGGATGTCCCAAACTGTCTGGGAAAAATATCTCCGAACCTCCCGAAATGGACTGTTTTTTGGCTTTTCGGTCGGTTCACATCCCTCGCATACCTACGGCCTAGATGTCACAAACCGCTCGATAACAAAACTTGGCAATTTTTTCCACTTTCGGCCGGTTCGCCTTTTTGCGTCCCGCGCGTCCCTTTGTCCCAGCTGCTCCAACTACTGCGCGGACTGCCTTGCGGCTTTTCAGCCGGTTCGCGCCCCGACGTCCCAACTATCCCAAAAACTGCGCGGACTAGGATTTAGCCGATTTTCTTCATTTTTTCAGCCCAACTTGGTTTCTTGCAATTTTTTACCTTTTATAACTCGTTGGGTTTTCTTCTTGGATGGGAGAGTTAGAAGGAAGCCGAGGGGGCCCCAAAAACATGATATCAGGCTTTAATCAATCTATTTTCCTGTGACTGAATATTCTGATGCATGTTATCAAAATTACCTTGAGGGGTGAATTTTGGATAACACAACCCAAAAGGCATAACTCTATAAGGAAATGTTCCCCAAGGAGTGGTGAACATGGTATTCAGCTGATATTTCTCTACTATACGAACTTGGTTGTATCTGCTATATCCATCAGCAAAACTATAACACTCCTTGCTAGCTACTTCGTCTAAGATCTGATCTGATAATGGAAGACGATATTGATCCTTATTTTTTTCCTTGTTGAGCTTCCTATAATCATCACAAATGCGTATCTTCCCATTCTTTTTTTTTTGAGATCACAATGGGAGAAACCAATTCTAAATTCTCCACAGAAAATATGAATCATGCATCAAGAAACTTATCTATTTCTTCTTTTACAGTCTTGGAAAAAATAGAATTCATTCTATATGGCATTTTCTTTATGGGCTAAGCACCATCTACGATCTCAATAGAATGTTTTACCCAACCTACTTGATGGAGTTCCTTGTAATCAAAATTGAATAGGTGCATGTACCTTCGAAGAGCTGGAGGTAGGATTTCTTCTCGCTCTCCATCACAGCATCACTAATCTTTATTTGTTGGATACGATCATCAATTTCTTCTTCAGATAATTTTATGGGTTCATGAGTCAGTGTGACTAGAAGGATATCCATGACCAAAACATCAACCTCACTTTCTTCATCTTCTGTGTCCACTTCACTTGTACTAGAGTAATTAGAGGATGTCCAATCATCAATTTCATCACTTTAATCCACAAGTTCTACCTTATGATGCTAAGGGATCATGTTTATCGTCACCCTCTCTCTTCCACGTCCAAATGTCATGAATCCTTCATTCCAGTAGTTTCTTTCATTAACTCTCCTTAGCCATGGCCTTCCCAACAACATTGGGTACGTAACAGTACCATTTTTTATCACTTGAAATTCTACCACACATACAACACCCATAACAGATATTTCCACATTTGAAACAACACCTTCTGGTTTAGTTTTTCCCTTATTTAATGACCTTAACATAAGGGTTGAGGGGTGATAAATTTTTAAACCCAACATATTCATTACAGACTTGGTCATTACATTAACTGTAGCACCTCCATCAACTAAGACATCATGAATTGAAATACCATTACATAATACCTAATCTTGTGGAGTGTAGGGATCTTCCTCTACCTCCAAAACAGGGACCTCAACCTCCTTCCTTCATCGAGCATTGAGTCCACTTTACAGCTCCCACCTCTTCTCAGAAGACATATCCAAAAGTTTACCATATGTAATATTTGTAGCCCTTTTGGACAGATCTTCTAAGATGGAGTATGGTCCTTGTCCCTGTGATATTAGAAAATCCTGCACACCCAACTTTCTTCTCCTATGTTTCTTACTAATTTCTGCTTTCATCTTCTTAGGATCATTTCCATCTTGGTTATCTTTTTCTTTCTTTTTTTTGTTACAAACACATCTTCTTCATGATTTATGCTCCTATCTGCTACATCAAAATAATTCATAGGTGCTTTTACTTTATCATTATCTCTTGTACCAGATGTATAAGCTCTATCTGGACAATTATAATTATAATGACCCTTTTTATGACAACAATAACATACAACTTTAGAAATATTTCTTTTTGGACCTCTATCTCCTCCCTGAGAAATAAATTCTTTTCCTTGAAGAAGATTAATAGTTAACTAGCCCATCTTCCTAAGTAGATCTTCATACTTAATAAATGTACTAGGAGAAAGGTTCGTGCTCACCGAGAGCAGTTGTGGATTCTTGATCAAAAGTGTTGGTGTAGGATCCACCTTAGAAAAAATTTCTTTGGGCTCTTCTTCCATGATTTATTCTTGCCTTATTACAATCTCATTTTCTTGTTCAAGGGTCATTGGGTGGTCATCTTTCACTCGTTGTCTAATCTCTGGCTTCATCCTAAGAATGAAGTGCTTACAGAGGAGATTATCCATGCCATTCATCAACCCATCTGCTAATCATTCCTTCCATATCTGGGAATCGATCTTACTCCTTAGCTCTAGAACATGAGCATGATAATCCCTTATCTTCTCCTTCTCTCCTTGGGATATCTTTGTGATATCGATAATGAGATCTCTATATTTCTGTTGTTCACCAAATTCTTCAAGAAAAAATTCAGTTATAAAATCCCATGAGTTTTTCACATTATCACATATTGTTTCAAACCACCTAAGGGTTGAACCATCCAAAAAGATAGGAAAAAAATCAGTCCATTGTTCCCATCTTATAATACCATTAAAAATACAAGATCGTTTAAACTCTTAAATGAAAGAGGAAGCATCTTCATTAGATTGGACTAAAAAAACAAGAATCTTCCCCATTTTCAAAAGTAACCAAAGTGAAATACCAACCCACAAGTACGATCAACAAGACTTATGTGCACAAATAATTGGAATAACTATAATAGAAATTGACTTTACACCTTTCTACAATAAAATAGGAATGACCACGGTAAACTATGGTATAACTTGACTTATTGTGGTAAAAACTAACTTTACTGTGGTAAACACTATTCATGGTAAAAAGTGAAGCTAATTGGTAAATACTATTCACGGTGAAAAGTAAAGTTACTGTGGTAAATACTATTCAAGGTAAAAAGTGACTTTATCATGGTAACTACTATGCACAATAAAAACAAGGTTACCGTCCAAATGATTTCTGACTAAGTGGGAATATCTCTCTAGAAAATTCACCAACGAGAAATAGTCCTAGAAACAAAACCAAAATGTCATCACCAATTTGGCACTATGATAATTATCCACCAGGAACTCCTCGTGCTATGATTATTTACTAATGCGTAACTTTTAATTTGGTGGATGTAATCTGGAAACACAACAACATACATAACACAAGAATACCATAGACTATGATATGAAGGAATGATGACAAATTTGAAATATAAGTGTAAATTATAATATCAACACGAAGTTACAATCTCACCCATAAGGTACTTCAAGTGTTACTAACTTCACTTGCCTTCCAACAATAAGTATGGGAGAAACTTCACAATTACACCTCTTAATGGATTCTTTAACACACCTTGTAAATGATGGCTTCCTTTACACAATTACTCATACAATATTTCTCACTACTTCCTTCTATCCTAAATGAGGGGGGTGGCCTCTGTATTTATAGAACTTTCAGGCTTATCCACCTTATCTCTAAGATAGGATAAGAAATTTACTCTGAGGAATCATACCTTAACTCTTATCTTTACATGTAAGCTTATCTTTTAAAATAAGATAAACCTTATCATTTCACATGGGTTCCACATTTTTAGACTTTTTACAAATAAATTACACAAAATATTTATGACCTCACTCTTTTTCCTTATTACCAATATAATATTTCTAATTCCTAATCATGTAGAACCTACTTCTCTACTTACCCTAACTTTGACATTTTAACATTACTGAACCACTTATGACAAATATTTACTTTTTACCACAACATTCCTATTGTTCTTTGACTGTTACCATACTATACATTATTGGTGGTGTCGTACTAGAATTGCCGTTATCTTCTATCAGACGCTACTACTAGTTATACTTAACAACATTCTTTTCCTAATACATACATTAATGAAATAGAAATTACGGAGGAAAATTTTAGTGTCGATAGAGCCCCGAACAAGAAGCTGAACGAATTCAATCTCATATTTCACTTAACCTGGGACACAATTCCAATAGTCGTAAATCCCACTTATGGAGGTGCCTTCTTATACTTTCTTAGGGCTTTAAATTTTGATATTTCTTTGATGATTCAGTCAATGGGGGGAAAAACCTTACCTGCAGCCTATAGGATTTCCATAGGGGCTGAGAACCATTTGATTCAGGCTAGAAAAATAATTCCTAGGCTATCCATGGCTCTGTACCATGAGTTAAGAAGCCACGATACCAGCCAAATACCCACATTAGCTACTATAACCAGCACTAGGAGTCAAAGCTCAGCTGAATCCTCCACTTCATCATCTAACACTTCAAAAGAACTCCAGGAAGTCATGAAACAACTTCAAAACTTGGGAAATGAGCTAGTAACCATTAAAAGATAGCAAGCTCAACGTTCTAGACTGTATCACCCTAGGATCAATATCAAGCTTGACCAAAGTATCAGCAAAATAGGCCACCATCTCAGGCTATAAATCAGAGCCAAAAAAAAGGACAACCTCAAGTTGCTAGACCTTTCAGGTCATATGATCCAAATATAATTTTAACATCAAGGGCATCGGTTCCAGCATAGAATAATATGACACAAGAATATGATTGGTGTTTCACATGCAATCAGCCACATAACCAATCAATGTGTTTTAATGGTGCACTAAATCAAGCCTTGATGGTACAAACTAGAATGGTGTCACAAGAACCTTGCCAAGAAAGAGATCAGCAATAGGGATCTCAGTAAGAGGGAACCCTAGGTGAAACTATGCTTGTCAATTGGAAAGTTGAGGACTTATGTGGGATGAATCAACTCCCTTCTCAAAGTGTAGCTGCTAATACATGGTCCAAAAAGAGAAATATTGGAGAAGGCCAACCACTGAGCTTAGGTGACCCTAGACCTTCCATCACTACACAATGTTATGGTTCTCCAAATATGACTCCCAACATGTAGAACCAATCCAAGCCACCTTCCAGACCTAGTCAGACACCGGTGGTGACAGCTCACGTGTAAGAGAAAAATGTGTTAGGGAAGGGGCAATAAAAATATAGTCCATTTAAAATCATTGATAAAATGAAAAGGACAACTGTGAAAATTTCACTATGGGATTCACTGGCCATTCCATGGCAAAAGGATCTATTACAGACTACTATAAAGAGTTGGTCAAGTTCAAATCAACCCCCTAACCAACAAGAGAGAGTGCTTGCCAATGCAATTCAACCTGGGAAGAACCATGGAGAACAACAAGGTAAGAACCTAAGACCTCCTCCATTCTATGTCTCATTGATTATTGGAGACAAATTGGTGCGCAACTATGTGATTGATTCTGGGGCAAGTAGCTCTGTAATGCCCAAGCAAATAGTTGATCAATTGGGTCTCCAATATGAAGTAATCTCTAGAGGAGTAATGCAGTTCGATGGGACAACATTGATGAATGTTGGGATCATCAAGGATTTGAGCCTCACTTTGCATGCCTGCCCCAATGTGATTGTTTTGCATAACATATCAATCATAGATTTTCCACCACATTTTTCTTTGTGTTTTTCCAAGGACTTCACCACCAAAATTGGAGGATATCTATCTACTGATTGGTCACATATGCTCTTTAGAATAAGGTATGGGGAAAAAGCCACAATCAGATCTAAAACCATTGCTGGTTATCATATTTAATATTATGTGCCTAGCCCAACCAATGCCAACTACTCAGGTTTTGATCAAGAAGACCTCCTAAGCACTTGTGAAGCAGATACCAAGGTGGGATATATCGTAGAACTGAATCCTAATGAGTGGGCCAACAAAATTCATGCCTTTTACCCATATAAGAAAATGGAAGAATCTGAGCTAGGTGTCTATTGTCTGCATGAAGAGAATCATCCTCTTCCTAACCTAATTAAGCTAGAATATAAATATGACAATGAGGTATGGCAAAAAAAATTTGATGGCTCAAGGAGTAGACAAGGAGCTAGAGGAGTAGCTATGATTGTGTCCTCCAAAGGTATGAAATATTATTCAGCATTCAAATTTCAGTTTTCCTACTCAAATAACACTGCTGAATATGAGGCTTTGTTCCATGGTCTTCATTGGGCAAGGAAGCTAGGAATCAAGAATTTTCAAGTGTTTCATGATAGTGAGATGGTTACCAATCAAATCAGAGGACTTAATGCTGTAAAAAAGGACCTGCTCAAGAACTACAAGAGTTGGGTATGGGATCTCATGGAGGATTTTGAGGCCTTCAACATTGTTTCCATACCTAGGAAGGAGAATGAAGATGTTGATAGGCTCGCAGCAGTTGGAGCAATGTTTGATGTGGTCAACAACATCAAAAGAGACAAGGAAAAACCACATATCCATATAGTTGTGAGGCCAGCAGTGCTGGATAACAACTCATGCTAGCAGGTGTTCACGAATGATCAACAGATCATTATTTTTTTGCAAGAAGAAGTTGAATTCTCAACTAGAAGTCAAAGTAGATTAGAGAAGCAATAGGGAAATCAGATAGTATAGCTACATATAAAAAATCTTCCCAAAGGTTTAGTGACATTTGAGTCTATGTTCAATCCTAATGACCAGTTTAGAAAAGAGAAGGCTAACATACAGATCAAAGAAGAAGATCTAGATTCAATCCCAATTGGAGAAGGTAAAACACTTCAAATTGGCAAAGTGGTCACCGAGAAATAAAGGTATGAATTCATACAACTTTTCCAAGAATTTCTAGATGTATTTGCTTAGAGCTATGAAGACCTAAGAGGGCTCAATCCAAAGATAGCACAACACACAATTGAACTATATCCAGCTACTCAACCCATCAGGAAAAAGAAGAGACCAATCAACCAAAACATTGAGCCTCTGACGAAGAAATAGATGAAAAAGATGATAAAGGTAAGTATCATATTTCTAATCAAACACTCAAGCTAGGTTGCGAACCCGGTCCCAGTCAGGAAGAAAAAAGGAGAGATTAGGTTGTGTAGTTTTCAAGACTTGAATAGAGCCTCCCTCAAAGATAACCACCCACTCCCTTTAATGGAGAAGATCTTACAAGTAGTATCTGGGTCAGAAAGGTTCTCCCTCCTAGATGGCTACTCAAGGTACAACCAGATCACGGTGAAAGAAGATGATCAATTCAAAACAAATTTCACCACTAAATAGGGCACCTCTAGCTATAAGAAAATGCCATTTGGATTATCTAATTCTAGAGCCACTTTTCAAAGGGAAATGGATATGGCATTCAAAGGAATGATCAACAAAATAGTACTAATCTATCTAGATAAGATTACAGTGTTTTCCAAAACTGCAGTAGACCATATTTTCCCATCTAAGGAAGTTGTTACAAAGGTGTAGAAGTTTTGGGGTGTCATTGAACCCCAAGAAATGTATATTCTTGGCCCATGAAGGAAATCTTCTAGGGCCATATTGTATTAAAGAAAGGATTGGCAACTGAACCTGGAGAGAGTTCCTAAGAAATAAGAGCATTGCCATTGCTAAGTAATAAGAAGGCTATCTTCAAAAGCTTCCTAGGAAAAATCAATTTTGTCCATAGCTTTGTTCCAAACTTTGCTTCCCTTGTTAAGCCAATAATGTTGATGCTAAATAAGAGTCTTAGCATTTAGGTGGGAAAACTAAAGGAAAAGAAATTTTTTAGTCTATCAAAGAAGCCATATACACCAATCCCCAACTCTCTGTGAATCTAGATTTTTCCAAAGACTTCGTACTGTATGCCTTTGGTTGCAGTGACATGGTTTCTACAATCTTGGTTTAGCAGAATAAAGAAATTATAGAAAATCCAATTGCTTTCCTCAGCCAAAGTCTAGAATATTATGAGGTGAGGTACTCCTTCATTGAGATGCAGGTCCTAGTGGTGATTATGAGGATTGAATAAGTTTTAAGCATCTGGTTACAAATAACAAGATCCAATTATTTATCTCCCATGTAGGAAGTTGAAATAGTTCCTTCTCAGAAAGGACCTGAATGATAAGCATGCAGGATGGATCACTTGTGTCATGGAATATGACATTGAGATCAGGGTCACAAAGCTGGTCTATGGGAAGGGTTTGTGTGAGAAACTAGCCGTAAGTCAATAAGATGAATTAAATAGTGAAAGGGAGGCTGTTTTTGTTCTACAAGATGATCAAGAAGAAGGGACAAATGACAAGGTACCTACTCCTTGTTGGACCCAAAACATTGGTGCACTTTATTCAAATATTCATGTGTTCCTCATGGGATGAGTAAAGCATGAAAGGGATACATTTCAGGTTATAGGCCATCCCATATGTTCTTATTGATGGCGTCTTGTTCAAAAGAGACATCAATGTCATTCTACTGATGATGCATTGGGACAGATCAAGTAGAAGAGAGTGCTACAAGAATCTCCATGTTGAAGCAGCTAGAAGCCATTTTTTCTCCAACGAGTGGACAACACTCAAAATCATGAAAGCGGGATATTATTAGACCTAAAGTGTTTAGTGACTGCTATACGTATGAATCAAAAAGTGCAAGGAATTGTGCATTCTTCAATGTCAAGGGAAGTCTAACAACACTCCACTTCACCCAATCTCAGTTGAAAAACCTTTCATGCAATGGGGATTGGAATTCATTGGAGTCATCAATCGAAATTCCATCCAAGGCCATAAATGAGATTCTGACAGTGATACATATTATTTCAGCAAAGTGGACCCGAGGCATGCGGTACTCAGGGAAGCCAATGAGTCTAGTATCCTAGATTTCTTATGAAAGGATAGTGAAACTAGATTTGAAGTGGCAGCCCACCATCATATCAGAAAATGCATTAGCATTCATAGGTTCCAATATCACAAGATGGGATGTCAAGAATGGGACTTACCTTGAGCACTTCATCAAACTATTACCCTCAAGGTAATGGCTAGGCTGAGTCCACAAACAAAGAACCTACTAAAGGATCATTAGAAGAACTCTTGATGAGAATCAGAGGACCTAGCACACAAATCTCAAAACGATCTTATGGGATAATAGAATAACACCCAAGAGATCTTTAGAGGTAGCTCTCCATTCAAGCTTGTGTATGGGGAAAGAGGTAGTGTTTCCTATATCACATGAGTTGCCAACATTGGATCTTGTGAAGTAAATAGAGATGTATGAATTAGGAACCAATTGATGCCAGGTATGTGGAGATGATAGAATTATAATAATCTAGAGAAAAATGCACTCCAAGCAATAGAGAAATAATCAGGCCTTAATCAAGAAATGGTCTTGACAAGAAGGCAAAAACAATGACATTCCTGGAAGGAGACTTGGTTTTGAAATGGGATGCAGATCGAGGGAAACTAGGAAGGAATTCCAAGTTTGATGCTATTTGGAGTGGTTCCTACATGGTCACATAAATGTAAGAGTATCAATGCGTTTCTGATTGTCTACAATTGGAGGGTGAAGAGTTACAAGATTCAAGTGAATGGAGTCTATCTTAAGACACTACTACTACAAGGGAAGTGTCTGACCCTAGCATATATTAGTCTAATGTCTCTCTTTCCTTTGAGTGCTTCTGCACATTGTCACATTGCTATAGTTTAGGTTGTTTTTCTCCTAAGTGCATTTACACTCTCTTCGTGTTACTGTTTGGGGCATGTATGACTTAAAATTTTTGTATATAGTTGTGGTGTTATTTTGTGGCTCTTATGTAGTCTATTCGGATAGAGACAAATGAATCCCCAGGTCAAAAACAATTTTCTACTCTGAGAAACCTTCATTTCAAAGATTTATTATGAAAATAGAGAGTGTAAAATAACCAAGATCATGAATCAGAGGAAGAAATAAGTACTTAGAAACGTCATTTCCCAACTCCATACCCAATGGATACGACAAGAAAATTGGTCTTTTCATCTAGCAAATAGATACCCATATGAGTCACCAAATTGTTATTCATATTTCACCTCCCTAAGCCAAATGTTAGATCAACCACGACCCCACATAGAAGGAAACCTAAGAAAAAATTCTCATTCAGATCTTATAAATGATTTGTAGAAGGAACTTGGCAAATGAGGGGGGAAGGGGGCCATGAGACAAGACTAAGGGACCCTATACTATAGATAAATGTCTCTGTCGAGGCTGTTTCCACATCTTAAATCCATTCTCCTATTTTATAGGTAGAATTAACTATGGAGATAACAGGTTCACAAATGAAGGGGAAATGCCACAGAGGAACCAGAAACAAAAGAAGGGAAGAAAATGTTCAAAGATTCATGAAGTCCTCAGAGCTTGAAACGGTTCAGTAAAGAGTCCCCAAAAAAATCAACTAAGTATAGAGGAGGCAACGGAAGGAGCCACGTGTCCTACACGGTGCTTCTCCAAAGGTGAATCTAAAAAGGGGAACCCAAACTTGTGTCAAGTTTCCATGTCATCCAAAGACCAAAAGAAGTTGTGGGGCTATTGAAAAGTCTTCAACTAAGAAAGAATATACCAGGTTTCGGATTAGCACAAATATGAAATGGGAGCCTAGGATAGAGACTCAAACTTGCACCAGCCCTCCACGTAGTAAATCCTCAAATAAGGTCAAAAGGTGGACAAGGTGGGCCTAAAAATTGGCTAAGTATAGATGTATCAAGTAGAAGAATGCCAATTGTCAGTGTGGTGTATCTTGAAGAGATGAGTCTCGTAGGTGGAAACCCAAATGAATGCGTGAGCTCGCCATGTAGCTCTAAAGTACTAAAAAGTAAGAGGGATCCATTGAAAATTCCATAGACTTAACAGAGGCCAAGCCAAGTGTCCAACTCAGATGCTCCTTTAAAGGGAAAAATTTGGGTCGAGCTTCCATTAAGTGAGCGCGGTGCCTCTGTGTGTCCAGTCTACATAGGGGGCAGATTTGATTTGAATAGTCAATGCATGAGGCAGTGGTAGGCGGATGCTGCCAAGTGTCTTAAAATGACACTGATTCACGGGTTGAATTGAGGAAAAGGTTTCCAAATGAGTGCCAGGACCACTACATGTTCCATGAAGAAAGCGGGCCATCGGGGTTAAAGTTGGTTCTTTAGCCCCTTGTTATCTCATAAGGGGTAAAAACTTGCATAATGGCCCACAACTCTGCCCAAAGGAACAAAGTCAGTGTTTGAGCACTGAGTCAAAGCCAAAGCGGGGAGTCGGAGAAAAAATTGAAAATTTTCCTTTCATTCAAAAGGCACAAAGGATAAAGATAAGAAGTGCATATTCCCCAGTCAACCAAAAGGAGTGCCATGTGTCTAGGCGAGAGCATCGGGGCTGTTGGAGTTTTTTGAGTTTTATGTTTTTGCAGCAAAATGGGGAAAAAGATAGATTGTGGACCCGGTAGACCCAATTTTTTCTCTAATCTTGGCTGCCATGTGTCCCCATATAAAAAAAGGAGGAACCCATTTTTTTAAAAAAAATTCCCCACCCATTTGTACAAACCATGATACAGAATTTCGAATGGGGCATATCTTTCAACTTAGGGCTCAAATATTAGAAATCTGACAACCATTAGGAAATATCTCGGTGCCATCGTCCACGCTGTGGAGGCCTGACAACTTTAATTTTGAGGATGTTAGTTGAAGGGAAATGGAGGAAATGTCTTCATGGGCTTTCAATGTAGGATCTTCATCTACCTCAACAACCAAATAAGATTTGAATCTGTTTCCGCCATTTCCTCTCCTTCCAAGGCAACCGAACCAAGTGATTGATGTAGTAAAGACGGATTTGGAGGAAGATTTTATCAAGAAGTCATTAACAACAGTGGTTGGGATTTGACCTAGATTTTCCCGTTTCTTTCCCTCTCTTTCTTCTCTCTGTTGATCAAATATAAACATGTACGGGGGAAGGACTTCATTGTAAAGGTGTTGAACAATTCTTTGTTTTGCAGGATCCCTTCTCCTTCTAGCTAAAGGGATTTTTGGGGTTCAGGCCTTCCATTAAAATTGTAATACATTTTTCTTCCTCGGCTCTATTTTGTAATGAACTATACCAATCCACAGAGAAATAAAACACATATGTGATCGAGTCTTAGATCCTTTCTTGTCTCTCTTGATTCTCCCATTTGGTCTCCCATTAAATCATTTGGCTATCTAGTGCTTTGTTTATCGTATGCATTTTGTTTGTTTTGTGTCTATTGGCAAAACTAAGTGTTCCATCATTCCTTTCAAACGTATCACCTAGTAGTTTAGTTATATATTATTTCCTATATGCTCTTTTATTCCTTGTCTCCGTAGCAATTTGTTAGATTAGGTATGGAGATAGATCCTCTGTAAATCCTAACATATGCACCTAAACAGGAGGAATAAGTAACTAACCTTCAATCTGGAGAACTTTTCCATTTTTGCAAGGTCCCACACCCTTAGGGGAAAGTTCAATGTTATAACGGATCACACCAAGTAACCCTGCCTTAGAAAAGAAGATCCATAGAACCTCATTTGGGGGTGTTGTGATTTCACACTAACAACAACTTTGTGTGATGTATATTGTTGATGTTCTTATTTAAGTTATTCCAGGATGGTTTTTATAGTTGAATGACATCAAAATATGACCCATGGGTTATGTGTGCTTTCCTAAAATTGTTCAGGTGGTGGTTAATGGAGATGATCATTTGAGTCACATGTGTCCTTCTTTTATCATTGAGGCCACTTGTGTGGTTTGCAAGTAAATTAAATTATAATCAATGTGCTTTTTAATTTAAGTTTCATTAATGCAATATAAGTCAAATTAATTAGCAGGCCATGTGACCTAAGGGGAATTTAATTTTGGTATATAATCCTTAGGATATTTTGATTTGAGTGAGATTTTAGACCCCTTTATCTTGGATACATTACATTCATACCCATTGTGTCAATATCCCGGTTATTTTAGGACATGGACTTTAATTATTAGAGGCTTGTGGGACATTAGTTAAGATTGTACCATGCCTCTTAAACTCACCCACCAACTATACCTATGATGTAGGGGGTCCTATTTTAGGCCTCATTATGTCTTTTAGGATTAATTGAATGAAATATGTAATTAACCTAGCCACTCTCTTACAATCCATTATTTTATTATGATACTTTTGAGGCATGTTGTAGTAGCTTGGTGTGACAAGTATGTTTGTCATATCCTCAGGTTAACCTATTGATTTCTCTTGGTCGTATGTGTTTGAATACATTGAGGTGGATTGGAGGAGAGGGGATGTGGCATCCTATATGGAGCCACCTCACCTCCTTTTATAACATATTGTTTTAGTAATTGGGTGTCATGTGTTGAAATTTTGGGGGTTACTACACTTGGTATCAGAGTGTTGGTTCAACACTTGGACTCGTTTGTACACTTGGATTGGATTTATTTCTTGGATATTTGTGGAGGATTTTATTTTAGTCTCCCAATTTCAAATTAGGATTTTGACTTGAGGGCATTTTTGAAGGCTTGTGGAAGATAGAATGACAAGGCTAGGGTATCATACCTCTTAAAAATTTATCTATTTATCCTACCAATGTGTTTGTGTATGATTATTTGGTGTAGTATTTTACCGCATTATGGAGGGTGTAGGAAGAAAGAAAATTATTGCACTTATTTTGTGAGAGAAAAGGGAATTTTAAGGCATTGTGAGAGGGATGGTGTGAGTCAGGATTTTCAGAGTGATGTGGGTGGGAAAAGTGATAGAATAGCTATACTTCTATGGTATTGGTGCTTTTGGAAGTGAAAAGTGATATGGATGAGAGGAATGGATGTGCACTTTGAGGTATCCTTGGGTGGAACCGATAACTCATTTGGGAGATAAAATGAGATGGTTCCCATTATTCTATTCTCCTTGTGGATTGTATAAGGTATATGTATGTGTAGGTGTGTATTTACTTGCTGGATATGTGATCTTCATGGAGTTGAATGTCTTGTATGTATGTTTGTTGTGAATCCACTTTTTTGAATGTTGAATCCTTGTTTCTAATTAATCCTCATGGTTCTTTTTTTGGGGCTTAGGGGCCATTAAGGGGATGGATTCTCCTCTTAATGGAGTTAAGTTTGGGTAGAGAGTGTTTCCTACACCCCCTTCCTTGATTTTTGATCGTTGTGGTGAAATATTTAAGAAAGAAATATTAGGAGCTACCTTTGGAGGAGACTTGTACATTTGGCCTTGTTGATAACTATTTTTTTGTAAATGGTTTAATTTAGTATTCCCACTTAGGGTGGATGATTGTAAAATTTTAATCTTGAAGGAAAGTTGTATCTTCCTTCGGAAATATTCAAAATTTCTAAACTCCTTTAAGATTATTGTATGAGAAATATGATTTTAAAATGTATTAGTATTGTGAAAGGAGGCTACCAATTTATCACATTTTTTTGAATGAGTAGAAATTTTGAATCAAGTTGAAATGGATATGCATTCTCTTTATTTTAAGTAATTTCACTATTTTCCAAATGTGATATGCTTGCATTTTCCAAAAATATTGTGAAGCTTGTTGAAATTTATTGTTACTGAAAATGTTTGTCATTTACATCTTATGGAAGAAAGGAAATAGTTACATTTTGTAGCATTTTAGGCAAAATAAGTAATAGATGGAAATTTTAATAAGAGTAATAATCTCCTTTGTACTAGTTGTGGTATGTAGAATGAAACTTTATTAGTCTTCACCAAATTTTGTTTTGAATCAATAGAAGCAAGCTACAAAAATTTCTTGTCTTGTACTCTATTTATGTTATAAACTTTGTTACCCTTTTAATACACAACACATATAGTCATATATAGAATTTTATATTAGTGTAATTCTATTGATTATTTAGTATATATATTAGACTAATTATAGTTCTTCTTATAAAAAGGGGGGAATTTTAGATAAATTCCATTATTTTAATATTGTTAATATATATCTATAATTCCCCCGTTTCTTAATAAGGAGAACTTAAATATTAGTAATTATATATATACTAAATAATCAATAAATTACATTAATTTAAAATTTTAATATATAACTATATATTGTTTGTATTAAAAGGGTAATAAAGTTTGTATTATTACATAAGTATTACAAGACTTTTTATTAATATATGTATATTGCTTATATATATATATATATATATATATATATATATATATATATATATATATATAAACTTAACTTGAGAATAAATTTATTTATAAACGAATGTTGTGGCTTTGTTTTAATGAAAAAAAGGAATGGGGGGAGGGGCGGGGAGGTTACTGACCGAACCCCCACCCCAGATTAATATGGGGTGGGGGGTGGGGTTGTTGTCCTCCCCCACCAATTTTTAATAGAACCACATTCAACCAATCTCATAAATTAAACTTACCCATTTGGCCATGGTTTCAATGTTTCTCAGTCAGCATTTTTTGTAGTGAACAACAACTATTATAATTAAAAATTATTTTAATTTACACTACATACATACATACATACACACATACATACATACATACATACATACATACATACATATACATATATTTTTTATATTTCTTGATATATGTATACCCATTTATATATATTTAAAGTAAGTGTTTTCTTAAAAAAATGATTTATTGGGCTAGTGAAAAATACTCAAATGGGTATTTTTAGTTAAAACATGCTTACTACAAAATGGAAAAAGATTACAAACAAACAGTTGAATAGGGTATATTGGAAATAGAAAAATAAATAAAATAGGATGGAGTTGGGTTGTGTATATCTATCTGAAGCTTTCCCCTTCTCATCCATGGCTTCCTCCTCTTCCATTTTCCCTTAACTTGTAAAACCAAAATTGAATGAAATGAGAAAAAGAGATGAATAAAAGGCTTCCTTAGAAATTTTATGGTTGATTTGAAATTCCTCCATTTAATGGCCTAGATTGGATTCATCCAATGGCTCAAATTGTCTCCTACAATTCTTAGGTGGGGGTTGGTGAGATGAGCATTTGATCACATGGGTTTTGTTTTGAATGGGGCCACTTGTGTGGTTTACGTGTAATTTAAATTTTAATAATTTTATTTATTTATTTTACAAATTCAAAATTAACTAGGCCATGACCTAGGGGAATTTAATCAAACCCTCTCCCTTAATAGTTTAGACAACTTTATTTTAAAAATTAAGATAATAACATTGTGTAAATAAAAGGGTTATTTCAGACTTAGACTTTAACTATTAAATTATTCCATGACCTTAGAAATCCTCTCTATTATATTAATTTAGGATTAATTGAATGAAATATTTTAAACCTAGCCATAGATTGAATCCATTCTTTTATTTAATAACATTATTCAAGTAATTTATTTAAAACCATTTGAAACCAAAGGTTAACCTTAACCGTCACTTTGGCATTTCCTTTAACAAAAAAAATAAAACAAAAATTATTCCATAATTTTTCTATTATAAAATTTGTTTGGTTTTGGGTTTCATATGTAAATTTAGTGGGTGCTTCGTTTCATTTGTGGTCTTGTATTTTTTAAGTTGGAGAGTTTTTGGAGTGCTTGTTGAATTTTTGGAGCTTGTTGGAGATGGATTGAGCACTAAGAGCTTTGTTTGTGACTCTTTGATCAAGTTCTACCATGGAAAGGTAGGAACTAGACCCTTTTTTTAATTTTTTAATTTTATGTGTTTATATTATATGCAAGTGAAAGGTTTGCATGCTTGTTGGGATATTGGGTAGAATTCATAAGTATGGTGTAGGAGAAGGCTATGGGGATTTTATATGTAGGGAGGTATAAGAGTTTATTTCATGTTTTGGGAGCGATTTGGGTTGGGTGCCTAACTCTAGATGAGAGAATGCTTGCATTTCTTAATTGGTTCTTTTGAGGGAGACATAAGATATTGTAGGGAGGCATAAGAGAATATGGGAGGAATAAGAGGAATTTGAGGGAGGCATAAGAGTGGTATATGGGTTTTGAGTTTTGTTTTGGAGGGATTTAAGGTAGGCACCTAATCCCATTGGGAGGCATAAGTGATTTCCCATAGATCCTTTCTCTATTGGCTTTGCACTTCAAGCCTTGTGTGTTTTTGATAAGTTTCATTATTTTGATTGTATATTTTGTTGAATGTGTGTTGTATGGTTGTGAAATTTTGTGTTGTGATGTTGAAGCATTGTGTAGTTTCCATGAGTTGGATCCATCCTTTATTGCATTTTGGTTGGGGCTCGTGGGCCAATGAGGAGGATAACTTCTTATCCTCATTGGATTATTGGTTGGGTGGAGAGTCTTGCCTCTCCCCCATTTTCGTTTTAGTGATCAAGTGAAGAAATAATGGAGGTCTTGTTGAAGAATTAGCATTTCGAGATTTTGTGAAGTAAAAAAGGACCCTTATTTGTGAGAAAAACTTACTTGTAATTACCATTTAAGGTGGAAGACTAGTAGTATTTGTATTTGAAAGAAAAGTTTCCTTGTATATTTTGGTTTATTAAGTTGTAATATATTATAGAAATAAAGCTCTTTACATTGTAAGAAATGAGCTATGCTCAAAAAAGAATAAGTTCATTATTAATTGGTGAAATTGTATCATTCTATGAATGAAGGAGGAACATAGAAGTTGTAAACATTAATGATATATCCTTAGAAAACCTCAGATGCATAACAGTTGTGTTTTCCTTGAGTAAATGGTGGTAGTAGTAATGGAAGGATGTGTCAAATTATAATGATCTATTTTGTTGAGAAAAAAATTGCATCTTGATTGTGTAAAGGAAAACATTAATACTAAAAATAGATTAAGCTTAAATCCTAATTTTAAACTAGGAATAAATTTTTTTGGAAGAAAATAAAAATGATCTTGTAGTTGTGTTTATTGTTACTATAGAAATAAAAAATATTCAAATGTAGTAATTTTAAGCATGGAATGATTAAAGGGTTACACCCTTCAACTGGAGACTTTAGGAACATAAAATAAAATAAACTATAAAACACCCTAGTAAAAATTATTTTTGGAAAAGTTTCAAAATTGATGGTTATGTTTTCAAAGAACAGAACCGCCACCCTGTGCAGAGTGGCAATCTTTGAACCATCGCCCAAGAAAAGAATCAGTTCATGAATCGTCACCTAGGTAGGGTGGAGGTCCTAGGACTGCTGACGTGGTTTGGGCGGTGGTTTCATAACTGATGGCAAAAAAATAAAAATCCAGGTCTGTGCAAATTTAAAATTGATTTAATTAAAAATTTAAACCTATAAATTTGAACAGGAAATCACCAGCAAGCCTTAAGGCCATAAATTAATGGTTTGAAGAATGTAGATATTTAAATGTACTCAATCTCATACATTATAATGGAGGTAGGGTTTGGCCCAAATAGAGAACTCAAAATGGAAATAACTAAATAACAACTCCAATTTAGAGTGGAAACCTCTACAATCTTCAAATGGAAGACATTACTCAAATAAATATATAAACTAAACTAAGCTAAGCTCTATTCTATGGAATTCCTCCATGGTTCTTCATTTCTTGCTCTCGTGGCTTCCATTACTCCAACATATAAATTAAACAAAAGAAAAGAGACCAAATGGGCATTCTAGGGAAAAGAAAAAGGTTTAACAATATTTCATAAAGATAGTTAGGGTTATTATGGAACCCTAAGATCTATTGGCCACAATTTATTTGATCCTAGAGTTGAGATTCAACCCTACAATTGTTAGGTAAGAAGGTATATTATGGGTTTTCAAATCATTTAAAGGTATGTGTGAATGGGTGGATGGGGCCACTTAGGGCTCTAATGTATTACATTTAAAATGTAACCCTTCTAGTAGGTTTTAGTGAATGATTCTATGTTCATTAAAGAAATAGAAAATAATTGGATAAGGGTTTATTAAATGTGGGTCGAACGTTAATTCCCAAGAGGGAAACTAATAGTAAGAGAACTTAATGGAAACTTAAGTAATGATAATTAAATTGACATTGGAATTGGAAAGAACATTTAATTAATAATCTAAAATTATTATTTGTAATGTATCAATTTTTGGTGGAAATTAGTTACAAAGCTTACAACCTGTTTAAAAAAATAGTATCCCAACAATAGTTTAACGATTAGTGTGGTTTTGGAACATCGAAATTATGGGTTTACTATTCTTGGTTTCGATGGTTGGACCTTGGACCCACATGGGAACTCGACAAATAGTTAGCAAAAACTTGAAATTCTTGATTAAAATAACAATAAAATAATAAAGTTGTTTGATTGTTGCACTTGCCTAGTGGTGTTTTGTCGAACCGGGTTAACGGTAAAATGTTAAATTAAATTTATATTCTTGTGAAGTCCTAGTGGTATCAGGAACTTATTCCCCTTGTAAGGATGTGTCTCGTGAGTCATAGATCTTAATTTTAAATCATGCGAGTGATGAGCCAGTTGATACTCCTCATTTTAAATCTTGTTTGTATGGTGTGACTCTTGTGGATTAATGCATGGGTTTTCATTCAAGGGTCATTTAGAGATAATTAGAGGTTTATTAATTGTTTAGAGCTCCCTTATTTTAGTTGTTAAGCGAGATGGTCTAGTTGTAGATTTATCGATTTGATCCTCGTATAGGAGAGTAGATATCAGGTCTTGGTGTCATATTTGATCCATTTTTACATATGTGTTCTTAGATCTGACCTCGATGTATAGTACCCCTACTGGCGGTGCAAGAAGGGGGTGCGAAGTGGATGTGATGTGGACTTTCTGTATTTTACATTCATAAACTTGTATTATCTTATCATGAACCACCATATTATTTATAATTCGATTGCGAATCTCTGAGGATATATTTGTTATTTATATTTTTATTACCTCATTTTATAGGGATTGTACATGTGGGATTCTAAGATCATTTCCACTTGATTGTCATGATTCTTCAGATTTTATTTGATTGGTGACTCAGAGAGCTCTTTTATCTTGTTAGCTACTTAGCTAAATGTTACGTGATTCTTCCTTACATGTTGATGAACTGCTTCTACGTTGGTTGTATTGTGATATTTCATCGTATGGGGTACACCCTAGGTGCCTTAAATGTCTTCTTAGGTGCTTTGAGTTATGCATTGGTTTTGGAAGGATTGAACCTTGGGTGTGTCTAGGAGCATAGAGTTAATTTTTTTTACTCAACCCTTCTAGAGAGAGAGAGAGATTGTTGAGTCCTAGAGAATGTGTTCCTAGTTAGTAGTTTGATAGCAGTGGCAATGATTCTCTAGAAATATTGTAAGAGCCTTGATCCCCGTTAGAGTAGATGTGTTAATGATGGGATTATGAATTCTATTAGGATCAGAATAACTCTTGGTTGAATATAGATTTTGGTGGATAAGTGCTTGTATGGATATGACGTTCCATCGATGGCATGTTAAGTTTTAGCATGGTCTCCTTGTTTCATTATAGAAAATATTAACTCGTGGATTATATGTACCTTGGTAATTATGGCTATATTTAAGCCCGTTCAGGAAATGTGCTTAATTAAGTGTACTTTTTTTGCTCTCGATGACCCATAAATAGATATATAATTGCCTTAGCATTTCAAATTGTTATGTATACCAATGTATGACCTAATAGTATAGGGAAATGTTGAGACACGTATGGATGCTTTTGGATCTTTTGGACCATATTTTCTTAGCACGATGATAATTTGGGCTTTACCTTATTAACTGGTTGCTCGCAATTCTGCAGGAATGTGTTTTTTTCTTGTAGTGTTATAACAGACTTTATGAACTCTGGGGTTGTATTGAGTCTTGTGTTTGGGTCCAGATTATTTGATTTTCACTCTTAACTTATTTTCGAAATCCTTCCTCACGCCTTTGCACGACAAGTGGTCTCCTTGTAGAGGCCGTTCCAAAATTCTTCCTTGTCATCTTGTTCGCTTGGTCTGGTCACGGTATCTTGTCCCACGTTATTCACTGTTGCTTATAGAATTTCATTGCCTTAATACACAGGTGAACAAAATTTAGTTTCTTCCCCACACGCACAACAGTGATTGACGTAAGTCGCTCTCAGCTGCTCTACACCTCTTACACATGTGAAATCAAATTTGCAGGTTATTTATTGGCGGTCTCTTCGTCATAGATCCTTTGATACTTGATAGACTGCATCCACTATGCTCATCTTTAGAGATGACGCGTCCTTCTTTGGTAAACTCTTGAAATATTTTTGCTTGTTGATAGAATTCCCATGCATGTTCCTTACAAAATTAATGATGTGTTTGTTATGTTGAATGGTCTCTTGTTCCTTTACAATTAGACCAAATGATGTTATGTTGATTTATCTCTTATTCCCATAAAAGGTAATAATGTGATATGTTTGAATCTTCCT
Organism: Taxus chinensis; assembly: GCA_019776745.2. NCBI lineage: Eukaryota > Viridiplantae > Streptophyta > Pinopsida > Cupressales > Taxaceae > Taxus > Taxus chinensis. Next base: position 125,869,090 of record CM034156.1, on the reverse strand, counting down.
TCTCATTAAAATTTAATTAATAAGATGATTTCATGTGAACATAATAAAATTCTAGATTGAGGGGATTGGGCTTTCAAAACTGTAACAATTAGGACTAGAACCGTTAAAAAAATCGGAAAATGGTCGTTGTTATAATCTTGGTAGGTTAATAGAAGAAATAAAACTAGGTGAAGAATAGAAAGAAAACTTTTGTCCATTTACCCTCCATAGAACATAAAATAAATAGTTCTGCACACCTATATAGAATAACAAGATATCATGCCAACAGATAGTGGTGCTTGTTAACTGATCCACGTACAAATATGTGATGTCATAATAGAAGGAAGATGTTAATTAAGAAAATTTTTAATAAGGGTTCTTAGCAAGTGAAACTACAACTTTTGACTTAATAGTTGGTTTATAAAATGAGTAAAATTTATGTGTATTGAGCGTAATGTATAATTAAACCTTTAACTTTGTATCGCCTACCTAGGGATTTGTTAAACATCTTGTTGATAGTGGATGTGTTCTAGTTTTGTATGAGTAATCCCTTGATCATATATGTATGTGAAGTTTTCCCTTGTAAGGATTTTTGGGTATGTTCCATACCCTTGTTACCTCGTAGCTCGATGACTGTGATTTGTGAACTTCTTGGAGTGGGTATTTATCGCTTGTTTTAACAAAGGCACCTTCCTTGTGTGTTATTAAGCCTTTCGTGACCTAGAATTATTATTGAATCTAGGAAACATGTGTTAAGGATTTGAAAGAATTTTGGGAAGCTCTCTTTCTCTCTATTTTCTTGAGAAACCCTGAATTTTTTGTCCCCTTTTGTCCTTGGGAAGGGAAACTACAAGTTATTTTCGTAAGATAGTTATCTCGCGAGTATTATGTGTGATGCTAACTTGTGTATTGTTGTTGGACTCCCTCTTGTGCTTGTCTATTCTCCTTTTCTTAGCCCCATTGAGTATCCCTTTTGTATTAAAAATTTTAGATAGAAGGTAGATCTCCTTATGGTTGTTTTGAACTTGGGAAGGATTTTAGATAAATAATTTTTGTTGTAGTATGTAGAGTGATTTTTGTCTCTTGTGTTTATGTGATAATGTGGGAAAGGATTGTTTATCTTTCAAAGTGGAAATATCATCTAAGTGTTTGAAGTTTCTTAAACATATTAGAGATGTGTGTTTCGATTTAGGATAGTGCAAATAAAAGTTATGGAAAACCTTGTGGTCATGATTTTTCTTAGTATTACTAGATTTGAAAATTTAACTGAATCCTTTCGAGTTATAAAATTACTTCCAATGAGTAGTGTGAGACCTAGGATATGTAAGCATTTTTCTTAATTTAGTTGTTTTCCTGAATTGTTATAAGTCTCCAGTCTTGTGTGATCTTCAACTTGTGAGACCTATGATTAGAACCTTGTTTTCTCATTTAAAATGGATGGTCATGTTTTGGCTATTTGTTGACCTTGTTTAAAGTAAAAACAAATCATTAAGGTGTAACTCAACCTAAAGTGGAAGTCTTAACAATCATTATTACAGTATGTTGTAACCGTGGGTGACTATATGGTCATGGCCTTTAGTTCTTGGAAACCTTCTCCCTATTATTATTTTACTTTGGTATTTGTTCTTGAGATTCCATTGGAAAATTCTTGTTTACAGGCATTGTGTTGTAGTTTGGTTGATCACGTAGAGTTACTCTGTAGAATTAAATGTTTGCAACTTGGATTGAAGAAATTTTAGCATTCATGCCTAACAATCTCCCTTCTCCATGTTAAATAGCATTGGACCAAACTTGAGTTCTAAGGACCCACTTTTATTTAGAAATAAAGAAATTCCCACTAAGGGCGTGATTTCTATTCTTAGGCATTGTTCCCTACCAAATTTTTCAGTGACTTCTAGGAGAAAGTCAAATCTAAGGGGAGGGGGATGTAATTCCCACTCCTCTTCAACACTAAATGAACCTTGTTATCAATTTTGAATTGATTATAATCTCAAACCTTGCTGCTGTATTCTAGTTAGCACACTAATAAGATGTGCAGGACATCATGATTACTATTGTGTTTTGATTATTATTTTTGACTGTATGGTAAGGTATTTGATGGACCTTGATGGGAATATAAGGATAAAACTTATTTATAAACTAGAACGGTTTAGACTCTTGTTATACTATTGATTGTGACTTATCGTTCCAGATTTTTATATTTTGTTGTTATAGTTAATCTATCACTCATTGACTAACATTGTACATTGCTTGCTATTGTACCTGAAATATTAATAGATGAAAAAAATGATACTATTATATTGATATGGATAATCAAAGGATAGACATTAGAATTGATACACTGATCTTATTACTAGTTGATAAATTGATTATAGTATGGAAGATAATGAAAAATTGTTGTCAATTTAGACTATTGTGATGATACTTTAAATTATTGATGAATTGATGATTTATTATGTGTTCGATGTTATATTGTGATTACTGACTGATGTTGAATAATTGGAGACATGTTGACTATGAGTTAAATTTATTGAACTAAATTTGACTCAGTTGTTTATGATCTTAGTACAAAGATTGATGAGATTAGCGTAGAATTGAAAATGTTAGAAAATTGAACGTATTGATTGAATTACTTGGTTCTAGCATGATGATAGTAATTATGATATTTGATGATGTAAATTATTTATGTAGATATATGCATGTATTTTATTATCTTTGATATCATTAATATGGCCACGAGGCTAGAAAGGAAATGTATTGTGTGATTTTACAGGTAATTATATCACAACAATCGAAAGGGGGATTGGAGACCAACCACAAAGGAATACTGGATGGATACAATGGCAAGGTCACCATGACAACTTGTGTAATATTGTTGTTTTTTTGTATTTTTGTTAGGGGGGTCCCATGGGGGATGACCTCTAATTGTGAGCTTGGGCTATTTGTGTAATTATTCCCTTTTTATTTATTTATTGTAGAGTATGTGGTTTATTTGTGATGTAATTTGTTTAATCATTTTTTGATTAATGTGTCTTTCTTAAGTAAATTAATCATGTTATTAAGTTAATTCTGGATGTGACAAACATGGAGTCATTTATTAGATTTGTTGGTCTTTTGGAATATGTGATTTTTATTGAGTGTAAGTGACTTTTGAGTGTTGTACACTCTACCTCTCCTTCACAAGTTGGGATTTGGCCTTAAGGGTGACAATTGTGGAGGCTTGTGGGACACAGCTGTGATTGTGCCACACCTCTATAATGTCTATTACCAACCCTACCTATAGGTTGGGGACTCGTCAAAATAGACCTCCATTATGTTGTTTTGTAAGGTCCTAAACTACCTGCCATTAAATGCTACACTTTTCTTTCATGCAAGTCTTAAATTATTTGTCCTTCATGGGGTGTGGGTTTCCAAGTGGTGTGTGTAAGAGGCTTGTCATACCTCTCAACCACCAATTTATTATGCATTGGGGTTGAGGGTCGAGTTGTGGTGTGTTGTTGAGGATAAGTGATTGGGCATCCTACATTGATCCACCTCATCCTCCTCTTCCCTTTTGTGGATTATATGAGAAGTTTAATTATTGTTTTATTGGGGTTACGTGCATTTTATTTGTTCTGGAAATGCTTGTAATATTTGAGTTGCTTGAGAATGGAGTTCACTTGTAGTGAATGGTGTTTGGTTAGTATTTCTAAATGGATTGAGCTTTAATGAGCTTGTTGTGTATTGATACTCTTCATTGTGAAGGTAGAATCAATCCACCCTTGTAATAAGTTTGACCTTGTTAGGCAAGTTGTTCTCTGCAAGTGTAGATGTTGATTGTTACAATTGGTTAAGGATTGTTAACAAACTAGTATCTTGATTGCTTAGGTTGTGGGATTAAATGTACAATCCAAAATATTATAGAATAAGGGACCTGGCATCACCTTGAGAAATGAGTTATACCAGAAGGGCCTGGGGGGAGTTGTGTTGGGATGTCACTAACCTATATTTTCTTTATATGGTTTGTATGTATCTTGTTATTAATCTTGGGGGATAGAATCTGAGAAGACTGATGGAGGCATAAGAGTGGGTATATTTCTTCCTGAAGGCATAAGTGTGGTGTATCTTCACTGGATACAAGATGCCATAAATGAAGTCAAATGATGTGTATTGTGATGAATGTTTGGAGGTTCATAGGTGGACACCAAACTTTCCCATAACTAGCAGGCAGTGAAGAAATGTCAGCGCATCCTTCCTTGAATGCATCCCATGACTTTAGCAAATAAAACCACTGTGTATTGATATTTGTTGGGCACATTGATTCTACAAGAATATCCATTGATTCTGTCATTTCCTTCTTGATCCTGTTTGAATGTGTGTGTGGAATCCATTTTTGAGTTGCCAAGATTCCAATGGTACTAAATAGCCCTCATTACATGCATTTTTGTGGCTTGGGGGCTAATGCAGGAAGAAGGCTTCTCTTGGCTCATTGAATATTTTTGTTGCGAGAAGCTATTGTTACCTACTACCAGACACTTTGTTGTGTACTTGGCTTGATAAAGATGGTGAGCAATGGAGGAATTTACTCTTGTTGGAGGAAGACATGCAGATGTTCCACTTTATGTTTCATTATGATCTACCCTTCTACTTGTAAAATTTCATAAAAATCAGACATCGTTCTTATTATATGAAAGTCATCACTCATTCATGCAAATGGTTTATCATGGCTTGCATTCCTCGAGGTCAAAATGGGAACCTTGTATGGTCGTTTGAAATGCAAATACGGGGTCCTTTAAGCATTGCACTATTATTAATGTTGAATGAAACTATATGAGTGTATGGTCGGGTCTTGTTGTCCCAGATGTATTGGCTAATCCTAGAATGAATGAGGTAACTTAGAAGATGTAAACCTTTAAGAATAGTTTTCTTAGTAAGACTTAATTAGTATGACAAACATTTCTTGTGCTTACTTTGAGTAAATAGATGTAGTTGTAATGGAAGGATGTATCAAATTATAATGAGTAATCATATTATTGGATAAATATTACATACTTACCTACTATGGAACAGGAATACCACAATAACACATATATAAGTGTAAATATATATATTATATTTATACACTTATTGGATTTGATTCAAATTTTGTTGGAAGGCTATTTAAATATGATCCTTGTAGTTGTACCATTCGTATTAGTTTAATGGAGGGGCGGGGGAATTTGCCTTATTAGATGTAAAAAAAAAAGCATGGAATGAATTGTGAAACTGTCTTAAAATTACGACATGAAGACTTGTAGGCATTTTTAATTAAATAAATTAAGGTTGGAGGGGATAGGGCATCATTACGCCACACCCAACTCATAGTAAAATATGGGGTGGGGAAAAAATTGCATAATGGATGGGGTCAGTGCCCCTTCCCCCAACACCAGGACCACTTTAACAAAACTGTATAAAGCAAAAATTTGAATGTTATGACCACCGACCTGATTAGAGCGGTGGTTTGTGAACCGCCCCCCATGCAAGGTGGTAAAATTTGGTCTGTAATTATCCTAACCTAAATTTCTACCTCTGTAGTTTCTCTAATACACGGTCCTATCCTACTATTGGGTAGTGAATTTTCATCGATTTACGGCAGAAAAATGCATAATCCACAACTATATACACACATATATATATATATATATGATGTGTATATATATAAATATGTGTTATTTGCCTGCAAAAATTAATTTAATTGAGAAAAGCTCACCATATCCTCTATAATGGAAAAAAATTGCTCCTGGTTTCTCTCTCTTCCTTAACCTATAAAACAAAACAAGAGAACTGACAGAGTAGAGAAGAAAATGAATATCAAGAGAACCCACATAGGTTATCTAGGGTTTCTTTTGCCAAACCTAAGTCTAAGGGCTAGGAAAGATTAGATCTAATGGTGTAGGATGCATCGTACATCATGAGAGTTATGGGGTATATAAGTGGGAATGTTTTTACATAAAATATGGGTGTGTAATGCCCAGATGGGGCCTAAGGGGTTAGATTATGTTGGGTACCCTTGACACCTTAGCAATATTAAACGACATTAACTTGATTTATTTTTAGAAATAGGAGATTATTAACTTTACCTAATTTAATGTGAATCCAATTTTGAGGAGGCTAGAGTAAAGAAATAGGGTTTAATAAAACACTTGGGGCTAAATAGAAAAAAGTTTAAATGGATTAATATTTGAATTAAGCTTATGAAACCTAGTAGGACAAGTCAAATTGAAATATTGATAATAAGGTTGAGGATCAACGGTAACTAATTATTATTTTTGTCCCAACTATTCTTATTAATAGTTGTAAAATTTTTAAATAATTCAAATGTATGTGTAAATGGGTGATTCTGAGCCAAGTCCTTAGGGATCTTAAAAAAATTATGTTTAATAATTTAACCTTAGTTGCTAGTGGGGTTTAGTCGAATGATTCTATTGTAATTAAAGATAATAGGTTAAGACACTTGGTAGCAGAGCCACAGAATCAGTGTTTACTTTAACTATGGGCTGAACTGTTAGTTCCTGAAAACTAGTTAGGGAAATTTTTGAACCTCTATGGTTAAAATGAAATTAATAGACACTCATCTAGTGATGTTTGAATTAAATGTACTCACTTAATGGAATTTGGATTCAAACCCTGTTAACCGATAACGTTAAATTAGATTGATATTTTTGTGAACTTTTGGTGTAGCAGGAACTTCTTTCTACTTTGAAATGATGTTTTTTTAATTAATTAAAAATTATAGGGTTCTACACCTTGTAAACTGTTTTACAAAAATAAAAATAAAAATTAATGCAACCTTCTGATCTATTATTTAGGGATTAGTGTGGTTTTGGAATATCAAAATTGTGGGCGTTACGCTTGGTATTAGAGTTGTGGGTTCAACGCTTGGAACCTAGACCCACATGAGAACTTGAAAACTAGATATCAAAAACTAGAACCTGTATATTAAAATAACAATAAAATAATAAAGTTGTTTGGATTATCACACTCGCCTACTGGCATTTTGTTGAACCATGTTAGTGGTAAAATGTTAAATTAAATTGATATTCTTGTGAACTCCTGGTGGTATCAAGAACTTAATCCCCTTGCAAGAATGTGTCTAGTGAGTCCTAACTCTTAATTTTTAATCATGTGAGGTGATTTCCCCATTAAGACTCCTCCTTGTTTTGAATGTGTTTTGTATGGTGTGACTCTTGTGGATTAGTTCTTGTGTTTGCATTCAACGGTGAGTTAGAGATAATTGGAGGTTGATTAGTTTTTTAGAGCTCCCTTCCTTCAGCAGTTAGGCAAGATGGTCTAGTTTTTGCTTTATTGATTTGATTCCCGTATGGGAGAGTAGATATCAGGTCTTGGTGTCGTATTTGATCTAGTTTTGCATATTTGTTCTTAGATTTGAATTTGATGTATAGTACCCATATTGGCGGTCCAAGAAGGGGGTGAAAATTAGATTTGATGTGGAGTTTCTATGTTTTACATTCATAAACTTGTGTTATCTTATCATGGAAAAAAATGTTATTCATAAATTGATTAAGAACCTCTGAGGATATTTTTGTTATTTATATTTCTTCAATTTTTTAGGGATTACAATGCAGCTACTTAGCCATTTCCCTTGATTTCTGATATTTATTTGATATTATTTGATTGGTGACTCAGATCTTATTTATCTTGTTATATACTTAGCTAAATGTTATGTGATTATTCCTTGCATGTTGATGAGTTGGTTCTACGTTGGTTGTATTGTGATATTGATTCATATGGGGTTACACTCTAGGTGCCTTAAATGTCTTCTTAGGTGCTTTACGTTGTGCCTTGGTTTTGGAGGTATGGAACCTTGGGTGTATCTAGGACCTTAGAATGAATTTTTTTACTCAAAAATTTTAGAGAGAGAGAGTTGTGTCATGCAGTCTAGTTGGAAGTTTGATAGTAGTGGTGGTGATTCTCTAGCAATCTAGTAAGATCCTTTATCCCCGTCAGATTAGATGTGTTAATGATGGGATTATGGATTGTGGTAGGATCATATTAACTCTTGGTTGAATATAAATTTTAGTGGATAAATGTTTTTCTGGATATGACGTTTCATCAATGGCATGTTAAGTTTTATCATGGTCTCCTTGTTTCATTATAGAAAGTATTGACTCGTGGATTGTATGTACCTTGGACATTATGGCTAGATTTAATCCCATTTGGGCAATGTGTTTAATTAAGTGTACTTGGTTTGCTCTCGATGAACCATAAATAGATATATCATTGCATTAGCATTTTAAATTGTTATCTTTACCAATATATGACCTAATAGTATAGGGAAATGTTGAGACACATATGGATGCTTTTGGGTCTTTTGGACCTTGCTCTTAGAGATGTTAGTATTGTATATCTTAATATTTTTATCTCAATTGTGCTTATGTTGTGCTCCTTTTAAAACTACAACTTTTGGTCGTAGAGTCTTTTTTTGGGTAAATTAGTTGATTTTCCTCTTACATTTGATGTCTTCTAATGGGAAATGTGGTTTCCTTGGTGTAAAAATGTTCCTTGTCATATTTTTTCTTGGTTTGTGGTATCTTGTGCAAATATGAGTGTTGATTATAAAATTTCCTTGTCTTATTATGTGAACAAAATTTTGAGACTAGACAACAAACAATGTGTTCTTTCCCAAACTAATGTAAACCTCTTAAACTCGTAAAAGGAAATTTTGTTTATATAATGGGATTTTTTGTCGTATCTTCTTTGATACTTGTGGATACCCACTTGGAGTCTTTAGTGATGCTTGTAATTATTTGGTAAACACTTGAAATATTTGTGTTGGTTGATTGAATTTTTAGTTCTTCAAAAATTAATTATGTGTTTGTTATGTTGAATGGTCTCTTGTTCATTTAGAATTAAAAATGTGTTACGCTGATTTATCTCTTATTCCCATAAAAGTAATAATGTTATATGTTTGACTATTCCTTCTCATTAAAATTTAATTAATAAGATTATTCACCTGAATATAATAAATCTCTAGTTGAGGGGATTGATCAGTTCGAAACTTAACAAGTAAACTGGATCATTAAAAAAAGGAAAATGGTCCTTGCTATAATATTGGTAGGTTACTAGAAGAAATAAAACTATGTGAAATATAGAAAGGAAACTTTGTCCATTTACCCTCCATAAAAGTAAAATAAATAGTTCTACCACCTATACAGAATGGTGAGATATCATGCCAACTTTAGTGGTGTTCAAAAATGACAAAAAATTGTGATGTCATAATGGAAGGAATATTTTAATTAAGAAAACTTGGAAGAAGGGTGCTTAGCAAGAGAAACTACATCTCTTGACTAAATAGTTGGGTTATAAAACGACTAAAATTTTTGTGTATTGAGTGCAATGTATAATTGAACCTTTAACTCTGTCACCTACCCAGATTTGTTAAACATCTTGTTTTTAGTCACGGGGGGTTCACTTCGTAAAAGTATGGTATAACACGTGCGTTCGAAGAATATTAAAAAATACCCTTAATTCTAGTTTCTACCTCTAATTATTCAATTGATAATACCCCCTCCTATTATATTATTAGAATGAAAATACCCCCTATTTTTTCCATGTACCATACTTACCCATTTTTCAATTACAATTTTATTTACCCCTTTTTATTTCTACCCTAATATATTAGACAAAAAATATATTATATTTCTCACTCAATTTTTTGTAATATGCATTTTCTCTCAAAAGATAGTTTGAACCCATTGAAGACCTATTACAAAAACACCTTATAAATGTCAAGCTTTAATCATTTATCAATAGTTCTTCAAATAATTAAGATGGTGAAATAATATCACTTATTTTGAAAAGCATACTTAATCCTAGTTTTCTACCATCTTATTATTTCTTGGTTAAGAATCTCTTAATTGAGATTTCTTTATAAAAAAGTGATTATAATTTAATTTATGACCACACCCCTTTTGCAATTTTAAGGTATTTACTTTTAAAAACTAGGGTTCAAATGTTTTAGTTTTATATTAAAATTAAACCTCCCTTTCCTTTGGCCCACCTCTCTAACCTACCCTCAATACCTGATTCAAAACATTAATAAAATTAAACCCTTTCACCCCCCCCCATGTCTACCAGTATATTGAATTTAATTTTATTAATTTTAATTACCTCAATATGAACCCACGTGCTAGGATTTTGCCTAGCTAATGAACCCCCCGTGAAAAATACCTACCATGTAAGTTCTAGTTGTGATAGTGCTCCATAAAAACTATGGATGTATTTGTTTTTAACACTCTAAAAAAAAATCCGAGTCTTTGTAAACACTTGTATACCTAAAATATCTCGAGGAGTGTGATTTGTGAACTACTTGGAGCGGGTCTTTATCACCCATTTTAAATCAATAATAAATGACAAACACATTAACACATATGTGTTAGACAAAAAATATACAAAAAACATACTTGGTTTAACAACTAATAAATTCGTGAAAACTATTTTTGAGATATATACGAAGCCACGTGTTAAGGATCATTAAAATAATTTAAAAAAAGTATCTCTTTATATCTCTTTTATTAAGAAATATTAAATCTGTTAATCCCCTTTCATTCATATGATAAGGGAAATTGCGAGTTATTTAACATCGTACAGATGTTAGCTCAATTGTAAAACAAACAAACCCTCACCCACTAAAATAACATTTTATGGATCCAAGAATAATCAGTTTTCTAAATCTCCTCTAGGAGCTCCCATGACTGCTTCATAATTCTATTAACATGAATTAAGTAGGTGCTATCCTTGTGTCTATTAAAGGTTCCTTGATAACATGTGAAGGACCAAAGATAAATACATGATTGGAAATGTACTTACCTAACCAATCAGAGTCATTATATACCTTCTTGTTTTGTCTTTTCAAACATTGGGAAAGGATTTTCGTTCATATCCCTTCGCACCTAAGTGGAAATAGGTTTACTAAGTCACTCCCATTTTCTAAAACATGTTAGAGATGTGTCCTTCAAACTTTTTAGTGCAAAGTTAACATTTGATTTTTTTTAGATAACAACATAATAGGTTTTAATTTTTTTTAGTTTGTTCTCCTGATAAATGGGATTAGGGAAATCTAGTTCGATTCTATGGAGAGTTATTGAAAAAGTACGGAGTAAAATGAATTTCGATGGTGCAGCAGGAGTGAATGTGAGTAGAGCTAGTTGTGGATGTATTTTGAAAAATTCTAATTGTCAAGCGTTGCTAGCAATAGTTCATCAATTGTGGTATATCCTCAAATAACAAAGACGGAGGGGATAGATCTCCTTTTCAGGTTATTAGAGGCCAGGAAGAAGAAGTGATCTCACGTTATGGATCGAAGGTGACTCAAAAGTTATTATCAGTTAATGGCCCAAGATTGAGGTCTAACTTCTACTTGGAAGTTGCAACCGATTTGTAAGAATTATTAAGGAAATTCTATCTTCTTTCTCATGAGTGATAATTTGGTCATCCCATGTTAAAAGAGAAGGGAATATGGTAGTTGATTTCCTTTGGTGTATGGGCATGATATGTCATGGGAAAATTATTATTTGAAATGGCATATGTGGGAGGAGAACTTCTCGGGTGATGGACGTAGAGTGTACTCTATAGAATTATATGATTGCAAGGTTGGTGGATTATCATGAGGAAGAGTAATTAGTATTGGTGTCGGTAACATTCTAAAGATTCTCCATGGGTATAATGATAACATTGGAAGGTAAATATTACCGTGGATCTTTAAGTATTTACACACTTTTCCTTCACAAGTAAATAGGTGTCCACTACGAAGCATGATTTAAATTCGAGTTAGGACGAGTTGTTCCTTTGCCCCGGTCTGTTTCTATCGACTTCTAGGATGTGAGTTTCTCTAGGTTTCTTTGTGGGAGGGATTTGGAGTGTTAGATGAACAATCCTGGGGACTTATGGAACCAGGGCCAAGAAGGAACCCTGTGGAGGACCTTGAAATGGTGAGAAGGCTTAAGGGATGTCGTTTTGTTGTCTTGGACGGATGGGAAACGAATCGGAATGTTGCCATGAGGAGCAGGTTATGAAAAAGTATTGGTTGGTGGCGGATTATTATTTTGACTGAAGAGTTGTAGGTATGGACATTTTTGGGAAGCATGAGGATAGCTTATGATGGACCCCAATCAACCAATTTGGCGGAGAAACGTATGTTGACACATTGCTCTGGGGTAGAGTATTGACTCACTATCCTATCCAATTCATCTAGGCATGTTTATTACTCCATAAAGTATTGCATGCGGCTTTGGAGGAACATTTGATCATCATTTACTAGTGCCCAATCCTCTTCGACACTTATTATATTTTGCATTTCGATACATTTGTCTTACTAATATAAATAGACATGGATTTTATTGTATCATTTTGGTTTAGTCATGATGTTAGATGATAGAGGCTATTGCGATGAATTATTGATGGATTGCTGAATTCATAGTATGATTGCGTGGATTTTTAGATATATATAGAGATGTTTTATATTGATGATGATGATGTGTTGTTGGCATATATGTATTATTGACACTCAGAATTCTCATCATGTTGACTATGATTTATCATTTTAACTAATCTTGTGATCTTGATTGATATTGAATAAAAAAGTTAGAAAATTGGGATGTTGTTGAAATTAATTAGACAAATGATAACATTCGTTTAGTCTAGATGATGATTTAATTGATATGTGGATTTTTATTGATTGATGTGCGTATATTTGTGACCTTTAGATGTCATTTAATGTGGCCACGATGCCAAAAGAAGTATTGTGTTGACTTTTGCAGGTAGTTCATATCACAACAAATCAAAAGGGGTATTTGAGAACAACCACATCGGAATACTAGATGGATACAATCAAGGTCACTATGACAACTTTTGTAATTTTATTATTTTGTTTATTTTATTTTGTTAGGGGGGTCTCCATTGGGAGGGGATGAACTCCAATTGTGACCATGGGCTATTGTGTGTTATTCTTTCACTTTTATTCTATTTACTGTAGAGTATGTAGAATGAATTTATTATGTAATTTATTTCATCATTGTTGATTAATGTGTCTTTTGTTAAGTAAACAAATCACATTATTAAGTGAATATATAGATGTGACAAAAAGGATTCATTTATTATAGTTGTTGGATCTTTTGGACTATGTAATTTTTTATTGAGTGTAAGTGACTCTCAGTGTTGTACACTCTCCCTTACCTTAGAATTTCGGATTTGGGCTTAAGAGTCATTTTTGGAGGCTTGTGGGACAAGGTAAGCTTGTCCCACACCTCTTAATTTCTTATACCAACCCTACCTATGGATTGGAAGGTCAAAAATAGACCTCATTATGTGTTTTGTAAGACAAAAAGTGATATTTATTACACTTTTTTAATATGGGTTTTAATTTATATCGTTATAGGGTGAGGGTTTGGATTGTGTGTGTATGAGGTTTGTCATTCCTCTCAACCACGCTAGTTTATTATGCATTTGGGATTTAGGTTTGACTTGTTATGTGGAGTTGAGGATAAGTTTTGTAGCATCCTACGTGCAGCCACCTCACCCTCCTCTTCTCTTTTTCTCTATTTGTTGCAAGTTTAATTGTTTGTTTGGGGGTTACATCATTTCATTTGTGCTCTTATAATTTTGGATTTGGAGATTTTTGGAGTTTTTTTAGTTTTGGAGCTTGTTGGAGTTGGATTGAGCTTTAGGGAGCTTGGAGGGTGTTCCATTCATCAAGTTCTACCATGGAAATGTAGGAACTACACCCTTGTTTTAATTGTTTTATCTCTTATATGTGTATATTTGTATGCAAGTTGAATGTTTTGGTATGCTTGTTGGGGTTCTTGGGTAGAATGCCTAAGTATGGTGTAGGATAAGGATATAGGGATTTTATATGTAAGGTAGGCGTAATATTTTATTTCATGTTTTGAGAGGGATTTAGGTTGGGTGCCCCCACTGTTGAAAAGATATATGCTTGCATTTCTGTACTTGGTTCTTTTAAGGGATACATAAGAGATTGTAAGGAGGAATAAGATAATATGTGAGGCATAAGAGGACCTTGTGGGAGGCATAAGAGTTATGTAGGGGTTTTGAGTTTTGTATATTGGAAAGGTTCTAATGGGAGGCATAAGTTATCTCCCCATAGATCCTTCTTCCATTGAATTTGCATTTCAAGGCTTGTTTATTTTTGATAAGTTGCATTCTTGTGATTGTATCTTGTATTGAATGTGTGTTATTATGGTCCTAAAATTTTGTGTTGTGATGTTGAAGCATTGTGTAGTTTCCATGAGTTGGATCCATCCTTTATTGCATTTTGGTTGGTTCTTGGGGGCCAATGAGGAGGATAAATTCTTCTCCTCATTAGATTATTGGTTGGGTGGAGAGTGTTCTCTCCCCCCAATTTTTGTTGTTATTGAAGAATTAGCACTTGGTGCTTTTGTGAAGTCAAAAGGAACCCTTCTTTTTGAGAAAACCTTTTTTGGTATTCCAACTTAAGGTGGAAGACTAGTAGTATTTGTATTTGAAAGATAAGTTACCTTGTATATTTTGGTTTATTAAGTCGTAATATATTGTAGAAAGAAATCTCTTTACATTGTAAGATATGAGCTATGCTCAAAGAAGAAGAAGTTCATTATTAAGTGTTGAAATTGTATCATTGTAAGAATGAAGGAGGAACATAGAAGTTGTAAACATTATGTATGTATCATTAGCAAAACTTAAATGTATAAAATTTGTTGTGTTTTCCTTGAGAAGATGGTGGTAGTAATGCTATCCAAAATTCACCCCTATGGTAATTTTGGATAACTTGCACAAACTCCTTCAGGATGGAGCAAGCTAAAATGGTGAAGGGCCAAATTTTTTTTGGGTACCTATTTTCTTTCCTCTAACTTGGTAAAATTTTTAAAAAACCCAAAAAACATTAAGTCAAGGGCTTGTTTTAATGCATTGTAGGTCTGGAGGCTGCGGATGGTACCAGTGCGGATCATACCAAGGTTCATTGTATAAAGTTTGGGTCTGATTTGCAAATGAAATAGTGTAATGTGGAAAAATTAGAGGTCAATGGCCCTGACGACTTGGTCAATAGAGGGACAGTTGGAATAGGAAAGCTTGAATTGAGCGATGTAGAGAAAGGAGGCCTAGAATTTCCGAGCACGTGCAGGACATGAGTTCCCCATAAATCTGAAATGTTCGTAGTGATGAGACTTGTGGGTGAAGTAGAGATATCTACAAAGATGAAATACCCGCAACAAGAAGGAAGCCGGTTTTTTCAGAGGAAATAAATCCACACTATCCAAGTTCAGCCGGGACATGCATTCTCAGAAAAGGCAAAATATCCGCAATAGAAAGGAATTTTTTTTTCTTGACCTTTGAACTTCAAAAGACCACAACTATTTACTCAAAGCTCCAATTTTCATTAAATTTAACTTTCTGGAACGAGCACGATGTACCCTACACCACATCTTCATGAAATTTGACTTTATGGATTTCTTAATTTTGATGAGGGTAGATATGTAAAAATACAAGAAACATCTTGAGCTGCAATCAATCAAATGCTCATTCCCATTAAATGACAAAAATCCTTGACAAATCGAAAATAACTGCCTACACTCAGAATGCCATATCTTTTTCAAGTCTCAATGAAAACACACAAAATTTGTACCGTTGGAATTTTGGTCCCGAGAACAATGCACAGAAATAAAAAAATCCATAATTTGATGAAGAATCAATTGTGATTTTGTAGGAAACGTGCCTAGTTCAGAACAATGATTTTAGTGCTAGTTGAGATGCATTCAATGAAGCATGTGCAGACATATTTACTTGCTGTAATTTATGGGACAGTATGGGGGCATTTTGTAAGCAACATATAATCATTTCAGTCCATTTATAATATATTGCAAGTGCTGGGAAGCCATATTTATGGATTTTCATTTCCCTCTCTCTCTCTCCTCTCAGAATTCTATAAATTGGAGTGTTGGGCTCATTTGTAAGGGATGTAGTTTTCTATAGAAAAATTCTAAAAGAATTTTTTTTGTGAAGCTAATGTGTTGCAGTCCCTTGTAGTGGACTACTTGAATGGTGATCCAGGCCTTTATTTTTTAATAGATTGAACTGTGCATATCAATGAAGCAATAGATACAATTTTGTGGATGTATCTTCCCCTACTATGTTTGTTTGCATTTTTCTTGCCTCTTCAACCTCACTACAAATATATCGTGTCTATCTTATGCTCTTGCAAGGATTTGTTATCATTGTGTGTGTATGAAATATTGTTTTGAATCCAGCTGCTAGAATATGGGAGAACTGTTATCAAACCCCTTCTAGTATACACTTTTCTTCTATTTTTCACACATTGGAAGACTATTCTAACACCCTCCTTTTCTAGTGTATCACCGCTTTAGTGTAGGATTTTTTTCATGAACTCTCTCTCCTTGGTCCCTTGGAAATTTTAATTAGGATTCGATAGTTTTCCTTCATTATAGTAGATTGTGGTAGGTAGTTTAGGAACAAAAACTAGCCTTCTCGAGAGGTCTATCTCAAGTAACAAGTCACACAACTTAGAGATAGTACCTATATTACCTAGTCACATTGTGAGCTTAAGCACACACACTTTTGAAAATCAGAGGGTGATGTGATTTTACAATAACAAAGATATTTTGATAGTTTAGAGCCAAAAAATGTTTTTCCACTGGTTGTGCTCATTTTAGGGCACGAGAAAAATCTTTAGAGTCCCAAAGTTTAGCTACAACACCTCTAACAAAATGCAAAAAAATAAAGGCGGTATTCATTTTATTTTTGATACTTTGAAGGGAAGGGTGGAGAACCAACTCTAATTTAGTTTTCCACTCTTATTTAAAATCCACGTCTATTGCCAAAGTAATTACATGGTTACATTTTGTAAAAAGGGAATTTAATTCTTCCTACCTATTTCAAGATTTGTTTAGTGTCTTGGTCATTTCATTAGAGTATGGTAGTGTAGGTTTATTTTCAACAGTAGAAGTGCGTGTACGCATTCTATATGTTCCATTTGGGGGCTTGTATGTTTTTCTTTTTGAACATAATTATTTTGAGTTCATGGTGGAATCAGATAATTAGAACAACTTCTAAGATTCATTTAAAGATTCACATATCACTTTAAGGATACTGGCCAATAATTTGTTTCAGTTTAGTGCTAGGTTCACATCCAGGTCTTGGAGATAACTTTCTAAGGAAATTATTAGTTTCTTCAAGGTTAGGCTTGACTCAATGCTTAATGGATGCTTCAAGCCAACTTGTATTTTCATATAACAGGAAGATGTCCCCTAGAGGTCACCAAAATGTTGTCAACTTGAAGAATATGGAATTGAGTAAATTAAGGGGTAATGACGTTCAAATGGACATCAAATTAAATTATAGGTATCAACAGGGATACATGACATAGTTTTGGGGATCCTAATTTCTTCTAGACTCTAACAGACACAAGCTTTGAGTCCATGGGGAGATTTTTCTCAACTGATTTGATATTTTTTAGTGAGTTGTGGGGAGATAGATGAAGTGGGTGAGCTCAGTGAGTTACAACAAGCTAGGTGAGCTCCATGAGTTGCGACGAGTTGGAAGAGAAGAGTCAACTGAGCTGCGTAAGTGTAGAGATTTAGATCCCATTGGTAGCATCAGATGATGTTACTAGCCAATAACATCTATACACACTACGAGTCAATAGCAAGTATGGATACCACCAGCTAGTATCATGTGAAGATGATAATGGTAGATAGCAATAATGGAAATGACATGCCCACAAGGCAAGGAGTGGCATCGGTAGTAGGTACAAATGCCATCTAACATGTGGCATGAAATAATGAGACCAACTGATAACAAGAGAATATATACTATCAACCATTAGCAAAGGGAAAGATGGTGTGTAGGATAAATTAGAAAAAGAGGAGGACAATGAGTTACGGTGACTACTACCATCTAGTAGCATGAAATAGTGCTATCGATAGATAACAAGAACAGAAAAAATAAAGCTATTATCAGCCATTAGTGGGGGAAACATGCTCCTAGCCAACATAATGGGGAATATAGAGCTACTTTTCTACACCAAATATAAATGCTACCAGTCCTAAATAGGAACATAATGCAACTAGTCGATACACATTTGACATAACACCAGTACAAGGAAGCTCAAAATCTTATTTTATCAAGGGATGGTGCCCATGTCTCTTTTGTAGGAAAAGTAGCTTTGGGAAATGCATTTGTAAAGCTACACATACCTATTTTAATATATTTTAATGTAGATTGTTGATTGGTGGTAGATCTTTCTCTATATAATGTAAAAATCACTCATTTATGAGAGAGGTGACACCACGCCAAAAATTTGGCCTACTTCCCATATGTTCTAGATCATGAATTTTGGTCTCTACAATGTATTTCTCACCTTATGTTATTAATGTAATGGAATTTTACATATTTTAAGTAATTTAAAATATATCGTTATGACACGTTTGTCTACCTTAGCTAGTTTTATTTGTAGCCTCACCTTTATGCTCATTTATGGTATTTTATGTGTACGTATTACTTTTTGTTTCCATTTTTGCTATGTTATAAATGTGTGAGAGAATGAGTATACATGTTTCTAAAATAAATTTTGAAACATGTTTTACCTCCCTTTCATTCCCCTTGTGGAGATCATTTACCCCCTTTTTATGGTGCTTATCACATCCCCTTTTAGCTTAGGATTTCTCTTATTACATCTCCTTCTAATATTGGTCTCTTCACATGTTTAGTTCAATATTTTCTTTCTGGATTAGGATTATTTTTAGTGTTAGGTTTAAATTAGGATTATTAGTGTATGTGTTAGGGTATGTAGGTATCCAGGAATTGGCATTCTCCATAGTTCTATCTTAGGTCGCAAGGTCCCACACTTGGAGATAGTCCAATGTTGCCTCAAAATCCCTAAGTTGTCTATGACTCAGGACAGGGTGCAATTTTGAGCTCCAATAGTAACTTGAAAAATATTAGATATGGATTATGGTAAATTGATAGATTGGGTGACTTTGACAAATAAAAGCCATTAAAATTATTATTTGATCAAGAGGGCTACACGAGGATGCATTTTCTGAATCTTTTTTCACAAGATTTTCATCAGGGATGGTGACAATGTTATATACAACTATACTAGAATCGATGCATGGAATGTCACTATAGGACCAAGAAAATTATCATCTCCATTTGGATAAGAAGGTGGTGAAGTATTGTTGTTCTTGAGGATTTAAGAATTTCCCAATTTTGACAATACACTAATATTTGGGGGTTATGATGTTAATATAAACCATGGATTTGTTTAAAAGAGTGGAGGTTTTATGGGGGAAATATTTGTGTAGGTGATTTTCTTCTATTCCCATGTAGGTCAATATGGATTAATATTCTTCGAATTATTAAATTTTGATAATATGAGAATCATCTTATATCATCTCTGGGAATGTTAAAGGAAGAGTTTTAATTTTATTCTCAAATTGGTAACTGAGAAGCCATAGAGAAATTGTATTTACTAAATGTGTTTTAGGGGAGATGGAAATGTCATCATATTTTTTGTGGAAATGTTGGTGGGTGATGGGATAGGGTCTAGTTTGAGTTTAGGAGTAGGAATGACCATGGGAGGGTTTATAAAACCCAGACCTTACTTCTTATGAGCTAATATGAAATTTTCCAAAGTGAAGTTATTGGATGCTTGTTCTTATTTATCCATAGAAAATCATTTCACCATGCAGTGGTCAAATGTAAGTCTGGAAAAAGTGTGGGTTATATAGGAAGGTTAAATCATAAGAGAGGAAAAAGTGTGGGTTATATAGGAAGGTTAAATCATAAGAGAAGGGTCTTATGTGATGTTGTTCGTCTTGATATGAGGATATTCAGTCAATAAACCCATAGATAAGATTTTTTTTCTTGTGAGGGAGGTGAAAAGGATGACATTCCTCTCTTCGAAATGGTAAAAGAGTCATTTTTTTGGATTTCCGTGTTCTTGTGGTTTAGGAGTGTATTTAGGTTTAACAATTGGTATCCACCAATTGAAAAACATCAGAGTTGAAGGAATCACTTTTGGGGAGTCTAGATGCTAGTACAAAATTGTTAGTAGTTTCCTTACTAGAGGAGTTGGTACTCTTGAGGGGTATTAATACACCATTTTATCAATAAGTCATGTCTTGGGTTTTGAATGGATTAGGATCAACTTGCACAACATGAACTTTCCCTTTGTGCTCATATTTAAGGCATATGTGTAGGATGTAAGGGACACAATGCATATTCAAAATTCAACGATGTACAAGTACGATATTTTTTTGGAATTCCCCTTCTACTAGGTAGAAGATAAGTGGCCTTTTAGCTATCCATTGGGAATGGAGTCATAAGCAATAACCTGAAACGAACCTGATATCTAATCCCGAGCTTGATACCACAACTCCTTCTCTGAGAGCACACTGAACTATAGAAATCCAACCTGGGAGCAACAAAACCTGTGCTGAAGCACTTAGGAAAACTGAAACCTAACTTCAACAAGACAATGCACATATGCACTTAGAGGAATTAAAACCCTAGGCAACTATTTTCAAGGGTAAACCTTTTCTTTCCAGTAGCAATGTTTAAGATAGATTCTGTTAACCAGAATCAGGATTTCTTCTCCGTCCAATGTAGACAATTGGAAGGCATTGCTATTCTTACATCTCGTGACCATGTAGGGGCCACTGTAAATGGCATCAAACTTGGAATGCCTTCCTAGTTTTTCCCGATCTGCATCCCATTTCAGTACTAGGTCCCCTTCCTGGAAGGTCCTTGCTCTTGCTTTCTTATCAAACCATATTTATACTAAGGCCTAATCTTTCTCAATCATTTGAAGTGCATGTTCTATAATTTCCTCCAATTCCATCAACTCTGCATACCTGGCCTCCATTGGTTCAAACTCATCCAACTCCAACTGCTTCATGAGCTCTAATGCAGGCAGTTCTAATGATATAGGCAATACTGCCTCTTTCCCATAGACCAACTTCTAAGGGGAATTACCTATAGACATCTTTGGTGTTATTCTGTCAACCCATAATCCTGATTTTAGCTTGGTATGCCATGTTATTTGATTTTCATCTAGAGTCCTTCTGATGATTCTTAGCAAATTTTTGTTCGTGGACTCTTCTTGTCCATTACCCTGTGGGTAATAGTTGGAAGAGGTGCTCAAGTAGATTCCATTCTTGATAGCCCAGTCTATAATCTTGGAACCTATGAATGCCAATGCATTGTCTGATATGATAGTGGCTGGCACACCAAACCTGGTCACTATTCCTTCATAAAAGTCTAGTATGTTAGACTCATTTGCTTCTTTGAGCACTACTGCCTCAGTCCACTTGGTGAAATAGTCTATTGCCGTGAGAATCCACTTATGGCCTTGGCTTGAGTTTTGATTGATGACCCCAAAAAAATCTATTCCCCATTGCATAAATGGTTCGTTAACCAAAATTGGGTGCAATGGAAGTGCTGCTAGTCTTTTTTTTCCTGTGAAGAGTGCACATTTTTTGCACTTTTTAATCCATGTATAGCAGTCATTGAACACTGTGGGCCAATAATACCCTGCCTTCATTATCTTGAGAGATATTATCCATGGGGAAAAATTTCCTTTGGAATCTCCATCATGAAAATCTCGTAACACCCTCTCAATTTGATTTGTCCCAATGCACCTCAATAGAACTCCATTGATGTCTTTCTTGAACAAAACACCATCAACAAGCACATATGGAATAGCTTGTAATCTAAAGTATCTCCTCTCTGCTTTGCTCATTTCTGGAGGGCATAGGCCTGTCTGTAGGAAGTGTATCATATTATGAGTCCAACAAGGAGTGGGCACATCATCATTTTCCTATTCTTGACCATCCTGTAGTACCAAGACATTCTCTTTTTCATCACCTAATTCAACTTGCTGATTGAAGGCTAGCTGTTCACATAGTCCTTTTCCACATACTAGTTTGGTGACCTTGATCTCGATGTCATATTACATGACACGAGTGATCCATCCTGCACGCTTCTCATTCAGATCCTTGTTTAGAAGGAAGTCCTTGACTCCCGCATGAGATACCAACAATTGGATCTTGTTGTTTGAGACTAGGTGCTTGAATTTATTTAAGCTCCTGATCACTACAAGGACATGCTTTTCAATGAAAGAGTATGTAGTTTCATATTGTTCCAAGCCCTGATTGAAGAAAGCAACTGGTTGTTTTGATCCCTCTTTGTTTTGTTGTACCAGGACTGTATAAATTGTGTCCCCACCACCAAAGGCATATAACATGAAATCCTTGGAGAAATATGGATTGATGAGAGTTGGAGCTTGAGATATAGCATATTTTACTGTCTCAAAACTTGCCTTGCCTTCGGTTGTCCACTTAAATGCAATGCTCTTATTTAACATCAATGTTATTGGCTTTATGAGAGCTGCAAAATTTGGAACAAACCTGCAGACAAAATTGATCCTTCCTAAGAAGCTTTGAAGAGCCTTCTTGTGACTTGGCAATGGAAATGCTCTAATTGCTTCAACTCTCTCTTGGTCAATCATCAACCCTTCCTTTGAAACAATATGTCCTAGAAGTTTTCCTTCGTGAGCGAAGAATATGCATTTTTGAGGATTCAATGATACGCCAAATCTCCTACAACTCTTAAATACCTTTCTTAGATAAAAGAGGTGATCCGCTGCATTTTTGGAGAACATAGTGATGTCATCAAGATATATCAGAACTATTTTATTGACCAACCCATTGAATGCCATATCCATTTCCCTTTGGAAAGTGGTTCCAACATTTGATAGCCCAAATGGCATCTTCTTATAGGCATAGGTGCCCCATTTGGTGGTGAAAGTTGTCTTAAAATGGTCATCATCTTTCACCATTATCTGATTATACCCTGAATAGCCATCTAGGAGAGAGAATATCTCCGAACCAGATACCACTTGCAATATTTGCTCCATTGAAGGAAGTTGGTAATGGTCTTTGAGAGATGCCTTGTTGAGGTCTTGGAAGTCCACGCATAACATTATCTCTCCGTTCTTCTTCCTGACCGGTACCATGTTTGTAACCCAGCTTAAGTGCTTGATCGGGAATATAATGCTCGCCTCTATTATCTTGTTTAGCTCTTTCTTCATTAGAGGCTCAATGTGAGGGTTGACTGGTCTTTGTTTCTGCCTGATGGGCTTAGAATTTGGATCTAGTTCTATTGTATGTTGTGCCAACTTCAGGTTGAATCCTCGCAGGTCCTCATAGCTCCAAGCGAATACATCTGGAAATTCTTGGCAAAGTTCTATGAAATCTGATTTCTCCTATTCAGTGGCAAATTTACCAATTTGAAGTGTTTTTCCTTCCCCAATCAGAATTGGCTCTGAATCTTCTCCTTTGACCTGTATGTTAGCCTTTTCCTTATGGAACTGGTCGTTAGGATTAAAGATAGACTCCAATGTTACGAAACCCTTGGGAAGATTTTTTTTCCACAACTGCACTACTTGATCCCTGTACTGCTGCTCTAGTTTCTCCTGATTCCTAGCTGAGAATTCAACCTCTTCTTGCAAGAAATTGACAATCTGTTGATTGTTCTCAAACACCTGCCAACTTGTGCTATTATCTGGCACTGCTGGCCTCACAATCACATGGATATGTGGCTGTGTTTTTTCCATTTTTATGTTTTCAACCACATTGAACGTTGCTCCAACTACTACGAGCCTATCTGCGACTTCATTTTTCTTCCTGGGTATGGACACAATGTTGAAATCTTCGAAATCCTCAATGAGGTCCCATGCCATGTTCTTGTGGCTCTTCAACAGGTCATTCTTTGTAGCATGTTGTCCCCTTACTTGGTTGACGATTAGCTCGCTATCTCCAAACACCTGTAATTTATTTATGCCCCATTTCCTGGCCCAATGAAGTCCATGAATCAAGGCCTCGTATTTAGCCATGCTGTTTGAATAGGAAAATTGGAAACAAAAAGATAAATAATATTTGATGTCTTTTGGTGAAATCAACATTACACCACCTCCAACACCTTTTCTGCTTCTCGAACCATTGAAAAATAGTTGCCAAACTTCATTTTCATCCTTTTGTTCAAGCTTAGTGATGTCAAGAATGGGTGAATTTTCTTTGTGTACACAATACATGCCCAATTTAGATTATTCAATTTCCTTGTATGGGTCAAATACATGACTTTTGTTTGCCCATTCATCCAAAGTCAAATCAGGAATTCCCTCGACCTTAGTACCTATTTCTAGATCATTTCAACACTCCTCCTGATCAAAGGTTGAGAAATTTGCATTGATAGGACTTGGCACATGAGGCTCAATATGGAAATTGGAAATTGGTTCTGACCTGATTGTTGCTTTGGCCCCATACATTGTCCTAAAAATCATGTGTGACCAATCTACAGATAGATATCCACCAATTTTTGTAGTGAAGTCTCTTGATAGACACAACGCAAAGAGTGGCAGAAGATCAATTATAGACACATACTACAGAACTGTGACATTAGGACAAGAATGTAGTGTCAGGCTTAACCCTTTGATGACCCCAATTGTTCCTACTGCCATTCCATCTAGCTGCACTACTCCTTTCAGTATTGGCTCATACTTCAGACCCAGTTGATCCATTATTTTCTTCGGCATCACTGAACTACTTGCCCCTGAATCTATCATGCAGTTGTGTACCAAGTAGTTCCCAACAATCAATGACACATAGAATGGTGGCGGCTTTAAATTTTTACTTGTCTGGCCCCCATCATGTTGCACTGCATTAGTGAGAACTTTCTCATGTCCCCGATTTGATACATTTTAGGCAGACCAATTAGCCATTGCAGCTTGTAATAAATCTCGTTTCCCTGGTATCGCGAGTGATTCCCACATGGAAATGTTCACATGTGTCTTCTTCATTTGATTGATGATGTTGAAAGGGGATGGATTTTCCTTTTTTTGTCCCTTACTTGGCGCAACCTTTTCTGGAGCTTGAACATGTGCATGTGTTGCTACAACATGCACCTTAGGTTGATTTTGCACATTTAGAGCTGCGTTTCGTCTACTGAACCCTTGTTGTGTAGGATTGGGTTGAGAAACAACTAGATTAGACGATTGTCACTCTTCCATACTTCTCTTCTTTGACAGTGTGTTAGAAACCACGCCTTGCAAAGTCTATTGGTTAACTCCACAAAAATATTCCATTTGCCAATTGGCCAACATGGTTTGTGTTCGAGGTCCTTCTTGTTGCGTTTCTTGCTGTTGATTCCCTTCTTGGCTTGGTTCTTGAGGCACACCAATGGTCTGCACCATCAAGGCCTGATTTAGTGTGCCATTGAAAGACGTTGATTGATTATGAGGTAAAATACAGGGGTAACACCAGTCGTACTCCTGCGCCATGTTATTTTTTGTTGGGACCAAGGCTCTTAAGGATGTCGTTGCATTTGGATCATATGGTCAAAATGGCCTGGAAGCTTGAGGTTGTCCTTAGTTTTTGTTTTGATTTGCAGTATGAGGTGGTGGTCTATTTTGTTGGTATGAGGGCGTAGCTTGGTACTGTGCTAGAGGTAGATATGGTCTAGAACTTTGAGCTTGCTATCTTTTGATAGTCACTAGCTCATTTCCAAGGTTCTGTAATTGTTTCATAACCTCCTGCAGTTCCTTTGAATTATTTGAAGAAGTCGATGCCTCATTATTGCTTTGATTTCTAGGGGTTGGAATGGGATTCAGTTTTGGTGCTTGACTGGTTGTAGGATTTCCCATATCCAGATAGAGAGGCATTGGTGGCCTTGGTGCAAGCTTACCAGCTTGGATCAAACAGTTCTCTTCTCTAATAGCTATGTTGTAGGCCCCTGGTAGCGTTATTCCTTCCATTGATTGGATCATCATGGCTATGTCTGAATTTATAGACTTTAAGAAATAAAGGAATGCTCCTTCGGCAGTTGGCCTAACAGCTATTGGAATCCTTTCCCATGTCCATTGTAATCTAAAGTTGAAATATGTCATTTGTTCGTTAGGAGCCCTTTCGATTGTTGTCAGTTGCTCTAATAAAGACAAATTGTCTGCCCTCTCCCCGAATTCGTTGCAAAGGGCTGAATAAAGTTGGTTCCAATTCATAATAGACCCTACTACTAGGCTTCTAAACCATTGTAAGGCCTTACCTTGGAAAGATGAAGGCAACAACTTGAGTGCAACATCCATTTCATTTATTTTCGTGGATTGCACATGCATTAGCAATATCCTGGATGTGGTCAATAGGAGTAGTATGATTTTCTCCTGTGAAATAGGGGATATTCTTTAGCGTTGCAATTGGAACTTGATTATGAGAATTAAGATCCTCTTATGGAGACTCCACACAAAAAAATAATCATTCGAGGATATCCACTTCCACCCTTAATGGAATCTACATTATTGAAGCATGATCTTGTATCAAACAAGGAGGCTCCTGTAATTCTAAGTAAGTTTTCATATGCCTCTTCTAATTCTAAATCTAAATCTGCTCCTATAAAAACTAATGGTTCAAAAGTTCCTAGTGTCCCATTCAAAATAACCTCCATCTTCCCAAGTATAAAACCCTAGCTTCTAATTCTTATCCCAACTCCTTGGGAAACTCAGTCCCTTCATTTCCCTTGTCTGCATTCTATCTCCTTTTGATTTCACCAGAATATGTTGGGGAACGAAGCCTCAAAAGGCTACATTTTTCCAAGTTACTGACCAAACTTGACAATTTGTGGACTCATCCTAAAGAATTTGAGAGGTTTGTCTGAGATATCAGAGGATGGTACCGTCTTCAATTCACCCAACTCGTGGTAACCCTAAGTTGTGCTAAAGTGAATATTACCAAACTCACCTACAGCTCCCTCTCAGAACATGCTTTCCTTGAGTGCATCCAATGTAACTGACAAGGTCGATCCTTTCTATGTCTCTCTTCTTGTTGGAGAACTATGTATTGAACAATTGCATAGTAGATTTTGGTACCTCCAGAAAACTTGTAATGCCTATTGTTGGGAATAGGTCCATGCAAGGCATCCCCCAAAATCACCAAAATGACTCCACCTAATGGGTCTTCTTTGATGTTACTCCGACCTGGAAAACCTGAAACACTAAGTTCCATGAAATTGTAGGAAAGTCAAAATATTCACAAGTTGAGCTCTTTCCCTACTTCCAGACAAGATTAGTGTCAGCGATGATTTACCAGCTAGTGACACATTCTGGCTTCATCTTGTAATGTTGCTAAGTTAGGGATTTCTGTCAATCGATTTGGGGGGTAAGATCTAGATGGTAACTGGTCTTTAGAATCCATTCCACTTAAGGGAGACTGTGGAAAATTTTCTTTCAGAGAATATGATGAGGTACATAGTGCAAAATTCCTTCAAGTCTTATGGAATGACCAATTGGTCCCATTGTACATGCCAAGACTACTAGGTGGAAAATGGATAGCACCCCTGAATGTCTGACAACGCGAGGAGGAAGAGGATATCTCCTAGTCTAGATATGGCCAGACATGGAGCTTTCCAGAGAGTGTATTGACCTTGAAGAATCATTATAGAGATCTCTGAGTTACAAGAGGCCAGCCCCAAATTACCTATGTTCAGATGCAAACCATGAAGAAGATGAAAAAGGTTCTTGGTAAATATCAAATGGAAAAATCATCTTGTGTGCTTATCCACAATGAAATCAAGCGTATTTTAAAATCCCATTTGGAGATGAATATGATCTCAACCATGGTCATTCACCAAAGGGACAATGAACAACTGTCTTGCCAATGAACCCTCGAAAGGTTTGAAATAACCGTCTGTACAATGAACATACTTAGATCCGCAGAAGAATGCAAAATATCCAGAGAAAAATCTCGAACTCCTAATGCAAGCCATGAGAGGGTCTACAAGATCAAGCTACAAATCTAGTTTTTATTGCTCCAAATATTGACACAATCAATGTACAAGGTTGGCCATATGTTGCACAACATGCATAACAATATGAATAAAAGGTTTGATTCCCCCCTGATCCAATTGATGTAGATGGATGCAACGGATGGGCAAATGGAGATATTTTCTTTCAACCATTTAGAAGAAGAAGAATCTCCTTACAATTTATAGAAGGGAAAAGAGAGGGAGAAGAGAGGAATTCGAAATCTACTCTAGGCACTTTGAAGCTACATTTAGCTCATCTCATTAATGAAGGATTGATAGAATGCAGTGATTCCCAAGATAATAGCGAGCTGTATTCCTTCGGATAGTTTCCTTGAAGAAGTTTTTCTCACCCAAATAAAGATATCCAGTCGAAGTTTGCATACAGGACACCGATGAGCTTTCTGAGAAGTCCAACAAAGCGTGAATCCGATCTCCCTGTGCAAATTTATGACTATTTGATATAGTCCCCAAGTCATGAGGTCTGCTTCTTGATCGGGTTCGGGGTTCTCCTTTGCATTTGCCATACAAGAAAAGTATGGAGGTTGCTTCCACATCCTTTCACGTCACTACTTAGGCGACTCTCATAACCTGGAGTAGATAAAATGGATAGTGTTTCGAGGTTTCTCATGGAAAAAAGGTCAATGAACATATTTCCTTGGGAAAGAAAATAATCTGGAATGTTGTCAAGTAATTTGAATGAAAAGAAGCCCTGGGGCAGCAATAGGATGCTCATATGAGGAATCAACTCTATCTGAAGGGGTCCAAGCACAGTAAAATGTCCCACCTTTTGGTATGTTTTGTACCTTTATAAACATGAATTTTCAGTTTCATTGATTTTCTAAAGGTAATAGCCACAAAACCATACACTTTCATGAAATTCCACCAACTAACGAAATGTTTTGTTTAGAGTTTAGAATACATCTATATTTTTTAAAAATAAAATTGGTAAAAAATATGGTCTTTTTCTTAAATTTTTTCGTACGTTGTTTCTTATGTTAGAAAAGAGTAATGACTATCCTCGGGTGGTTTATTTATATGAAAATTTATTTTTTGACCATAAAATTTTAGATGTATCTTTAAGATTTGAATTTTGAGATTCTGTCAAATTTTCATTTTTTTTTTACTTATATATTTTTTTAAGGAATTATGTAGTAAAAGTATATTCAAATAAATAGTGTACATATGTCTATGCCAATAAAATATAAGATATATATCGAAATTGAGGTAATTTTTTTCACAGGTACAAAGAAGACTATGAATAAATAGTAATTTACAAATTTCTTCAATTTTTTTGATATATTCTACTATTTTTCAAATTTGGTTGATTGTGTACTATTGATTGTCCTAAAATACCATATGTTAGTAAAAATTAAAAAATAAATAACAAAGCAGATTTTTAAAAAATGAAAAAATACATTTTTAGAAAGCTAATAAAAATCTAAATTTTGTGTCAAAATTTTGTAATTTAACTAATTTGTTTACCCTAATTACGTGGCACCTGAGTGGTAGATTTTAGCTCAAAATTATCCCCCAAAAGGATTTGGAGCCAAAATGTGACAACCTAGGTGCCATGTCAGTGCCACTCATAGGGGTTCCCATGAACGGGGGTTCGCGTGAACCATGTTCGGAATAACCATGTTCGCGCGAACCCCCGTTCGCACAAACCCCTCCTGCGCCACCAAAGTGTTTCCAATACTTATCCTTCTAGTGAACCATGTTCTAGCAAACCATGTTCGCGTGAACCCCCATTTGCACGAACCCCTCCTGCGCTACCAAAGTCGCCGCCAATACTTCTCCTTATAAGTTTAATGTTTTTTAATTGCGTCTCCCCTTATAAATTTAATGTTTTACAAGTTACTTATATAATATTGTTCATTTTTAATGTTTTAAATTTAGTTTTTTACATATTTTTTTGTTTTAAACTAAGTTTGTTCTTAAAAAAAAAAAATTAACCAAAAATATCTAATATTAAATTAGAAAAGTTGTTTTAAAGTTATAAAAAACTAAAATTAAAAATAACCTAATTTCTATTGATATTTGTATATAAATAGAGTTGCATGCACATATAGTTTTGTATCCAGTTTACTCTTAAACATTAAGATCTATCATGATTTATGTGTGTAGGTGAAAATTATTGAAGTGGAAGAATCATGGGAAATGCAAAGAATGAGGAACAAAAATATACCGAGGAAGAGAATGCAAAGAAGAATGCTAGAAGATCTATTCGTAGGAAGGCACAAAGAGAGAGAGAGAGAGAGAGAGAGAGAGAGAGAGAGAGAGAGAGAGAGAGAAGACACAACAAGTGAAAGACAAGGCTGCAAAAATTGGTACATATGTATAGAAACCCTTGATAGATCATAAATGTTTTTTAGTTCTAAGGTTTAAATATGATAATATGTTTTTTAGATTGGGTAAAGGAAAGGGTTTTGACAGGATCCCATAACCTAAAACAATAGAAATAATACATGTGAAAATAAAATCATTTGACATAAGAATGATGTCAAAAACAACTAAAAAAATAGTAACGGTTATATCATAGAGAATGTGCAATCATCATATTTTTCCTTTAAAGTTATAATGGCATCCTCTAATTTTTCTATGTAGAGAACAGACAAAGTAGAAGAAATTGGACAACCATGTTTAATACTAATGATGATATTGATATCTAGAGTAAAACCAGTATGAGTTTGGACCTGTCCAACCACCTTCTCATCAAGTGTCATCAGAATAATACTCAAATGCCTTGGAATATGTAGATCTCAAAGATGTTGAATTAGAATCTATTTGAGAATTCATATTGTTAAATTCCTTCCAACAATGATCAGATAAAACAACAATAAACCTTACACGTATTTGGTTTTTCTTCTTTGATTTTAACCCTAAGTACCAATATATGGTATATTATATAGTGATTCTACTTAAAACCAATTTTCCTTATTTATCTAAGTTTCTTGATCTTGCCCTTGAGTAGAAATATTTGAAATTGGATTAAAGTGAATTAATGTCATGGGTGGGTCACTTGGTAATAAATGTTCAAAAGATTTTTTATCATGGGATTCCAAATATTACCCATTATTTTATGATTGACCACTAGCGTCCTATTTTTCTACCAATACTATGATACAAAAGATATACATAAAAATTACCGGGCTATACAATTGCACATGGTATGTGTCATCGAAAACAAGGTTAAACCCCCCATCCCCCAGTTGATTAATCTAGGGGATATATTTGATGGTCTACCATACTTTTCATTAAAAAAATTGTTAGTGATTTAATGTCTAATATTGACCTTCATGTGATAGTATGATTTTGAATTTCGAGAGTCATGTTTTTAGTTTATATAATTTATATGTCATGTATTGGATTAATAATGATCTCATATATAGATGTAAATTGAAAAAAATTAAATATAACCTGTTGTACATAATATGACATTTGAAAAGAATTTTTGTTATGAAATTTATTGGGTATAAATGTTGTGGTAGATCTTGGTCGCATTATAAAGAGGACATCATTTTGAATTGGACAATGTAACTTATGTCCTAGTCTATACTCTCTCTTCCCTATTGAGCTTGTAATTAAATTATTAGTGATGTTTACTCAATCTTTTAAACATAGTATAAGATTTTTGCGTTTTATGTGTTGAAATTTTTTGGTCTAGGTTTGATTTGAAAATTAGATAGATTAAACACCATATATATATATATGATTATTTAGTAGATTTCAAGAAGGACCTCATGAAGCTATCTAAATACAACTTTATCTTTTTTAACTTAATATTGTTGTTTACTAGATAGTAAGGTAATTTTTTAGATATTAAAGTGTTTACTAGCTTGGTCATTAATGGTGTAATCACATTTGTATGTTAATTTTTTTTACAAATTTTGGAGTACTCACGTGTGTATGTTTATGGACACAGATCATGATGCGCAACGTTATGCTGAAGTGATAATAAAATTTATGGAAGTACTTCCCAAGAAGAATGTGAAACACTTGGTGAAGATGGATTTACAAAAATTAAAAGAATTTTCCCAACAAGAACCACTATCACGAAAGAAAACAACAAAAAGTGTAGAGATAATATATGGTGAATTTGTTAATTTGACTACAGTTGCTAGAGCACATTTGTTGGTTACATTCCTGGAATCATGTTGCTATGAGGGAAACATTAGAATCATGGTGGGTGTTTATTTTGGATGGAAAAATTCAAAACGTGTAGAAGAAG
The DNA here is from genome assembly GCA_019776745.2 of Taxus chinensis. Classification (NCBI taxonomy): domain Eukaryota; kingdom Viridiplantae; phylum Streptophyta; class Pinopsida; order Cupressales; family Taxaceae; genus Taxus; species Taxus chinensis. The sequence goes on along the minus strand of CM034156.1, from coordinate 125,836,983 downwards.
AATTTGTGGGGAATGTTTTTAAAGGAAAAAGTGCTTTGGGTACAAAAACTAGGTCTGCTGATAAGAGTATTTCTCGTAGAGCAATATTAACTTCAGTTGTAAGTGAAGATACAACCAAGAATCATCATGTTACAAACCATTGCCAAGGCAATGGGTTTATCTAGAAAGACGATTCAGTAGGTATGAAAATGAGGAGAAAGACATTGGATGACTCTACTATGGAAGGAAATTGGGCACTAATGTGTAGAAATCCACATTCTGATAAAATAGAGGATAATATTGTGAAGACATTTTCTGATTTTTGGACTGACAGGACTCGTCCTTCTCCAAATGTGAGGGATGTTTTAAAACACATGATAGCTCGTAATAACTATGATGAACATATAAAACATTGGCTTGATAATAACTCAACATGAGATGTACATAAAGTTTACAGAAGAAAATCCAGATGCTAATATTGGAAAAAAAATGTTTGAAAATTTGAAGCCTTGGTCATGTGCGAGATGATAAAGTCTTTGACACATGTTGCTGTTGCTATCACGTTGAGTTTGATTATCACTATCAAGTACAATTTTTTGTATAGATCATGTATATATATTTTGAGGTGTGCATATTTGAAATTTGTTTAAATATCATTTTTTGATATGTGATTTAAAATTAATGTATTTCAAAATCTATGTTTTTTTTAGGTTTCTAGAAAGTTATAGGAAGAAAATGCCCCACCTACACGTGTCAGTGAATTCATAACTTCAATTATTTACATGATATCCGATGATCATGTCGATGATCATATGACTTTCATCAAAGGTGTCTGTGACAATTTTGGGGACTTGAAATTATTGCTAAAAACAAATGAATATTTGGACACAGTTAAAATGGTGGCTTACAAGAGGTGATTAATAAATACATATATATATGTTTTTAAATTTGGATGTTAGATTTTATTTTCATTTTTATGTTTACTGTAAATGAATACATGAAAATGTTGTCCATGTTATTAATTTATTTTGTAGGTTCAAATACATAAAATATTCAACAAGGCTTGGAAAAGATGCAACTAGGTTGGATTTGGTAGAAGAGGAAATCCCTATGGCTACATTCATGCAAAGTTTCTGATGTTTAATTAGTTCGTACATCAAACATTATCACTATTCAAAGTGGCAGGCTACACAATTCAAGACTAATAGAGACACATTCCCTATTGGTTCCATATTGTCCATGGTTGATTTTGCTGAGAATTACTCATTTTTTCATCAAAAAGAAATCCAGACACATTGTTATCATACTGACCAGGTTACTATCATGGTTCAAGTATTATATATATATATATATATATATATATATATATATATATATATATGTTTTTAAATTTGGATGTTAGATTTTATTTTATTTTTATGTTTACTGTAAATGAATACATGAAATTTTTTCTATTATTAATTGATTTTGTAAATTCAAATACATAAAATATTCAACAAGGCTTCAAAAATATGCAACTAGGTTAGATTTGGTAAAAGAGGAAATCCCCATGGCTACATTCATGCAAAGTTTTTGATGTTTAATTAGTTCGTACATCAAACATTATCACTATTCAAAGTGGCAGGCTACACAATTCAAGACTAATAGAGACACATTCCCTATTGGTTCCATATTGTCCGTGGTTGATTTTGCTGAGAATTACTCATTTTTTCATCAAAAAGAAATTCAGACACATTGTTATCATACTGACCAGGTTACTATCATGGTTCAAGTATTTTATAGGCATATATATATATATATATATATATATATATGTTTTTAAATTTGGATGTTAGATTTTATTTTTATTTTTATGTTTACTGTAAATGAATACATGAAATTTTTTCTATTATTAATTGATTTTGTAAATTCAAATACATAAAATATTCAACAAGGCTTCGAAAATATGCAACTAGGTTAGATTTGGTAAAAGAGGAAATCCCCGTGGCTACATTCATGAAAAGTTTTTGATGTTTAATTAGTTCGCACATCAAACATTATCACTATTCAAAGTGGCAGGCTACACAATTCAAGACTAATAGAGACACATTCCCTATTGGTTCCATATTGTCCGTGGTTGATTTTGCTGAGTATTACTCATTTTTTCATCAAAAAGAAATTCAGACACATTGTTATCATACTGACCAGGTTACTATCATGGTTCAATTATTTTATAGGCATACAAAATTGGATTTGGATGGGGTTGAAAGTACATATGTGAAGTGAATGATCAAGAAGGATTATCACTTATATATAAGTGATGACAAGGAACATGACACCCATGTTGTGAAACATTGTTTTGGTTTGTTCTTGCAATATCTTCATCAACAATGAATACAAATAGATCAACATTTTTTTTGGTCAGATGGTTGTGCATCATAATTCAAATCCTCTCGCCCTTTCTTTGCACTCAGTTGTTATCACCATCATCACAAAATTCCTCATTTATGGATTTTATTCATACTGGTCATGGGAAGGGAGAACACAATGGTGCGGGTACATGTATCAAATGTGCTCTAAAGAAATAAAGCTTTGATTATGAAGCAGATCGATTGATTGATGACTGCACCATTGTTGAGTCGTGTAAGAAACAATTTACAGTTTAGGTTTCAACCTCACAAGCTTTAACATCGCACAATTCAACCCCACAGGCTTCAACCCCACATAGATTGTTTTGAGAGATAACAGGTACATGCACATTTAAAACATAGATATGTAGATCTTGATGTAATTTATTAAGTTCTATAAGTTACTAACTTTAAATTTTTTTAATCTGAATTTTGATGTTTGTTTTAAACTTTATTGATCTTTTGAGCATGATTAATTGAAGGTATTGATCAAAGGTCAAAGTATGGACATGAAAGGATTCCTAATTATAGGTCTTTGCACTCTTTGATGACTATGGATAATAATAACTAGATAATCTGTACAAGATATTATTCTTGTTTTTGTTATGAATGCATGAACAAATCATATTCAGAGTGCAATAGTCAAAAACATGGGTATGGAGGTGATTGGAAGAAAGTTCCTTTAGTTGTGGATGAAACATATGGATCATATCATAATGATAGTTTTGAAGATGTGCCATTAATTTCAACTGATTATGACCACATATCTAGACTAGTTAAGCAAGGTATGTTTTATTTAAAAGGATTATATAATTTGATAATTAAATATATATTTATACTATACATATATCATTGAATGTTTATTTGTATTTTGTTGTAAGTGATGTATTTTCAATCATTTCTGAAGAGGATGATGTTGAGAAATTGGAGTACTACTTGTTGTGTTGCACAAAAGAGAGAACAAAGCTAACATGTGAAATAACAAGTCAAGAGACAATATTTTATACTGGCTCGGTTGTAGTGTAGGGAACATACTTACAACAAGTGAAAGCCCTCTAAAGTGGGATTCACTTTGTTGATTACAAACCAGACAAAAAGTTGTATCATTACACCCATCACATAATTGCTACAGGGTTACAATTATAGCATATGAAGACTAAAACTAGTCAACATAAAAAATGGAGACTAGATGTAGAATACAATGAAAAAATTTTACATGTCATTGAACAACGAGCAGAGCCACTTGGTATTATATAGAAGGACATTGAATATTATATATTCATGTCTTCTAGGAATTTAAAATATTTTATCTATTTTATTTGTCATTTGGCATACATATTTGACAACTTTCTTGCTATGATATTAAGAATGGGTTCATTAATGATGTAAGTTTGTTCCCTAGTATCTCCAATAATATTAAATTTCCATTTATATCTATATATAACAAATGAGTTTTAAAAAATTAGTGTTAGGTCTACCCAACATGTCTTGTATTGATGGTATTTTTAGATATTGTGTACATGTAAAACGACATTAATCGCCATTTTTCAAAAATTGAGTTGATGATTTCTTCGCTCATGGATGGATGTAAAGCAATGGATATTAATTTATATATTATTTTTTCCTCGTAGTAGTTTCTCTTTTCCAGCATCTTTTATAACAATTTGAAACAAGAACTCTTAGTGTCAATAAATCTAACTTGAATCATTTAAATTTTCATGTGAGCAAAATGATAGACAATTAAATTTTGATATAGACAATAAAGAAGAACATGACTCTTGTATTAATAAATTTTCTACAGCTTGTATTTATCCAAATATAATCATTACATATTTATAACATCTTTATATCAATTATAATTCATATATCATCTTTGCACATAATATATATCTTAAGTAGAATAAAATCCTAGTTTGGATATTACAGAACCCTAGATCCTTACAAGGTTATAACCTAAAAAAGAGTTTATTCCAATTGGCTTAATATTCCTCAACCCCCTTTGAGACCAGCATCACCTACATATCTATAATATGAAAATTCCTCACACCTATGTGGTTATCCCTCCCACTAGATGTGTGTGCATATATGTATAAATAATGGTTATGACAAGACTCCAATAAGGCCTCCAACACTTGGTAACAATCCTTGAATTTAGTTATAGTGCATGATAATGTTCTAGGGAAACAACATGGGATTTATGTAGACTTGTAACTTGCTGGCGTGCTCTAAGGGTGTGATTGTGTGATATTTTAATTATTAGGGCCTAAAGTCCTTAGAGTTCTTTAGAATGAAATCCTTTAGATGTCTAAGGAGTTAAGAGACTCCCTTAATAAATAACATGTATGTATTTATTTACACAACATGTGTGAAATATTTCCCACTCAATTGACAATAAGATGATTGGTGTAAGGTGTGTATTTTAAAATGTGACCATTGTAAGTGCATGGGTCAAAATTTTCAACCTAGGTCAAAAACATTGGTCATTTCTACCCTTGTCAATGGATTCTACCCTGGTTTAACTTGGGACCTAATCTCATACATGTGTTGAGTGGATATGAGAGTGTAGATATGTTCATTGTAAGGTAAATTGGTTCCTAAAGTGCTAAACTCAGTGAAAATTGTTGATTTGATGGAATCAGAACATAGGAATTGAGCGGGGTGTTATTACATTTTAGTCAATTTATGTGTAAATAGGAATATGTTGGGATAGATGCCAAATAATTATTTCTAAGTTCCTTAGGTCCAAATTTTGGGTCCTACATTATGATTGTTTGCATGATTTAGATTTTATGTGAGTCCACATACCTTAAGACAACTCAGGTACATGTACATCATTAAACTAAATATTAACATACCTAATAGGTTCTATGTCACAGTGTCATTAACACTTATTAGAAATTTTATTATTTTGGCTAATTATTGTTTTGCATTAATCAAATACCCTTTGGGAAGGTAAGCCATTTATAATGTTCCCTCCTCAACTCTTGTAGTCATTTTTGTAAGAGAAATTAATGGAATTTTGGAGTTCAAAGGCACCGAAGAGATAGAAAATTCCATGCCAACATATTTTTATGATCTCTTGATCATAGCCCTAAAAATATTCTTGATGTTTTACATTTACTTAAATTCAATAAATTATGCAGTTATTTTGAGCAACTTACTTTAGTTGCAGATTATTTTAGTTGAGTCCCCTTTGAGAGAACCTTTAAATCATGGGTTTATGATGCATGGATTATGCCTCACGGTGTCAAGTTTTACAGAAATCAAAACTTAATCAAGTGTTTCTTTTTGTTCTAACTATAACAATGTTGATCATAGTAGAGATATCATAGCTAATGGACCTTGGTTTATTTGAAACATAATTATGATTTTTCCCATTAGAAATGGTATTTTGTCATCATTGAGAAATTTAAGCTCAAAATCCACATTTGGACAATATTTGGTCTTCCATTTCCTCTATGGAATTTTGTGGATTATTTGATCAGATTATTTAGCCACTTCATAGGGTTTGATAAACGTAATTCGTAAGCACCTAAAATTATTATTATCAATTCAATTTAACTAATCCAAAAAAATAATATGATTGATATTAAAAGTAATAAAGAGTTTTCATATAAATTAATGTGTAAACTAAACATTCAATACACATACATATAACTAATAACAGATGCAAAATACATTTATTACTTATATTAAAAGATATTATGACTCCAGGTTAATAATATTACAAATGGTGGTAGAAATGTGAGTGAACATATTACAAATGTAGATAGAGACTTATTACTCTTTATGAGGTAGGATGGCACAAGTTGTATCTCCGAAGAATTTGGTTTACAGAGAGGTTTTTTATGTTAGGTGTTCTAATAGTACAAATCTCCAAATAAAGTCAAACTTACAATTGCATTAAAATAGTAAAAATCATGGAAATGTATTCCATTACATTTACTTCGTTTTCCAACATTTCACACACTTGTAACAAAAAATGAGTTTATATTTCCCAATTTTAAGAGAGAGGATAGATAAAGAGAGGGAATCTATTATTTTCACAAGCTTTTAAGTTACTATAGAGTTTTAGAGAGATAGTTTAATACTAACAATGTATTTTGAAAAGATTTGACAAGGGCATAAGTAAAGAAGCATTCATTAGGCCATGGAAGGTTTATTGTAACATAAAGTATTAGTAAAATATCAAAAATCATGTCTAATGAGTATATACCTATCTAGAATCTCTAAAAATATGTCAAAAATGTCAAAAAGTATGTCTAAAATGTCAAAAAGTATGTCTAAAATCTCTAAAAGTATGTCTAAAATATCAGAAATGATTTCTAATGAGTATATACACGTCTTAAATGTCTAAAATCTATAAAATATCACTCAATTCTCCTCTGTGCACTAGGGCAAGTGCCAGACCCCTCACTACGCTCTACTGCACCCTGCATGTTAAAAAAAAGGAATATACATGTCATAAACTATATATAGGATGTACCATATATTAAAATATATAAGAAAAATTCTACAATGATTTCTTGATTAATTCAATACATCATATAAAAAATATGTACAATTGATTACCTCAGTATCTGTCCCTAGGTGGATGTTGGGAGTATCTACACTATGTGTAGATCTCTATCCCATAGATCCCTATGAAACAAAATAAAAAAATGTAAGAAGTTGATAAATAAGTTTTTTGAATAAAGTTCATTAATTTCTAACATTTAAATTTAGATTAAATATTAATTCTATTAAAACATGTGTATCTATACCTCTACGGAACGAGTCTCTAAATCTATGGGATTTCCACCCAAGACCTCAACACTAGCAAATATGTCACCAAGTGAGAAAAGCTGACTGAGTCCCAGAACATCAAGATCCATGTTGTGCTTCGTCAAGAACTGTGTGTGTGTCACATGGGTAGATGGTGTGGTCTGTGAAGCTCCACACACTAGAGAAGAAGCCTAAACACAAAAGTACATGTTTAATGTTAATATTAATAAATTGTAAAGTAATGATGAAATAAAACAAATTTTAATTATATTGGGTGTTTAATTTTCACACCGGAATAGAAGTGTGTTGAACATCAGGTGTGACGATCCCAGCAACAAGAAGTCTATTTGTAGCAGCGGCAATAGTACCCTAAGTAGAAGATACACTCCCACTCTGCTCTATAAAATCTAAAACCACGGATAGTGGAATGATGAAATGCCGTGAAATCACCTCATACGCATGTAATAAGTCATCAACCATGATGCGTCCTAGCTGACATTCCTGAGCGGGATCTGTAACTAGCTCAAAGTCATCCAGGGAAATCAAAGATGCATGAGCATATACCTCGTTGTGTGCATCACTTCTACTACTAGCACCTCCACGACTAGTATCACGTCTCTGAAGGTACTGACCCACACAGTCAGAAAATATCAATTGGGTCTCGCAAGAAATTCCAACAAGAACCTCAATAGAAGCCTCATGTGTAGTCTTAATGATAGGTGCTATGACATCCTAAAACCCTGATAAGAATGGTTGTGGCCTTGGTACAATCTGCTGCTCGGCAACAAATGCAGGATCTCCCTCCTTTCTATATGCTTCCCTATGGCTAATACAGCCATGCCCCTGCTCTAAATAACTAGGGATGTCTATATAGTTCACCTTTAGGTTTAAGTGAACCTTAACATGTAGCATCATTATGAAGTATAACGGTAATTGGTCATTATTCATAAATTGGCCTTGAGAGGCCATAAATCTAGGATAAATCAAAGGGGCACATAGGGGACATGAACATTTGTTTGCATAATATGCCCTTATTTTCTATTTGTCTTTATAAAAACTCCAACGAGAACTCTTAACGACTTCCTTATCGGAAATTCGTGATGTAATCTCATTATAACCTACATCTCCTGAGACACTTGATTTTAATGAATCCATAATTTTTTTATTGACTCAGAATCAAATGGGTTATATGTTTTCAAACTTGTCTCTATTCTACAAAGATCAACCAGTATTTTTTCACAATGGGCTTTATACTGCCCAAATGTAGTTGGATTTTGGAGAATAGATTGCAATTTTTCAATCTCTAAATCGGTCCTCTAAAACAAATTAGGAGTGGAAGAAGCCATGAATGTAAAAAAAATGAAAGTAAAATTTAATTAATAGTACTTTTAATTAAAAGAATTTCCTAAGATATTATCCTATTTTAATGAAAATAAAAATATGATTTTCAATCTTCAATGCAAATAATTTAGAAAATAATAAATTACATATATCTTATAAGTCAGTCATGCATGAGTGTATGGATCGCATAGATTTAATAGAACTAAAGGAGGAATTATCTAGAATGTAACATGTAGTTTTTTAAGAATCTAATCTAATGCAAGAAACATATTGCACATATCGTTGAGTTCCTACACAACATCACACAATAAATTTTGGTGCACGTAATTAGGATACCAAGACATTATATTTTAGGTTTCTTATTAACAGGTTTATTATTAACAAATAAACCAAGACATTATAAATATACATTTCTTATTAACAAATGATCGAATATAAAGCACAATTGAACTGACATTATCATCAAATGTAATAAACCAAGACATTATAAGTAGGTTTCTTATTAAAAAATAATCATGTTTTATTTCTCTTTAGATTTTTATTGTCTATGACTCACAACCTCTATCAATGTTTTCATTGTACCCTTGAGGTGTAATAGTTAGTTTTATTCACTATGCTATTTGAGAATACATCGCGCCAAGACCTTTTTTTTGTACATTTTTCGTTTTACTATTAATTTGAGTGTGATGCAGTGTATTATATGTGGCTTACAAAAGGGTTACTTATAAAAGTAACTTTTAAATTTTTAGTTGTGATCAATTACAATTCTTATAAAAAAGAATTCTTGTTATAAATGTGTAGATAATAATCATGGTAAGATACATATGATATTAACACAAATATTTCTATATAATTGATAATTACTATTTATGTCCTTGAGGCTAAGTTGGTTTGTAGCTTCTATCAATGTTGATATACTTTGTACAAATATTGTTTCCACCATTATAAATATTTATAATAAATGTTCATGACTTTATTTAGTTGTTTTCATTTAGATTTTTTTGGTACTAATTTATGATTTCAAATGTCTATATAAAACTTAATATCATTGTAAAGTAGCTAGTAACCACATTTAAGATATACAACCTCCACCCACAACCTCTTAAAATTAATGACAAATTTTTTTTTAGAAGAATGTTCTTTGACATGATGCCTACAATTGGATACAACTAAAAATATTATCAAAAGTTAAAAATTAAATGGAATATAAACATGATAAAAATTTAAATGAGTCGCTCACATGATCCCTTATTTAAAACAATGAAATGGAAAACTCATATAGAAAATTGGGAAGATAGGAAATGTTATTTTCCCCCCATATGTGTAGTAAAGACAAAGGAGTTTAATGATGGGGTGCATAACATTATGTGGACACATTAAGAGATGATTTTATAACCCATACTTTGATTTATTTAAGAAGTATTTTGTGAAACCCACATGCTAGTACAAATAAAAAATAGAGGTTTAAGCTCATTGGGGTTTAAATATTGATAGGTTACATGGAAGTTATTTATAGGGATTATCATCCGAACATTAAAAAGAGATACTACAAGGTCAAGGAATCGATAAAAAGGAAAATCTAGGTTGGTCTACAAATCGATGCTTTATGCAAAGTGATGGAAACCACAACTTTATGTATAGTTGTTGATGTAAAATTGCTAGGGTTATATATATACCAGTTATTTCACCCATACAGGGAAAAAGGTTAGTAACAACCGAAACATGATGATTATTCCAATTAAATGACTCACGAGGTTCTTTAGTGCACACAAGAACATTCCAAACGTGTTATATAGGGGAGTTGGGCTTTGAAGGAGGAATTAACTATCAAAAGAAAAATTACAAATTGTACTTGGTTGTCTTAAGTTAAACCATTTTGATTCACCATATGAGAGAGTATATTTTGACACTCTTTGCAATAATGAAACCAAAAATAAATAAATTTAGAACTAATGTGGATTCACCTATATATCATCATAAGAATAAATTCCCTTATACATTGAGAGATATCATGCTTATTTGGGAAAAGTGAGTTGTTGTACAGTGACGAAGAGATTATATTGGACCTTTTGGATTCCTTGTGGGGAATGTATCAATATTATTAAATGAAATATGATATTAAAATTGGCATTGGTGAGGCATCCAAAATGTTGAGTTAGGTGTCTCATCAACTCTCATAGAGAAAAAAGTTTATAATGGGTTATTAATAAAATATCAAGATATTGTTACGTGGTTATGTGAATATATGTTTAATATGCCTACTTTTATCATGGTGCATAATATTGTTGTGAATCGTGATGTCAAACATGCAAAGTAAAAAGATACATCCTAAAGTTGCCTAATAAGAAATCCAAATTTTTATTTTAATTATGATTTTGTTAAACCTATTGGTAACTTTGATAGATTTCCCACATTGTCCCAATCGGTAAGTCAACTAGGGGCATTAAGATATATACAAATGTTTGAGATATTAATAAAGTATGCCCCATTGATGATGTCATCTTTCCCTATACTAATATGATTTTTAATTTCAATGTTAGGCATAAGATTCCTTCTTTCATGGATGAGATTTATTCGTTACAATAAAATAAAACAATAATACTCTTAAATCAATTTCTCTCATAGTAAAAGTTGGCTCTTTTAAATATGGTAATACTCATTGAACTAAAATTCACTCAAAGCATGATTTTAAAAATTATTGAATAAAGGCTATTATACAAAATGTAGGTAATTATTATGGAATGGATTGAAAAGTAGATATTAAATATACTTTATATGAAATTAGTGTTCATTGAGTCATGCCTAGAATTACTAGTTGTCTATCTAGTATCCTTGTAAGAGAGATTTCTATCAAATTATGAACTCCATAAATTCAAATGGAGTTCTCAAGAATTACAACATTTCCCTTCCAGTTTACTACTCTCATTGAATTCCTCAATTATCAAGATGAATGGATGACTACTGTGAAATAGTAAGGACTACTGATATAAGTAATGTCATAAGGGATATTAGATCCTAAAATAAATTTTTAATTATTTCACTTCAAATGTATCTAAGCTACAATATGAAGATAGGTTGGAAAAGATGACCTATAATCCCATCAAGGGGATTCTTAAGTGTAGTTCATGTATTGATCAATAAAAACATCATAGTACATGTGATCCTAAGTTTACATTGTGTTTTTGTTTTTTTAATTTTCTAACTTACTTGTATATACAAAACATTCTTTGATAAGATTATTTAAGCTTGAGTATGAAGGAAATTAAATGTAATGGAGTATTTATTAAAGTTTTAATATATTCTTGATTTAATACATTTATTCCATATTAGTTGTGCAAATATTAGTACCAACGGTATCACAGCCCAATGGTTTTGCATGATCCATGAGGAAGGATAAAAATAGAAGAGACTTGAAGCTACAAAGATTTACATGAAGTTGTGAAGAATTTTCTTGAATTTTTTTGGTGAAGTTATTTTAATTTCTTGATTAATTTCCAGGGAGAAACTTTATAAAGAAAATAACTTATTGAAATTTTATTCGGATTAAATTTTCGTGGAACATGTCATAAGAATCTAAAAATTAAAAAATAATGAAAATTAGAGGCATATATATATATTACACCATTTATTGACTAGGGAAAACAAAACCTTTGTGTGGGTTTGATTGATTGTTTCTATGGAGTTTTTACTTGCTTTTAACAAGTGTTTTTAATGAAAAATTAGATAACAATACGTAATTGTATAAAACTCTTTTTTGGATTTCAAAAATTCACTAAAACTTCATGTAGATCAAATTGCAAAAAAAAAGTAAATGTGCCAATGTAGAGGTAGATCAATGAAAAAACGTGAACAAATCTCTCTTAAAAATGATTACACAAAATACGTTTGCAATTTGCTAGGGTTTTGCAAATAAAAAACTAGGGTTTCATTTACTTTTTGCAATTTGTTAGGGATCCTCCATTTTCACCAAAAAAACAACTAAATGGATGTCCGGTGCTCATCAATGGCCTCCTCAGTCCTCGTTGGGATCATTGGGAACGGTGGGCGCTTGTGGGCTTGGTCTAGTCTTCACTTGTGGGCTCGGTCTGGTCTCCGTGGTCGGCTCCTTCAAGAGTGCTTGGTGGGCTCGGTGGGCTGTAGTTCGTGTGCTCTGGCTGTGGACTTGGTCTGGGTAAAATTCACATGAAGGAGGCCGGGCGGAGGAAATTTATTTCCTTTGCAACACCTCCAATATATAAACGGGGGTTTTCATGTGAACGTCCTTCACGTGAAGGGAGTTCACACAAACATCCCTTTCACATGAACCCTATTCAACACTATACGAGGAAAATAAATAGCCATCGTGTCAATTCACATGAACCACGTTCACATGAAGGGAGTGTTCGTGTGAACCAGATTTGTTTATGGCGCAAAATCATTCCTCACTCATGTTTTCGGGACAAAAAGTGGGACTCAGCACCATGCACTGACCCAAACACAATAATTGAATCTTGATTGTCCCTGCATACTTTGGCAATAAAATTTGTTCATTTGTGGATACACAGTACAAATAGGGGTAGTTCATGTAGGATTCATCGCTTGATAATTTTTTTGTGAGAAGTTAAGCAAGATGAAGTCGATTATACCAGATCCTTGAGATCCTTTTCAAATATTGGAACACTCATAGACAAAATGCTTCAAAATAGCCAAGATATTCCTTCAACTAGAAGATGTGAATCAATGGAGGCCTAGAGATGCACATTTTTACACACTCTTCAAGAATTCAACACAAAGTCTTGTGCTAAAGACTCAATTAAATTTTAGATATCCCTGGTTTGTCATGCCTAAGATACACTCATAGAATTACAAACAATCTTTATCAACATAATGAAAGTAAAGTGATTTTAAATTGTTTATTTCATTACCAAATGAAAGCTCTTCTCATAATGAAATTACAAATTCCATAATACTAACACACAGATGAGATATTTTGTAACTCAGAGATATTTTAACATAAGATTGCAACAGGAATAAGAAAAACTATTTGATAACATTCTGAAATAACAACAGACACAATTATGCTCATGGTCAACAAAAATTTATTCGAGGTACATTAGATTCATCAGTACGGGAAAGTTTCTTAAATAATCTCATATCTAGTCAATGGATGTACACTTGCAACCATCTTGACGTGATTAAATCTAAAAGATAGGATATAAATAGGTTTCTCAGATGGTCTCTCTAGGAAATTGTCTTTCTCAAACTTTCTCATAAAAGTTAACCCCCGATCATTTGCAAGAGTATTCTCAAAACATTTATACAATTTCACTTTCTCACTGATCCCAAGATTTCCCCCCAAAGAATGAATATTCAAGGAATCCTTTGTTTGTTACAAGTTTTTTCTAGAAAGTGATGTTCAAAAAATTTACACCAAAAATTTGCCAAGTGGATAGATCATGAATTGAACACATTTCTCAGTCCCTCAACTATGAATGGGATGCCATATCATAACCCATGACAGTATTTTTAATCATTCTCTTATTCTTTCGTGTAAGAAATCTCTTTTTAATAATTATTAGGTGGCTCCATATGGCTTGATCTGACAAGAAATTCTTTTCACCATTTAGAGTACACCTTGAGAAATGAGTTCCCTCGCATGAATAGATGCATTTGTGCCTCTCGTAAATGAGTGTCCTTGCATGGATTATATCACATACTTGCAGTGCAAGTCCGAGTTGGCTAAGTGCAAAGAGCAGCCAGTGGAAACCTCCATGTGTCTCTTTAGCGCAACTACAAAGGTGAAGTTCAGAGGAAGGTTACGAAACGAGTGCAGGCCCTCCATGTGTTCATAACCCTAAAGAGTTTCACCAATTGCTAAAAATTTAGAGTACCGGATGGTTCATCAGAAGCTTCCACGTGTTTATTTGGCACAAATTCAAAGATGAAGTCTAGAGGTGGGACCTCAAATGAGCGTAGGCTCTCCATATGCCCCGAGCCCAACAAAGTTACCTCGGCAATTGACAAAGTATCATTATTAAAAGGATCCAGCGGAATCCTCCACGTGGCTCTTCGGTTTACTTTTTATATGGTTCCCAAAAGCGAAGACCCCAAACAAGTGTGGGCTCACCACGTGTCTTAGCCCAGAAAAGTTGTTGAAAGAGTTTAAGGACTATCCCAAGGTGCCACGTGCCTAGGGTCCAAGAAAGTTTCCTCAGCCGTTAAAAATTTTAAGTATGGATAGGGCCAGCGTAATCTTCCACGTGTCTCTTCAGATCATTTTTGGTATGAAGCTCGAAATACGGACTCCCAAACAAGCACTAGACTTCCACATGTCTAGGGTTTGAAAAAGTTATGTCGAACACTTGAAAAAATTCTTAGTATGGGAAGATATAGCAGAAGCCTCCACGTGTCTCCTTAGTGCAACTCAAAAGTTCAAACCGAGAGGTAAATCGTTAAACGAGCGCAGACCCTCCACCTAGAAAATATTTGAGTTAAAGTGGGCCAAAAATATTCAAAATGCTCTAATGACCCACCTCTCTACTTCCAAATTTTGATGTGGGCTCCAACAGAGTCGCAAGTCACTTTTATACTTTTACTTCGTTTGAAAATAGAATTTAAAAAATCCAAAGTGCTCTACCGATATGCCTTCCCACTTTGACTTTTCAAATTATGACTCAAACATGTGACATTAATCAATCTTCCATGGAGTTATAGATGAATTTATAACTTTTCTCCTTTTCACAAAAATGAAAAAATCTTTAAAATACTCCGGTGACCCACCCTCCCCCCCTTTCGCTTGAAAAACGGCCACGTGTCCTTCGGGGTCAAATTAAGAATTATTCCCTTCTGCTTCATATTTGTTGAATAATCAATCAGAAACTATCAAGGACGTGGGACGAATTTGGCATTTTTACAAATGTGAGAAAAGTGACAAGTTTAACCAAAAAGACCCATCAGGCCGCATCCAAATAGAAAGGACCACATTTCCACGGATGTTGGGAAAAAAATTGACAGTGAAAACATGATTTTGGATAAATAGAAGGAAGGGGAAACACCGAATTCACGCCCAAATTACAAATTCTTTCTCATGGATAGAGAAACGGTAAACAATACCTGGCTCAACGTGATCCACGACCAAAGGAAAAGACTGACAAATGCCACCCTGTTGAAGGAAAAATGTTTCACGCATCCATACAGGGAGATAGAAAATACTTAAAACCATCTGGACTAAGAAATTTTTAACAAACACGGAGAGATTAAATTGAACACCAACATTGGCTCCAACTCAGGGATGGGCACTCCCTGACTGTACTGCAAGAACAATAGACCATGTGCCCAAAAAAATCCATTGGGAAACGGAGTCAAGAACAAGCTTGCAAAGAGGAAAAACAATTTCCAAACCTCCCAAGAATGAACCGAGAAACCAATAAAAACCGGTCACCAAGGACCAGGACAAATCGAAATAGAAAAAACAAGAAAATAGAAACAAAAACAAAAGACCGTACATTATACAATGATGTGTGCCTTGATTATGAGAAATCAATCAAGGAGATACTTCAAGTGCCTTCCATTCTGAGTATGACCAAGCTAAGAGGTCTTGATACTTCTTTAAAAACTGGACATATGCTTGTTTTCCTTCTATATCCAAGTTGCTATCTCTCCATATTTTCTGAGGTTTATCTTTTGGGCCTTTACTAGATCTAGAACAAACCCCATCAAACATTAGAGTCCATAGAGAACCAATATTCTCAAGATACTTGCACTCATCAATCTTATGCTCCTTAAAATCAGAATAACCCGCAAAGTTGTCGACATTGACATCCGCATACAATACTTCATAAGAAGCATTGTTAGGGTCCTCAAGATATAAAATTTTCTTTTCAGTGGAAAACTTCAAAAGGTTTCCTTGAATTGGTATGGTGACGTAAAAAATTTCTATTTTGACACTTCCACCCACACTAGATGCTCATTTTCTTGATAATAACATCCCCCACTTGGCAGGATAGTCCAAAATAACCACATTCATGGTTAAGCACTTTCCTTGAAAATCTTGTAGTTACACGACTAATCCCTTGACATTTCTAACTACTAGAGATTCTCTTGAATCCATAGCAGTAAATTTCCCAAAAGATGGTGTTACCTTGATATTTAACTCATTCATGACCTCAAGAGGAATTACATTACACGAGGCTCCTGAATCAAACATGCAGTTATGTACCAACCTATCTTTAATAATCAAAGTGGGAAAAAATGGATCCAAATTAAGTTGAGATTCAACTAGAGAAGTTCCCAAATACACCTCAGATGATTCAGCCAGTTTGTCCAATGCTTTTGATATTTCTGATTCTGCAATAATAGGAGGAACCTCTACATTTTAAAAACTTTTTCTCTAAGTAATCTTTTTTTCCTTAAATCCCAAATATTTGAATGCCCTTTTCTTATGCTTAGGGATCCTGATTATTTGAACAATGGGAACAAGGACCTTGATTTGAATCAAGATTTGGGCTATGTCACAAGGAATGTACTTGGGTAAGACAGTATTAGGAGGAATATTCATAGTCTCATATGATAATATAGGGGTTTTCAGATTCTAGGCATGGACAGGAGCACCAGTTATATTTGGGGTAATTAGTCCTTTTCCACTTGTATCTTTCTTAGGGGTCCCCTTAGGGATACATGTAATATTTTGAATCTTTGGCTTGGCTTGTGTCCCTACCCATTTGAAAACCTTACTTTTGGTGTTATATTCTTTCTCCTCAGCAACTATTGCATTCATTAACAATTTATTGTCCTCTTCAGAAGGGGATCCCTCCATCATACTTTTAAATCATCAAAGCCCTTAAGTATTCAAAATCACGATTAAGAAGATCAAATTATTGTACCATATAAATTTCAAAATCAGTAATGGGAGGAAGAGGAAATACCCGGAGGACACAATCCCATAATTTTTCAGTAGTTCTTGAATTTATCAATTTAGTTGAGGCTACCCCCTACTATGAGTTCATAGGCTCTCCGTCATGCACATATCATTATATGTCTCTTCATCATATACTTCAACAAATTCTTGATCTACATAACATGAGGAGTGTGGTAGGAAACACCTGTCACACCACTCAATAACACTGGCCTCCTCCACAACAACAACCTTGACAGATAAAGGATCAGGAACCAATCTATTCTCCTTGGGTTGAGGCTATTTATTTCATGATCCCATGAGACCTTTCCCTTTGTCATCTGGTATGTGATCACCTTTGGGATGATTTCTAGATCTCACCTTACTGTGTGGCTTGTGTTGTCCTTGGGAACTTATATCCCTTTTTCTGCTCTAGCTAGTTTATAGGATATTTCTGTAACTACTCCAGCCAAAGTTTCTACAACCTCTTCCAGATCCATAAGTTTTCT
This sequence comes from Taxus chinensis, assembly GCA_019776745.2. Lineage (NCBI taxonomy): Eukaryota > Viridiplantae > Streptophyta > Pinopsida > Cupressales > Taxaceae > Taxus > Taxus chinensis. Next base: position 125,819,131 of record CM034156.1, on the reverse strand, counting down.
TGACTGAGGATTTTCAAGATTGACCAATTTAACACCTTTTCTCTTAGGAGGATTTCCAACTGCTTTGATGTTATTCTCTATTTGTAAGGCCGTGGTGAAAACTTGTCTCAATATTCCTGGGTTCTTATCTCTTAAGTAATAAGCAACATTTTTATCAAAAGCATCAGAATATTTTATTAAATAGAAAACATCACTTAGACTTAGGATTACAGGTAGCCTATTAAAGTTCTTAGTGAACTGAGTGTTTAAATCATGGACAGATTCATTTGTAATTTTCTTTATATTTTCAAATTTAGATAAAAGGAACTTGGGATTTGTCTTATCCCCATACTGCAATCTAAAGGAAATTTTCATCTCGGTCCATGAATATATTGAATTATCTGGTAAAGCCTTGTACCAGTCACGTGCATCCTTCTCAAGAGTATGAATAAATAATTTTATAGACATGTCTTCAAACTCAATTTCAAAATCTTCCATCATATTGACAAAGAGTTTTAAATGTGGTCACCAGTGATGGCATTATTTCTTTAAAATTTTGGCATCCTATTTCTAACATCTTATGGCACCATATTAGGATATCCATCCATACCTTTGAAATATATAGGTCCAAAAGCGTTGACAACAAAAGGAGGTCTAGGTGGAGGTTGGGCCATATTTCCTTGAGGCGGTGATCTTAGAGGAGAAACAACATGATAGGGAATGAGGGGTCTTTGGATCACAACAGTATAGCTCTCAAAATAAATATTCTGTAATGAATCAGCTTCTTGGAAAACCCTATCAACCTTGGAAGAAACAATGGAAAAAAGAGAGGCACATTTTTCAAACACAAATGATTTCCCCTCTCCAGTTGGAGAACTCAAATTTACATAAATATTACCTTATTCAAAATCACTTGAAGAGTATGGTAATATTTAGCCACAAATTGATCACCCTTCAGGATTGATATCTTGTTTTTTGATTCTTAATCTCTAACAACTTTCCAGACTTGTTTTCCTTCTGAATTTTCTTTTCCCAGTTCTATAAATAACTTTCTAGTAGGGTCCATAGGGAAGATAAATCTTCTTCCTTCCATCTTTGCACAGATTAATGACAAATCTCACTTGACATAGGTTAAGGCACTGGTAATCACTAAAATTTCAATTCAACACAGAGTTGCCACTAAGGATTTTCACTTTAGTTGTGCAGATGCACTATAATTAACTCACCAAGTGTCTATCGATGCTTAATTTCTGCAAAGCTTAACAGAACTAACATTCCATTACCCAAATTTATCATTATTGATGCAAATTTAGTGTAATAACCACTAGAAATCAGAAATAATGCACAATGAACATGTAATCTTGCAAAAATATTGTAGATTTAAAAAAAGGATGACATTTAAACAACGTATTTGTACTTAGATCATGAAAGAAACATTACTAGGGTCGGTATGTGTATGCATTTGTAAAAATAGTACCCGAAAATGGCGTGAATAAGGTGGTGTTGCCACACAAACAGGTCTCGGTGTTCAAATAATCCTCAACAATAGCACCATAAAGGTTTTGTTACCACACAAATAAGTCTTGGTGTTCAAATAATCCCCGGAAGTGGTGCCACTTCGGTGTTGGTATACAAATTGATTCTCTTGTGAGGGCTGAGCAACATCACGAAACTGACAGGATGCTTAGGGATAGATGAATCATAATATGAGTCATTTTGTAGCTGGGGAGGGGATTCATCAGGCTTTTTATCAGTCAGGCATTAGAGAAATGGATAGCACCTCACTGAGGGTTTGATCTACCGTCACTACTTTAGGTTGTGACTTCAACCAGGGTGAGAGGAGCTGTTCTGTAACCCATATTTGTGAAAGATATTAAGAGATCCTTCTTTGCACAATTTTCATGAGAACCTTGAGAAACTATGATCAATACAACACAATCTAACTCTCATGAGTTGTCACACTAGAGAGTGGAGATGTTTCCTAGACCAGGTTTAGGTTACTAAAGACAATAATTGAATCCTGATTGTCCTTGCATACTTTGGTAATGGAATTTGTTCATTTGTGGATACACATTACAAATAGGTGTAGTTGATGTAGGATTCATCGTTTAAGAATTTTTTTTGTGGGAGGTTAAGCAAGATGAAGTTTATTATACCAGATATTTGAGAGCCTTTACAAATATTGGAACACTCATAGACAAAATGCTTCAAAATAGCCAAGATATTCCTTCAACAAGAAGATGTGGATCAATTGAGGCCAAGAGATGCATGATTTCACACACTCTTCAAGAATTCAACACAAAGGCTCTTGCTAAAGACTCAATTAAATGTTAGAAATCCTTGGTTGGTCACACCTAAGATACACTCATAGACTTACAAACAATCTTTATCAACATAATAAAATTAAAGTGATTTTAAATTGTTTATTTCATTACCAGATGAAAGATCTTCTCATAATAAAATTGCAAATGCCACAATACTAGCACATGGATGAGATCTTGTGTGACTCAGATAGATTTTAGCACAAGATTGCATCAGGAACAATAAAAACTATTTGAAAACATTCTGAAATAATAGCAGACACAATTATGCTCGTTATCAACACAGATTTATTTGAGGTTCATTAGATTCATCAGTAAGGGAAAATTTCTTGAACAGTCTCATATCTTGTCAATGGTTATACACTTGAAACCATCTTGACATGATTAAATCTAAAACACAAAAGATAAACAGGTTTCTCAGACGGTCTCTCCAGGAAATGGTCTTTCTCAAACTTTCTTAGAAAATTTAACCCCCGACCATTTGCAAGAGTATTCTCATTGCATTTATATAATTTCACTCACTCACTCATCCCAAATTTTCCCCCCCAAAAGAATAATATTCAAGGAATAATTTTTTTGTTACAAGTTTGTTCAAGAAAGTGATGTTTAACAAATTTACACCCAAAAGCTGTCAGGTGGATAGATCATGAACTGATCACATTTCTCAATTCCTCAACTATGACTAGGATGCCATATCATAACCTATAATAATATTTTTAATCATTCTCTTATTCTGTCATGCAATAAATCCTATTTTTAATCATTCTCAAATTGCTCCATATGGCTTGATCTAACAAGCAATCCTTTTCACCTTTGATAATACACCTTGAGAAATGAGTGCCCTTACATGAATACCTACATTCTTGCCTTTCAGAAATGAGTATCCTCGCATGGATTATACCACATACCTACGCTACCAGTATAACTTGGCTAAGTGCAAAGAGGAGCTAGCAGAAACCTCCACATGTCTCCTTGGTGCAACTGTGAAGGTGAAGTCCAGAGATAGGTTCCAAAATGAGCGTGGGCCCTCTATGTGTTAAGAACTCTAGAGAGTTGCACCAGTTGCTGAAAATTCAGAGTATGCGAAGGTCCAATGGAATCTTCCACATGTCTATTCAGCGTAACTTCAAATATTAAGTCTAGAGGTGGGACCTCAAATGAGTGCAGGATATCCACATGCTTTGGGCCCAAGAAAGTTACCTCGACCATAGAAAAAGTCTCAATATAAAGAGGAGCTAGTCGAAGCCTCCATGTGTCCTTTCGGTGCACTTTTGATATGGTGCACAAAGGCAGATACCCCAAACAAGTGTGCGATCACCATGTGTCCCTCCCCGATAATGTTGTTGAAAGAGTTTAAGGACCAAGAGAAGGTTCCATGTACCTACGGTCTGAGAAAGTTTCCTTGGCCGTTGAAAACTCTAAGTAGGGGTAGAGCCAACAGAATCTTCCACGTGTCTCTTCGGAACTTTTTTGGTATGAAGCTCAAAAAAAGTTCTCCCAAATAAGCATGGGATTTCCACATGTCTAGGGCTTGCCAAAGTTGCACCAGACACTTGAAAAAAGTCTAACTATGGGAAGATCCAGTGGAAGCCTCCATGTGTCTCCTTTGCGCTCTTTCAAAAATAAAATTTTGGGGTAGGTCCTCAAATAGGCGTGGGCCCTCCACATGTGCTAAGCCCAAGAAAGTCCCGTCAGGCGCCTGAAAAATCTAAGTATAAAGAGGATCCAATAGAAGCCTCCACGTGTCTCCTTGGCACAACTGCAAAGGTAAGACCCAAAGGCAGATCCCCAAATGAGCACAGGCTCTCCATGTGTCCCAGGCCCTAGAAAGTTACTTGAGAAGTCTAAGTATAGAGAGGAGCCAACGAAAGCCTCCACATGTCTCCTTGGCGCATCTCTAAAGGTCAAACCGAGAGGTGAATCATCAAATGAGAGCAGGCCCTCCACATAGAAAAGATTTGAGTTGAAATGGGCCAAAAATATTCAAAAGGATCTGGTGACCCTTCTCTTCGCTTCCAAATTTTGATGTGGTCCCTAGCTGAGTCGCATCTCACTTTTATACTTTTACTTCATTTGAAAATAAACCTTAAAAAATCCAAAGTGATATGCTGACCCACCTCCTTGCTTTGAATTTTCAAATGCTGACTCAAACATGTGACATTAATCTGTCCCCCATGGAGTTGCAGATCAATTTATAACTTTTCTCCTTTTCACGAAAAGGAAAAAAAATTCAAAATCCTCTGGCGACCTACCTCCCCGCCTTTGGCTTGAAAAATGGCCATGTGTCCTTCTTTGGGGTCAAAGTAAGACTTTTTCACTGTCGCTTCATATTTGTTAAATAGCCAATCAAAAAATATCAGGTCTGTGGGACCAATTTGACATTTTTTACAAATGTGACAAAAGTGATAAGTTTCACCAAAAAGACCCGTTGGGCTGCATTCAATCATAAATAACCACATTTCCACAGATTTTGGAACAAAATTTGACTGGGAAAACATGACTGTGAAAAATAGAAGGAAGGGGAAACCCCGAATTCACGCCCAAATTACAAATTCTTTCTCATGGACAGAGAAACGGTAAACAATACCTGGCTCAAAGTGATCCACAACCAAAGGAAAATGTTGAAAAATGACACCTTACTGAAGGTAAAGAGTTTCATGCATCCATACAGGGAGATATAAAATACTTCAAACCATGCGGATTGAGAAATTTTGAGCAACTAGGGTGAAATATAAAATACTTTAAATTGAGCACCAACAACGTATTTCATCCTATTGATGATGACATCAAGAGGTGTATTTTTTTTTTTTTTAATAAATTGTTATCTAATTATCCATCTTCTTATTAATTTTTTTGGAATCTTGGTGCACCTTACAACAATTGTAGCATGTAAGTGAAGTGTAACTAAAAACATTTAGTTTATAGTTTGATTAATGGAAAGACGAGACATATAGAACATTGCTAATGTGATTTCATTATCATATAAAAACGCAATTAATGACATATGATAATAAAAAGAGGTAGTTGCAAATGAAGATGTGGTTACGTAAATAATCGACTAATGAATTAGCAATAAAATGCAATATACCTATATCTAATGAAATAAGAATGATAAGTTTTAAATATTTAGTCACATTTGAATTGAATTTATGGGGGAATATATGTTCTCCCTTTTTAATGAATGTATCATTGATATTAGAATAATTGAATCTACACAAAAACCCAATTAAATAATATGAATGGTTTTTCTCTGGTTTGGTGATATTCCTCAAGTAGATATATAGAATTTTATAGAAAAAATACTTATAATAATGTGATAATATTATGATAAATAAATGAAATAAATGATTTAGAGGTTTATGGGGAATCAACGAATTAGTGGAAATAGATTCAAGGTTATTCTAATCTTGTGCAACCATCTTAAGATATTCGTATTAGTATCCAAAATAAATATTATTGTTTTACATATTTCAAACATTATGAGACTACATCTGTAACGCACACAAAATTCTACGCTCAAAACCATAACAAATCCCATTAATTTAAGAGGCAAAAATATGGTAATTTTTTTCTATTTGAAAGGATTTGCAAGGATAAACATTATTCGCAAATTAATAAACTTCTTAATTAGTTCCTTCTACATGAGCTTGTGGAAATTGAAATTAAATTAAGGATTAAATATTATTAATTTACTTCCTAAAAATATTTACTATTTAAAAATGTTTACCAAGATCCATAAGGTTAATTAACTACTATGCACAAAGTTTAATTTATTTCCTAACAAAAATTTTATCTATTTGGTTTAGCCACTAAGTGGCCCCATTCATCTCATTAACCATGCCCTTATTATTTAAATTTCATTTGACAAAAATTCCTCCCACTTAAGTGAAGAAGGGTTAAATCTGAGCATTAGATTAAATATATCCCAGCCCTTAGATTTGGGTTGCCCTAAATATCTTTATATTTTTTATTTTTATTTCCATTTACCTTAATTTCTCATTCTATTTTTCATTCTTATTTTGCATGTTTGCAGGAGGAGAATGAGAAGAAGCCATGGAAACCATTAGAGGGAGTTTGCAAGTTCCATTTCCTTTGGGGGTATTATTTTCCCTTCCTTATATGTTTATTTTTTATTTTTCTTACAGGTTGAGAGTATATACAATTTGTATTTACCCATTTGGGCAATGAAATATGAACCCTAAAAGTATATTTTGTATATATGTATAATCACACACACATTATTATATATATGTAATAATATATATATATATATATATATATATATATTATTACATATATATATATATATATATATATATATATAGTATATTAAATATCTTTTGTATGCAAAAGAATGGCCTACGTTTTACATTGTATTCGGTCTGGATTAAATTATGCGGCTTCTATATAGTAATTTGCAAGGTTTTACCAAATCCGAGGGGGGTTCCGCACCCCACCCCCATATATGAATGCTTTAAATTATATTTAATTGTATACACCACCCCCACTCTATTAACAATTAAAATAACAATGTTTTGGGGTTGGGCATATATATATATATATATATTAAATTCTAAAAATTGTAATTAATTTATGTAGATATTAAATTATAATATATATAATTATATAAATTTTTATAATAGATTTATATACTTATTTATCATTATAAATGTATATTTTTGTTTTGTCTTATAAAAATAGCCCAAAAATTTCAACTTTATTATTATGTAGGTGTGTAAAAAAAATTGTGTGATTAAATTTAGTTTATTTGTATAGTATAAGGTGAAGTAATTGTAAATTTATATCCATTCATTTAGGAGGAGAAATGAAAACTAATAGCTCCCTTATTTTATTATTTGAACTAAACTAACTATCAATTCAACATGATGAAATAGCTACTACATAGGTGTATGCAGTTGTGATAATTTCAAATCTATTCAATTAAGTGAAGATAGCTTCAACTAGTAATATGTTTTTGGTTATAAATCAATTTGCCAAAAGAAATATAAACAAGCTATACATAAGTAAATACAATGAACCATTCAATATTCATATATTCTATTTTTCAACTTGATAAATAATTTAAACATTTATCACTTTCCATTAAATCACACAACTTACAACAAGGTAAAATGTAAGTCTCTTTTAACAAATATAGTTTGAGATTTCCTTTCTTAGCTAAACAATACAAATATATTAAGTGTAACTTGCAAGTACATTCTTATGCAATACAATAATTTTAATCTATTTCTTACAATGCAATAGTCCTTCCCAACCAAGTATATAACTAATTTTTCCCTCTATTCAACTATGTCACTACAAATTTGGAATTAATGAATTATGCAAGGCTTTCTTTCAAATGTGCAAGAGTTACAATTTTCAACTACAAGTGGGAACAATAATAAAATTTACATTATGGGGGTTCTTCTAACAAGTTAAAAATGTAAATCTTCCTTCAAGGTCATCTCCCAACTTTTAGCTTTCAAACTTGCATCCTTCAACTCTTCAAATCTTGAATCACCGTACCAATAAAGGGGTATACGGGATGCTCTCCACCCAACCTATAATCCAATAAGAGGATTATATATCCCCTTATTTTCCCACGAGCACAAACTAAAGAACAATATGGGCTATTATGCAACATTTGGCAACTTTTAGAAGAGGCTTCCACAACAATCATTTTATAAAATAACACAATCAAATAACACATTCAGATAATATCAAAACTTTCCCAATAGTCACAAAGGCTTGACAACAACAAGCCAACAAGGAACAATGGAATATGGTCACCACCTCCTTTTGTCTCCCAAGTGATGTAGAACTTCCACCCAAAATCCTCCATGTGCATAACTCAAAACATAATCATATCCTTATTTTTACACTTACAAGTATCCAAAATATATACATGTTATCATTTTCACTCCCCATAGGTGGAACTGAAAATTGCACTACATCCACAATGAATGCCTCACATCTCTCCTTTCCCTCTCCAATGGTCTCATAAATCCATCTCCCTCACCCAACTTAAGAAAATCTAACCATCCATAATCAAACATATCCACAATAATCATACAATATTCAAGAAAGCATAATTTCTACATCAAAATACATTAATAAAAAAATGCCAATAAGAGGAAAGCCTACATCTCCATCAATATTCCAATTTCTTTACTCAAAAATCTTTGAATCCTTCACATGAAGGCTTAATCCAAGATGAAACTCTAAAAGAAAGCTCCAACTATGAAAACCAAGACAAATTTTGAAAAATGCAAGAGAAGCAAATAAGGAAAGTAAACAAAAATCCATCAAATTCATCCAATAAATATAAAGGGTATGTGAGGATGATGAGGTGGCTCCATGTAGGATGCCACTTCATTATCCCTCCATTCAAACACATAATTCAAACAAAAAACCCAAAGAAATTAAATGCACATGTAAGAGTGATGACATGCCCACATGACACTCCAACTTGCACACCATGCTTATCAAGGACAAAATTAAATGTGATAAGTAACGAGTGCAATTATTTACCCTTTCTACACTAAAAATTACATTAAAATTTTCAAAATATGTCCCATGATTCATAACTAGGGTTGGTAGGAGAGTTTGAGATGTGATGGACAAGGTTAACGTGTCCCTCAAGCCTGTAAAAGTTGCCAACAAGGCCAAATTTGAATTTGGGAAGGATGGTGGAGTACACACCACATAAATGCATTTAATTCAATTCACATCAAGCACGAAAACAAGTAATAGCTACCCAATTTATTGCCCACATGACATATCTTCTGTTTTAATTTGAATTTAAGCTAAAATAGTTAATTAAGATACATTAGAAAGAGTTAATAAAGTACCAATATTTCCCAATAATTAAACACATGCACAACAAATTAAAAAAAAATAAAAGAAAGGAAAAACATTACACCCATGACCACATAAATGAGGTTACACCCCCTATGGGAAGATCTTAACAAAGCATGTAACAACACAACCTAAAATTATACACAAGTTGTCAAATTTTTGCTATGTTGCAAAACACACGACATCCTTCCATGGTTGGTCCTTGTTGAAAATTTGTACACTCGTGCAAAAATGGGAAACTTGAAACTTTGTTTATAATGGAAGGAATTGATGAAATGGACCTAACTAGGGGGATTCATATAGTTTTATTATGTTTTTTAGTTGCAGCAATTGATTAACTGCATGTAATCTGTAACTATGCATGTTGTTACAAATTGTAACACCTCACATAGACTGTCATTCCATGTTCTTCTTCTGTAAGGAAACACATAATCCCCGAAGGACCAATACATTGCCTTGATGAAGGAAAAAATCACAGTTTATATGAAATGTTATATTCAAGAACAAAAAATAGAGTTGTAGTTACATGGAATTGAAAAGAGTTCATTATTAAGTTACAGGTACATCAGAAATCATTATTTATGCATTCTTAAATACATTTAATTATGTGATTAGGTTGTTTATTTCATTTTATAATCAAGATCCATCATAAAAACTAAATGTAGAAATAAGTATACAACTCAATTATAGAAATTAATGTAATTTATTCATGAAGAAATTTAATGTTTCCCACGCAAGTTGTGGGATGTAACTCATGACTATTGAAGAAATAAGTACATGTGCATAAAGCTAAAATTAAAAGAGTATAGAAGAAACCCATCATTTCCTTGATTTTTCTTCTAATTTCTAGACCCAGCTTGATCTTTCATCTGTGTTTTATTTGTACTCATGTATTGTCTAACTGCGTCCAAATGGATTTCTTAATATAATAAGCATACAGTACATTAGAGATAGATACATAATTGATAAAGTAGTATTGTACAGTAGCACATGTGACTCTAAGAATCATGACATCAAAAATAAGTGGAAAAGGAAAAGGCTATGGAGCATAAGAGGACAAAATACTAATTATTTTCTGACTATTTTCTTAAGTGTGTAGGTACAGGTTGCAAAAGAAGAGATCAATACATGTTTTAAAATTATGTACTATCAAGTATATATTTCTCTTTAATGATCAAACTTATTCAAGAACAATGGAAAAGGATTCATTCATGCATTTCAAATTTTGAGATATCCAGATCAACAATCAAAAGGAATCAAACAAATAATCATGTACAAATGAATAAATAGTACAATGATTTTAGGATAATAAAATAAAATCTACTAATCACTACACATTATGAGCCATCAATGAAGATCGAATGAAGTAGTTATGACCACAAAAATAAAATAGATTGCATTAAAAGAGTTCATTACAACATTAAATGAAACAAATTTATAAGGTTTACTAGATAATTAAATATGAGAATCCTCAAGATAAGACAGAAGTTTATCAACACAAGTACATAAACATATTTGAATCCTTGGTGCCATAACATTAATTAAATGATCAAGATACATGTTATAGGAAGAGTAATAAAATTCAATAATAAGAGTTTGTAAATTGATACACCAAGGTACAACAACAAATATTATAGCAGCCATCCATCAATATTGATAGCGTTGGACTTCATGATATAAGACTTTAAGAAAGCATAGATTTACATAACATATCAAATAGTAAGAAAAATAGGGATCAAAATATAGATCATGTTGCACAAAAATGATAAGATAATGAAATATTGTTGCATTCATCAACTGGAGAATGAGTACAGTTTTAAATTACTACAATATCACTGATAAACTCAAAATCATGTCATGAAGGGAAAATTTCATATTCCAAGTGAATAGTGAAACATACGAATCCCAAAATAGGTCATTAGCTTCGGCTGAAAAAGTAAACTATAGATCTCCTCCAAGATGTTGAGCTATATATGTTATAGGAAACAAAAAATTCACTACACATGCTAGTCACATTTCAGATAAATGTTACAAAAAAATTATCAACATCTAAAGGAACATACATAAATAAAAATAGTGGTAGTTATAATAATCCTTAAAGGACCAATACAGATTCAAATATGCTATTGTGGAGCTAGAGAAATGTGAATTATTCTCAAAAGAAAGGAATTACAACAACAACCCCCTATTTTTGGGGGAAACTATGGATATGATTACCTTAGACTATACTTTTAGGTGTCATTAATGATGAATCAATTTGATCAATGGTAATCAGAGTGATTTTTCAGGGAGGAATTCAAGTCCAAGATTTATTTTGTAAAAACCTCATATACTTTCCAAGTATTAGGTATAGATGCTAAGATATTAAAGTCCTATTTAAAGCTCACAAAAGGAGACATACATGTAGAGAGATTTAAACATGTTACACAATATTGTAAAATGTCAAGGCTGTAGATACTTTTGGAGCTAAGAAGGTTTAGTTTTTTTATTGTTGATTATATGGATAATGAATCAGTCAAAAGTGGATGGATTTGTGTTTGTGTTTCACATGTGAGCATTTTTCAACAAATCCATGAGAAATACTATTAAAAGAACACAAGATTTTTAGGTTTTCAATACTACATAATGCTTTCACAAATCAAAATAGATAGGAAATTTTTACTTTTATCATCAAGATCATCATAGATCTTGGAAGTTTTCATCAAACAAATACAAGGAACATTTAAGGAAAGTAAGGGTAATAATAGAGCTCAACGTACAACTAGTAATCCTAAGTTATATGAAAAGGTACAATGGGATACATGGTAGTATTTATAAGAAGCAAAAGACCAAATCAATAGTCACTTAAAGTCCATACAAGATGATAAGAGTAAATGGAAAACAACATTTAGGGATGTAAAAGGAATGTAACTTAAAACCATAATTCCTTAAGTTGTTCAGTGCAGATGCAATAAATAACATGATGTTGAGCTCTTACGATGCTTAGCTCAAGTAGCAAATAAAAAAATGAGCAAATATTTCAATATGGTAAAAGAGCATATATGAAGCTCCAAAATTGAATGAAATCTAAATAAAACCCAAATCTTGTAGGTATTAGTAATTATGGTTGAAAACAACGTGAACATATTTTTCATTCGAATATAGTAAAGAACATGAAAGAGTCCATATTTGCAGGCTTCAAGTGTCCACTTTTTCTAAGAAAATACAAATTACAAATTGACAAGTAGAAAGATACAATAATGTTCAAGATAGACCTATCCCCTATATTTAGAAGCATAAATCATAGAGCTTTTTATATAAATAAAAAAACAAGAAAAAATACAATAAGCCATGGTGGTCATTTAAAATATAACCCACAATGCAACATACAGTCTCCTCGAGTTTTGAAACCAAAGAAAATGTGATCTAATGCAAAAAAATATCAAATTAGAATGTAGATGAAAATATTTGTGCCTTTATAAATGAAAATAAGCATATATTTCAAGAATAGTAGAATACAAAGTGAAATGACCCAGCAAATAGAAATTACAACATATCAAAGCACAATATGTGAGCAAATACTAAATAATACATAGAACAAGAGATCAATTTTTGCAATATCAAGTTTCAAAGCCAAAAAATACAGCTGAATCATGTTGAGAAGAGGCCAAACTTCATTGGAAATAGTGGCCGAGTTTCAAGCTAGAAAATATGGCAGTATAAAACTAGAAAATAGAATACAGAGGGCAGATTCAAACTCCAAAAGACAGAAGCTCATAATACATAGTAACAATGACCATTTCATATAATCAGGGCTTTAGCACTATAAGAAACACATTCAAACCCATGGAAGGGTTTATTAAAATTGAAGCTTACTTCAACAACCTAGGCAAGAGAAGAATGACAACAAATATATAGTTTCAAGGTTCACCTAGATCCAATCGAAGCTTGAAATACATAGTAACGATGACCATAACAGTTGGAAACTCAACTCAAAAGTAACAATGGTGACTAGATCACGAAATCAAAGAAAAAACATTGAAACCCCAAGCTCAAACCCATCATGGGGCTACATTTTTCAATCTTTCCAATATGGAGGCTCTAATAAATGAGTAAAAACTCAAAGATATCATCGAGAATGTAAAAACTCATGCTCAGAGCCTCCAGATGTTCAATAATTGAACTCAAAAATAGAATAATGGCATCGAATGAAAATTTGGCTAGGGCTTCACCCTTAAAACTCATAAAAGTAGAGTGATCGAATTAAGGATTAGACAGATGTTGTAGCTCACCAAACAAACCACTCAACTACTGACTCACCAAATGAGTTTGGAATCAATAGTGTGGATCATAAAGTAAGAAGATAAAATGATCCAGGTGAAAACCACTACCAAATAACTTATCATGTTGAGAAGATCAATGGTTCAGAATGAAACTAGTAAAAGTTCAAAGGACCCAAGATTAGTTGCAGGATCCATAAAACCCGTAATCAATGCAAAATTCATGCTCATAAAATCAATAGCTTAGGCTACAAAGTACCAAGATAAAATTTTATATATTAAATCCACAGTCCACATACCCCTCTTCATGATCCAAAGAAATCAATGACAGAGATGTGAATGTCTAGAGATCGATGGATAAGGGACGAGTCCAATTGTAAAAAGGGAGCCAACACTATTATTTGAAAATTATTTGCATTTGACCATACTAACGTATAAACCACATTATTTTAGTTATTTAAAAGGTGAAGCCTTGTGTATGTTGAATGATTAAAAAAAAAGGAAAAACAATGATTAACCAAAAAAAGGCTAAACAAACATATAATATGCCAAGGATCACCTTTTACTGTCTGAAGGATTATATTATTTTCTTGATAATTATTTTACCTTCACTAAGGTCTTATCCAAAGCATGTGCCATATGAATTGCAAAGGGGGAAAAATAATATAAGAATATCATATACCTTTGTCAAGTCAAACAGGAATCACATTACCTTAAACAAATCAAACTACCTCAACTTCCTCGAAAGATAAAGTAAATTATAGGTGGTGTATCCAATGCCTTAAGGAAAGTATCTTAGCATCATTAGCCATGTGGCCCCCACTTTTTTAAGGAGTATATTGTAAATTTTGTTCCTGACATGGTAAATAAAGGACAAGAGGATTATTCATGCATGTGGTCCCCATAGAGGTTGGGTGAATATTTTCTGAAGTATTGGAAATCAATATATTTTATTTTTCTCACACAGGGATATTATTTTTACATGTGCATCCAAGGGAGTAGAATTGTAAAGGTGACAAATTTATCATTACAAGTGAATCAAATTGCAGGTGTCAACATCTATAGAGATATGATTAATTTAAACACGTGTAAGAAGAAAAATATTGCATGTACATTGAATAATACTCAAACAACAAGAAACAGATATTATTAACTACATTATTCATCCAAGTTTTATTAAAAATAGATCATTCAATTATACTTTGACTTGAGGTTTTTTTTGTAACTAAGGATATTAATGCCTCATTATAATTGGCATGTCTATTTTTATTCCTTTATTTATTCATGATAAAGGGGTAAAATTAGCATGCATGGGTGAGTAAAATTTTTAGCCTATTTATAGAATGACTTGGGTGAATAATTTTGCTATATATTGTGCGCATTGGTAAAGAACAATGAGGAAAAGTTTTCGACATAGGAGTGTTGAAGAAATTTTCTACCAATTTTACCTTGAATGGGAAATGATTTTTGCCTTTCCAATTATTTTCAATGGTGTGTATCTTTTTATTAATTCTTGTGAATATAAATTCCCTAATTAATCATCTTACCTTGCTACAAATCTAGTATTTTCTACATAATCTTAGTGTCTACATTTATCTTGTTGTGTTGTTGTGATTTATCCCTCCATACATAAGTGTTTTTCCTTAATATTGTGTTGTAAACCATTGGTTCTTACATCTAAAATTCATTCTCATTTTTTATTCTGCATATACTTAGTCAAAATCCTCATCAAAGTTTTGTGTAATAACCCATTTTCAATTTCAGTTACAGTCATATTTTTACCCTCAAAGCCCAAAAAAAAAGTAGTTTAGGATACATCAATAAGGAACTGGCCTTAATAACAAAGACTCAGCCTCAACAATAGTTATACCCATAGACTCATAGGTGTTTCCATAGTATCTATGAAAATGATAAATCAAAGAAATCTTAGAACCCCTATTGTCATATCTTAACCAAGGTGCATTTTCGAGAGATAATAGTTTATAGCACGCTCGGTGGGACACAAATCAGAACTACAATGGATTACAACATATTACATCAATTCACAGTGAAATAAAGTCACTTTTGGAAAAGCAAGATGTAATAATTTATTCTAAAAATCAAAATATTTATTTGGCGAATCCTTAAGGCTGATTTTAGACCACTTTTACAGCATGTTTGATGCCTAAAGTGACTACAAGATCATTGATAAGAGGAATTCCTAGTGAGTTTATTTCTTTAACTTTGAATTCTGTGAGAAGAAGAAGAATTGGAAATACTTTACCTTATAATAGACCTGGTTTTGGTAATTTTCCTCCTAACCTCCCATTACTATGTATACCCTCCTCCTAATATTCCTTCACTATGTATTTATCATGTTTTTCAAATCCCAATTATTCCAATGGATATACAACCACCTATAATTTTTTTGAATTTTAGTAATGGCAGACCTTTAGTGATTCAAGTTTATCATGATACACCCATTTCTTCCTTGAAAATTTTACCTTCATTCACTGGTGAAAATCTTATTTACCCTACAGTGCACATTAAATATGTTTCAACCCTTTGTGTTGTCCATAATATAACTCGTGAAGATGTAGCCTTAAGACTTTTAGTTGTATCATTTAAAGGACAAACTTTGCAATGGTATAAAACCTTAAAGATAAAGAGTATATAAACATGGGATGAGTTAGGAGAAGAATTACATAAGAAATTTCAAGACCATTATGATCATTTATCTCTCATAGAATAGTTTTCTACAATCAAAAGAGCTTCTCATGAATTTATGGTTAGTTTTAACATCAGATTTGCTAGAAAATGGGAATGAATTCCAGCCAGTGTTAAGCCTCAAGTTGATCATGTATTTTTATATTATCTTAGAGCTTTAAATAGTTATATTTCATACATGATTTGGTCTATGGGGAGAAAAAATTCCCCGACAACTTATGATATTCCCATTAGGGTTGAAAACAACCTTATTCAAGCTGGAAAATTATACCCAAGGCATTTAATGCCTCTTATCATAGATTTGATACCTATTCCACAACCTATTACCATTATAGAGCCTATTGTTATAGGTCCATTAGATGATGTATGTAAGGATTTGCATACTATTAGAAATAAGTTAATGTCAATTGAGAACAAACTAGCTCAACCTAGCATGCCTTACCAAGCTTCTTACCATTAAAATCAGTAAAATCAGTAGAATAGGTAGCCTTTTCAACAAAATCAAAACTATATACAGCCATATCAACCAAGGAGATTTGATTTAAATCCTCCTAGTTCATCTAGCGCTCTTGTTACAGTTAATATGGTTTCAGAAAAATTATTTCCACATTGTAATCAACCTCATTTAGCTATCAATTATCCAAATCCATTCTCTGAATATAAGTCTTATTGCACAACTTTAGTTTGAAACATTATTCATGCCTGTCAAATGGAAGGTGGGAAACAAGATGATGATAATCCGAAACCACCAGAACAAAATCTAGTCAGCTTTGGAGAGGAAGATTTTATTGTATTCACAATTAGGTCTCAAGAAAAGGCTCAGGATAAAGAAAAACAACAAAACAAACATGTTCTACCCACAATCACTGATAAAAGAACAATGTACATGTGAAAAAATAACAAATAACTATGATATTCGTTCAAAAATAACAAAAAACTTTGATATTCCTTCAAAAACAAAAAACAACTCCGTTGTTCCTTAAAAAAGCAACCAATTCAGCTCTTAAATAACAAAAAAAAAATTACAACCTGATCCCAAAAGATTATTCATACCTCAGATTTTAAAAGTTGTTGAAGCAGAGTTAGTTTTTGCTAAAGCTGTAGAAGTTGTTTCAAAGACTATCGCTTCTTTTAATATTGTTGAGGTAATGAAAAAGAATAATATTAATATCTCATTGTGGGATTCTCTAAGTATTATAGGACATCAAGAGTTACTTTCTCATGAGTTTTCTAAGTTGTAGATTTGTTCGGAAACAACAGAAAAAGAAGCTCAGAAAGCAGACATGGTTCTTGGTACAATGGAGAAAGATCATATAAAATAGGTTAATTAGATGGTAAAAAAGGTTTTAAATTCTCATGATAATAAAAAACCACCATCGTTTTATCTATCGTTGATTATTGGAGATCATTTAGTTCATAATTGCATGGTTGACAATGGTGCAATCAACACAGTAATGCAAAAAGCAATTGTAGAAAAATTAGGCCTGTAGTATGAACCTATAAAGATTAGTGTGTTGCAGCTAGACAGAACAACTAACATAGTTGGCATCATTAAAAATTTGAAGGTAAGTTTACATGGTCACCCAAATGTTACTATCTTACTAGATGTTACTATTGTAGATTTACCTCCCTAATTTTCCTTATGCTTATCAAGATATTTTACATCACAGATAGGAGGTTATCTATCTTCAGATTGGTCATTTTTTTCTTTACTACAAGGTATGGAACTAAAGTTACCTTAAATTTAGAGCCTTTGGCTAGATTTCATATTGAGCCTCATGCTTCAAATGCTTCAGCAAATAATGCAGCCATAAATAGATCTGATTTTGATGTTACATCACGTGTTTCTACATTAGATGGTGTTTCTCATATTTTTATGGATGAAAAATATCAAGAAGAACATGGTTATGATCCGTTTAAAGAAGCAGCGGAAGATTTGTTTGGTGTTTATTATTTTCATGAGGAAAATGCACCAATTCCGTTAGTTTCCAAAACAGAAAAAACAAAAGAATGGTTATGGAAGCTTCATTTCAATAGAGCCAAGAACAAGAAATGATAAGGTGCATATTTGATGCTCACTTCCCCAACATACAAAAGGTATTTTTTAGCTCTAAGTCTGTAATTTTCATGTTCTTGTAATTTTGTTGAATACAAAGCATTAATTCATGGCTTATAATGGGCCAGGAAAAGAGGTATCAACATGTTGCAAGTTTTTGGTGATTTAGAGTTAGTTATCAACCAACTGAAAAAATTTAATGTGTGTAATAATTCATTATTGAAATCTTACAAACATAAAGTTTAAGAGTTAATGGAATATTTTGATGCTATTACTATACAATATGTTCAAAGAGTTGAAAAAAACATATAGACAAACTTGTAAGAATTGGTGATAGCTTTGATGTGCCAGTTTAGATAGAAAATAGAAAAATGTATCCACATATAAAGTTGATTATCAGACCTTCAATACCTGAAAATGATGAAAATTGGCAAGTTTTTAAAGATGATAATCAAATCTGTAGATTTGTGCAATAAGAAGCTAAATTTTTTGCAGTAAATCAAGAAAAAATGAAACATTTCTATGGTGACTAGATTGTGCAATTAAAGATAAACAATTTTCCTCAAGGACTGGTCACACTAGAATATATTTTCAGTTCTGATGATCAGTTAAGAAAGGATAAAGGCAAGATTTCAACTCATGGAGATAACTATGTAGAGATCTTGGTGGATGATGAAAATAAATTATTTATCAGAAAGGTATGTTCCTTAGCTCAAAAACAATCTTTAATAAGTTTGTGTAAGGAATTCAGAGATGTTTTTTCTTGGGAATACCAATATCTTAGAGGTTTTGATCCAATTTTAGCACAGCATACCATAGAATTATAGCCAAATTTCCTAGCTAGTTAGACGAAAACAAAGGCCTGTAAACCGGAAGATTGAACCATTAATCAGAAAAGATTTATCTAAGCTGATAGAATCAGGTTTTATCATTCAAGTTAAACATCCAAGTTGGGTAGCTAATCTTGATCCTGTTCAAAAAAAGGATGGAGAAATCCACTTATGTGTAGATTTCAGAGACCTTAACAAAGCTTCATTAAAAGATCATTATCTATTGCCCAACATGGATTATATTTTAAGAACAGTTTAAGATTTAGACAGGTTGTCCCTCTTTGATGGTTTATGGTGGATAAAATCAGATTCTTGTGCATGAAGAAAATAGATACAAATACATATTTCACAACTAAGTGGGGTACTTATTCATAACAAAGCAATGCCTTTTGGACTTTCGAATTCCGATGCACAACATTTCAACATGTAATGGAAATGGCTTTTCACAATGTGTTAAATAGATGCATATTGGTTTATATAGCTAATGTTACTGCATTTTCAAAGAATTCTGATGATCATCTTATGCATTTGAGGAAGACCTTTTAGCTTTGTAGGTAGTTTAGAATATCATTCAATCACAAAAATTATATATTTCCAGTCCATCAAGGTAAATTACTTAGACATATTATTTTCAGACAAGGTTTAGTTATTGATCCTTTTAGAATTGAAGCTATTTCACAACTATCCTTGCATCATCATAAGAAATTACTACAAATTTTTCTTCAAAAAATCATCTTTGTTAGAAAATTTGTTCCAAATTTTGCTAGCATTAGTCAAGCCATTAACAACCATGTTAAAGAAATATAAAACTTTTTCTTGGACCAAGCGAAGGAAGGAAAGGATTTGAAGCTATCAAGACATTTGTTTCACAAGCTTCTACTCTAGAAAAATCCACATTTTGATAGGGATTTTACAATGTATGCACTTGCAAGAGCTGAAACCATATTTAATCATATTAACTCAGGGTTAATGATGAAAATATTAAGTAGCCAATTGTTTCCTTTGAGAAAATCTTACATGACTACAAGACAAGGTATAATTTTCTTTACAAAAAGTACTTTCTATAGTTAGAGGCTTAAATAAATTCAAGTACATGCTTTCCAATAATAATATACATGTCTTAGTCTCTCATCTGGAAGTGTTAAAGCATTCCTGTTGAACAAAGAACTGGATGAGAAGAGAGTATGTTGGATTACAGAGGTTATGGAGTATGAATGCTGAAATCCATGTGTTGCAAAAACATTTCGAGGAAAAGGTTTGTGTGAACATATGATTGTTGAAATGGAAAAACAAATAGGCTACAGAATTATAAAATTTAGAACAACATGCTAAAATAACATATTAACAATTAGAAATCTTATTACGAGCCTTAAAATCAACAACCAAAAGTCAATCCAAAAACTTCAAGAATAAAGATGGATGACTAATTTTGGTTAATTACTTTACAGCACGATACTTATCCGAAAGGTACTGCACAAGAATAAATGAATATATTTCAGGTTACAAGTTGTCCCTTATGTTTTCATTGATTGGTTTGTTGTTTAAAAAGGGATATAAATGGAATTTTTGTTGCGATGTATTGATTATGATATAATTCAGCAACTATTATCCATGTTTCATGAAGGACTTGTAGGAGGTCACTTCTAAACACATACTACAACCTTAAAAATTATGAAATTATGGTTACTATTGGCACAACATATTCAAGGACTTACTTCGAATGGATTAGAAAAGTGTAAGAAATGTGCATTCTTTTTTGAAAAAGAACGTTTAGCTCATTGCTCTGCAGCCTATTTTAGTGAATCAACCATTGATGCAGTGGAGTATCGACTTCATTGGCATGATAAATACACCTTAGTCACAGGGAAACAAGTCGATCTTGACTGATACGGATTAATTTACATGCTAGAATGAAGTAGTAGCCTTCAAAGAAGCTCACAAGACTTCAATCTTATCATTTTACAAAGGTATAATTTTGCATATTTAGTGTTCCAAGCAACTATAATTTTAGATAGTGCCTTAGCATTTCTCAGTGCAAAGGTAATAGATTGGGATGTCAAACATGGAATTTATTTAATTATTTCATCACCCTCAAGGTAATGGATTAGCTAAAAGCACTACAAAAATATTTGAGGATCATAAGAAGAACACTCAAAGAAAACCAAAGAGCTTATTATTTGATGTTAAATCCACCACTTTGGGATGATAGAGTAAATCCTAAAAGATCAGGTGGCAATTCACTATACAATCTTGTTTATGGATAAGAGGGAATAATTCATATCTAAATTGAGATGCCCACATTGGATTTACTGCATCAAATGGAACTACTTGAGAATTAACCATTTCATATTCGTTATGTAGAATTAATGGAACTGCAAGAGCTAAGAGATCGATCTCATCTAAATATGGAAAATAATCAGAGACGGATAAAAAAACATTTGATAAAAAGGCTATGTTCAGAGTCTTCAATGAAGGATACATTGTGTTAAAATGGGATTTTGATCATGTTTAGTAAGGAAATGACATGAAGTTTGATACAATCTGAAGTGGTCCTTATATAATTTCATCTTGCAAAGAAAACAATGCATTTAAGCATTCAAGGCTGAATGAAGAAGACTTCCCATTCTCATGAATGGTATGTTTCTTAAACACTGTTATTTAAAATACTATAGTGTTTGGTTAGAGTAGGATTTCCCTTTCAATAAGTGCAGTAAATGCACATTGCATCATTTTTCAATTCAATAAGCACACTCATGCATATGATCTAGTTTATCAGATCCTTTCCAAATTTAGTTTACTTTTCATAAGGGTTTTTTTTTCAGAAAAAGCAATTTTTGGTTATATGCTTTGACTCCATGCACAATGGACAAGAGGAAGGCACTGGTCTACAACCTAGTAGGTAGATTTCCCCATAGGATCACCAGAAATGTTGATAATTTTTGTACTCATGCAAAAATGGCAACTTGAAACTTTATTTACGATGGAACACATTGATGAAATGGACCTAACTAGGGTGATTCATAAAGTATTATTGTGTCTTTTAGTTGCAACAATTGATTCCTCCTGTCTCCTCATATAGAGATAGGGGCAGCCCTATAGATCTATATGGGCCACGACATGTATGTAATATGGAATATGGATTGAATAATCCCACCATCCATTTAAAGCTATGGTGAAGTGAAGGAGGCCCATAGAGAATCTATTTCAAGATCCCAACTATATAGAGAGTAGGCCCCCATATCCATATCCATATTCTATAGAGGGGTTTCCAGTTCAAGGATGGGGCCCACCCCTCTATTCTATCTTGGAGTGAAAGTAGCAGGCATGATGAACCGAAGTGGGAAGTGATCGGCATATTCGTCCGTAGCATGGGGAACTGCCATATGCGTAGAAAGGAAAGGAGGTGTGAAGTTGATGTGAGGAAATGGGAATCGATCCCTGGCCCCCCCTCTCTATTCTATCTTATCTCAGCTCCCCTCCCCCCTCTCTCTATATGGGCGATGTATCGATTGAGTCAT
The DNA here is from genome assembly GCA_019776745.2 of Taxus chinensis. Classification (NCBI taxonomy): domain Eukaryota; kingdom Viridiplantae; phylum Streptophyta; class Pinopsida; order Cupressales; family Taxaceae; genus Taxus; species Taxus chinensis. The sequence goes on along the minus strand of CM034156.1, from coordinate 125,796,604 downwards.
TATATCTATATAGGGCATGGTCTCTCCTCTCCGCAGTTGTATCAGGAAGCGGGTTTCAAATTGGGTATTGATTGTAGGATAGACGGTATCTCCCCTATCTCTCTATGGTGATCCCTTCTCTCTACAGCTTCGTAACTCCCGGTCATCTCCCTTCTCCCGAATGATGAATCCCCCTGCCCTTCCTGAGTAGAGTAGATCTCTCGGACATATCATATCTACTCCTTGCTAGTATTTGGATCATCCCACTTCAAGACCATATAGAGATAGGGCATCCGGACAATCGGGATAAGTGTTCAGTCCTTGCTATGGTGAACCATCTAGATAGAGGTCAGTTAGAAGGAATCTTCGGGCCCCGAACTATGGATTAGAGAGGGGGCCAGGCCCCCATATCATTTTATTTATGTGGTGAGGTGGGGTAGGGCCTAAAGGCTTTGTCACTATCACTATTACTATCAATAGGGTGGCGGTGGGTGAATTGCTCTCACTGGTTGGCCACCGTAACATCACAAATAGATCGAGGTCTGTCACTCACTGATCTAAAGAGTAGAGGGGTGTTCCTCTCCCCCATATAGAGAGTAGGCCATCAGGAGAGTGGTCCCCTATGTATAGGTTTTCCTGTTGGTCCCCTACGTGGAGTAGAGAATCCAATGGCGAGGGTGCCTATTGGCCCTCCCCTCCCCCTCTCTATGTGGATATAGCTACAACTACAACTGTAACTAGAACTACTATGATATATAGAGGGTGGAGGGTTCCGACTAGACTCTTAGATGCCCTTGACTCGCCGGCCTACGTATGACGTAAACGTAGAGAATTCTAATTCAATTCATTCATCCATTGGTCGAGTGGGAATATAGAGAGAGATAGGGGGCCCTCCCCTTCCTCGACTATATAGATTTTAGTTGGCGAGTATAGAGAGATGGCCCCATCCATCAAATTTGGGCAGCCCTACCCTATCATATAGTTCTATCTGGGGATAGATCAATCTATAGGGGCCTAGGGTTGGTATATAGATAGATAGGACCAACTATGTCTAGATCCTCCCGAACATAGCATCTGAGTCTATACTAGAGATAGGGAGATAGGGGCCCTTCGGTGCCCTCCCCTCTCTCTAGATGGGCCCGCCTCTATCTATATAGTTGTGCTCCTCTATTGGGGGAGTGTAGTATATAGTTTAATTGGCACTATCTAGAGATAGAGTTTCATTGGCACCCGATTTGGATAGGGATCTCTAACTATAGCCTCCCTCGACCTGACCTGGATGATTCTATATAGAGATAGTAGACAAGGATTGGAGTTTATGAGATAGAGATACGAGATAGAGATATAATACCGATACCATCGGCCAAGCCCAACAACCGGTCTTGTCCTCCCCATAGATTTCCCCCACCCCTAGATGGCCGCCCCCAGATGATATGATATATATGGTTGGATGAACGCTATGGGTAGAGGAGTCATGGGGGCAGGGATTGAAGAAGGTCGAGCCCCTCTCCCATATCTATTATAACTGTAGGTGTAGGTAATCTCTATTATGACTGTAGGTGTAGGTGACTCCATTCTATCCCGATACTACTATGATACGACTAATATCATGCTAGATAGAGAGGGGCCCAGTAGTCAGTCCCTTCTGGCATCGGTGGGATCATCCATCTATCATATACATGATACGACTGATATCACGCTAAAAAAACTGATCCATCATCCATCAGTTAGAGTTCAGGTCATACCTCTCTCCATAGAGATCTAAGCAGATAGAGAGAGACCATCTAGATCTATCTCTCTCTCTATCTATATCTCTCTCTATCTCTCGATCTCTCTATATCTCTCTCGACTCACTCTGTATCTCTCTCTCTCTATCTCGACTCTCTATATCCATATCTGGAGACCCTTGGGGGCGGAGACGAAAATTGTATATTCCATACGTGATCTATACCACATATCCAAGGAGTGTCTGGGTCTGAAACTCGCCCTGACGTGGGAGATAATATTACTCTATAGGGGAGTCCCACCCCACCCCACCCCCTATAGATCTAGAGGGGGGGGGTCGGCCAACCCAACTCTAGATGGGGTAGATACGACCAACCAGGTTGCTAAGATAGAGAGGAACCCAGATAGAGTGGAGGGGTCGGCCCAGTTGCGGATATAGAGATCACATAGACTATCATTCTATGTTCATCTTCAACAAGGAAACACAAAATCCCCAATGGACTAATGTGTTGCCTTTATGAAGGCGGGAATCACAGTTTAGGTGAAATTTTATATTCAACAACAACAAATAGAGTTGATGTTACATGGAATTGAGAAGAGTTCATTATTAAGTTACAGGTACATCAAAACCTATTATTTCTGCATGGTTAACTACATTTAATTATGTGATTGAGTTATTTATTTCATTGTACAATCAATATCCATCCTAAAAGAAGAATTCAGAAAGAAGTATACAACCCAGTTATCAAAATTAATGGCATTTATTGATGAAAAATTTAGTGTTTCCCACACAAGCCGTGGGATGTAACTCATCACTGCTCAAGAAAGAAATACATGTGCATAAAGCTAAAAGTAAAAGATCATAAATGAAACCCATAATTTCCTTGGGTTTTCTTTTAATTTCTAGTCCCAGCTCCATCTTTCATCTATGTTACCCGACAGCTAAAATGTACCTAAAAAATAAAGAAAAGGCGTCAATAAATAGTTAAGGGTTTAATCTATACTCATGTACTATCTAACTCGATTCAAATTGATTTCTTGATATCAGAAGCATAATGTACATAAGAAAAAGATATAGAATTGATAAAGTGCTATTCTACAGTAGCACATGTGATTCCCAGAATCATGACATCGAAAACAAAGAGAAAAGGAAAAGGATATGGAACATAAGAGAGGCCAAAAAGCCTAATTATTTTCTAACTATTTTCTTAAGTGTGTTAGTATAGGTTTTAGCAGAAGAGATCAATACATGTTTTAAAATTTGGTACTATCAAGTATAGAAAGCTCTTAATGATAAAATATATTCAAGAATAATAGAAAAGGATTCATTCATGCATTTCAAATTTTGAGATATCCAGATCAACTATAAAAAGGAATCAAATAGATATTCAAGTACAAATGAATAAATAGTACAATGATTTCAGGATAAGAAAATGGATATCTACTTATCACTTCATATTACAAGCCATCAATGAAGTTCAAATGGAGTAGTTATGATCATAGAAATAAAGTAGATTGTGTTAAAATATTTCATTACAACATTAAATGAAGTAGATTTATAAGGTTTACTAGATATTCAAAGATGAGAATCCTCAAGCTAATAAAGAAGTTCATCAACACAAGTACAAAAAAATATTTGAGTCCTTGGTGCCATAACATTATTTAAATGATCAAGATACATGTTATAGGAATAGAAATAACATTAAGTAATAAGAGTTTGGAAATTGACACATCAAGGTATAAATACAAGATTCTAGTAGTCATCCATCAATATTGATAGTGTTGGACTTCATGACACAAGACTGTAACAAACCATATATTTACACAAGATATCAAATAGACAATATCTTATAGAAAGAAAAAAGGGGCTCAAAACATAGATAAGGTTGCAAAATAGTGAGAAGATAATCAGAGATTGTTGCATTCATCAACTAGAGAATGAGTACAATTTTCAATTATTTCAACATCATTGATAAACTCAAAATAATGTCATAAAGGGAAGATTGTAGATTCCAAGTGAATAGTGAAATATATGAATCCCAAGAAAGGTCATTAGGTTCAGCAGAAAAAGTAAGCTACATATCTCTTCCAAGATGCAGTGCTAAGCTACAGAAAGTAACAAATTCACTATACAGGCTAGTCACATTTTTGAGAAATTTTACAAAATCATGATCAACATCAAAAGGATTATACATAAATAACAACAATGGAAGTTATAAGAGCTTTAGAGGATAGGTAAATATTGACATATGCTATTGTGGAGTTACAAAAATTTGATTTTTTCTCAAAAGCTAGGAATTAGAGCTACAACCACCTAGTTTTGGGGAAAACTATGGATATGATTACCTTAGACTATACTTACAGGTATCATGAATGAGGAATCAATTTTATCAATGGTAACAAGAGTAAATTTTCAAGCATGAATTCAAGTCAAAAATTTGTTTTGTAAAATCCTCATATGCTTTCCATGTATCAAGTGCAGATGCTAAAATAATAAAGTTCTATTTATAGCTCACAAAAGTAGACATACATGCACAGAGATTTCAACATGTTACACAATATTCTAAAATTTCAAGGCTACAAATACTTTTGGAGCTTGCACTATTTATTTATTTTTATTATAGTTGATTGTCTGGATAATGAATTAGTCAAAAGTGGATGGATTTGACTTTGTGTTTCACATGTGAGCATGGTTCAGCAAAGCCATGAACAATCAGAGTAAAAGAACACAAGATTTTCCAGTTTTCAAAACAAAAAATTCACATTAGAAATAAAAAAAGATAGGAAAGTTTTACTTTTCTCATCAAGACCATTACAGATCCATGAAATTTTCATTAAACAACTACAAGGAAGCTATATGAAAAGTAGGGGCAATCCCAGAGATCAATGCACAACTAGCAATCCGGATTTCTATGAAAAGGTACAATGGACTACAAGGTGGTATTTTTTAGAAGCAAAAGACTAGATCAAAAATCCTTTAAAGTCCATACAAGATGATAAGAGTAACTAGAAAACAACATTCAGAGATGGAAAAGGAATGTAACTTATAACCATAATTAATTAAGGTGTAAAGTGCCGATGTAATAAATAATACGAGTTTGAGCACAACTCAAGTAGCAAATCACAACATGATAAAATACTTCTATATGGTAAAAGAGTAGATATGAAGCAGTGAAATTGAATGAACTCTAAAGAAAATCCAGATCTTATAGGTATTAGCCAATGAGGTTGAAAACAACATTAACATAGTTTTCATTCGAATATAGTAAAGAACATGAGAGAGTCCAAATTTGTAGGCTTTAGGTGTCCACTGTTTCTATGTAAATGAAAATTGCAAATTGAAAAGTAGAAATATACATTCATGTTCAAGATAGACCCATCCCCTATATTTAGAAGTAGAAATCATGGATATTTTTTTATAAATAAAACAGCAAGGCAAAATATAGCAAGCCATGGTAGCCGTTTAAAACAGAACCCACAGTGCAACATACAGTCTCCTCAAGTTTTGAAACCAAAGAAAATGTCATCCAATGTACAACAATCTTGAACTAGAATGTAGATAAAAATATTTGTGCCTTTATAAATGATGATAAGCATATAGCTCAAGAATAACAGAATATAAAGTGAAATGACTCAAAACATAGAAATTACACCATATCAAGGCAAAAAATAAAAGAAGATACTAGATCATACATAGAACAAGAGCTCGATTTTTTTAAATATTAGGGTACAGAGCTGAAAAGTATGGTTGAATCATGTTAAGAAGAAGCCAATCTACATTGGAAATAGTGTCCGAGTTTCATGCTAGCAAAACATGGCAGTATAAAACCAGAACACATAATTTATTGAAACTCCAAAAGACTGAAGCTCAAAATGCATAGCAACGATGACTATTTCATATAATCAGGGCTTTAGAACTATAAAAAAACATTAGAAGAAAAGGAATGGTTTATTAAAATTGAATATTACCTCAACGACGTAGGCCAGAGAAGAATGAAAGCAAATATAGAGTTTCAAAGTTCACCCAGATCCAACCGAAGAGTGAAATACATAGTAATAGTGGTCATAACAGTTGGAAAATTAGCTCATAAGAAAAAATGACAACCAGATCATTAAATCCAAGAAAAAAATAGTAACTCCAAGCTCGAACCGATCATGGGAGGCTCTAATAAATGAGAAAAAACTTGAAGATATCATTCAAAATGTAAAAAATCATGCTCAGAGCCTCCATATGTTCAAGAATTAAACTCAAAAATAGAATAATGGCTTCAAATTAAAATCTGGCCAAGGCTTCGCCCTTCAAACTCATAAAAGAAGAATGATCGAATTCACGGTTAGAGAGATGTTGTAGCTCATTAACCAAACCATTAAACTGCTAACTCACCCTCTGAGTTTGGAATCAATTTTGTGGATCAAAAAGTACGAAGATAAAATGATCCATATGAAAACCACTGCCAACTACCTTACTTACCATGGTGAGAAGATCAACAATTCAGATTCAAACCAGTACAAGATGAAAGGACCCAAGATTAGTCACAGGATCCATAAAACCAGTAATCCATGCAAACTTCATGCTCAGAAGATAAATGACTTAGGCTTCAAAGTACCAGAATCAAATGGTACAGATTAAATCCACAGTCCACCTAACCCTCTACTAGATCCAGAGCATCAATGGAAGAGATGCCAATGTATAAATATTGATGGATAAAGTTACATCATCAAATTCCATGCAAACTACCAAATTACGTCAGACAAAGTAGAGGAGTGAGACATCGTAAAAAGGGGGCCAACCCTATTATTTGAAAATTATTTCTATTTAACCATATTAAGGTCTACACCACATGATGTTGGTTATTTAAAAGGTGAATCCTCGTGTATGTTGAATGATTAGACCAAAAAGGAAAAACAATGATTAATAAATAAAGGCTGAAAAAACATATTATATGCCAAGGATCACCTTTTACAACATGAAGGATTATATTCTTTTCTTGATCATTTTTTGACTTTGACTAAGGTCTTATCCAAAGTATGTTCCATATGAATTACAAAGGGGCTAAAAAAAAAAATACTATCATATACTTTTGCAAAGTCAAAGAGGAATCAGATTACCTTAAACAAATCAAATTACCTCAACTTTGTCGAATGATAAAGTCAAGTATAGTTGGTCTAGCCAGTGCCTTAAGAAAATTTTATTAACATCATTAGCCATGTGGACTGCACTTTCTTAAGGAGTATATTGCAAAGTTTGTTCCTAACATGGAAAACAAAGGACAAGAGCATTATTCATGCAGGTGGTCCCCACAGAGGTTTAGTGAATATTTTGTGAAGTATTGGAAATCAAGCAATTTTATTTTTCTCACACGTGGATATTTATTTTTGCATGTGCATCTAAGGGGGGAGAATTGTAAAGGTTCCAAACTTATCCGTATAAGTGGATCAAATTGCAGATGTTAACATCAATAGAGATATGATTAATTTAATCATGCACAAGAAGACAAAGATTGCATGCACATTGGAGAAGACTTGAACAACAAGCAAGAGCTATTATTAGCTAAATTATTCATCCAAGTTTTATTTAAAATAGATTAGTCAATTACACTTTGAGTTGAGTATAATTTTTTTCCTTTATTTTATCATTATAAAAGTGTAAAATTAGAATGCATGGGCGAGTACAAATTTTAGCCTATTTTTAGGATGAGTAGGGTGAATAATTTTTTTATATATTGTGTGCATTGGTAAACCAAATGGGGAGAATTTTGTGACATAAGAGTGATGAAGCAATTTTCTGCTAGTTTTTCCTTGAATATTTTTTTCTTTTTTAATTATTTACAGTGGTGTGTATATTTTAATTAATTATTGTGAATGTCAATTCCTTGATTAATTAGCTTGCATTGCTGTAAATTTGGTATTTTTTACATAATCTTAGTGTGCATGTTTATCTTGTTGCGATTTATCCTAGTGATTTTCCTTAACATTTTGTTGCAAACCATTGGTTCTTACGTCTAAAATTAATTCTCAGTTTTATTGTGCATATATACTCAGTCAAATCCCTCAACAAGTTTGGTGTTTCACCCATTTTCAGTTTCAGTTACAATAATCATTTTACCCTCAAACCCCAAAATAAATTAGTTTAGGATACATCTATGAGGAACCGGGCTTAATATCGAAGACTCACCTCAACAATAGGTATACCCACAGACTTGAGGTGTTTCCATTGTATCTATGAAAGTGAGAGATCAAAGCAAGCTTAGAACACATGTTGTCATCTCTTAACCAGGGTGCAATTTCAAGAGCTAACAGTCCTCTATCCCCTTTCGATGTATGCGATAAAATGTCCCCACAACACAAAAAAAATACCTCTTTGGCCTTAATGTTGTATCAACAACAACAAGAATAATATACATATAGAAATCAATAGTCATCATCCAAAATTTGTAATTCTATCATCTATCATCCTATCAATTAATTTGATTTTAACACCCATAAAATCATAATTCTTACTCAAAACATCTAACATAGGTAATTCATCAAAAAATATGACATGCTAGTATAAAATCAGAATACTACAAATCAACATATATAATTATCTATCAGTGTCATCTAGTGCATCATAATCAAAATGTAACTAACAACATATCAATAGTCCAAATATCCACATAGTCTATCATCTACTGATCTAGATATAATATTCAAAATGTCTACGTATCAATCCAATAGTAATAACATCATAGTGAAATAGTATTGAAGAGGAGTGGGCACTATAACATCTATTCTCTGTAAATTTCCATTGCCATAAAAAAAGACTAAAACACAAGAAATGCAAAGAAAGATGAAAATTCTTCATCTGAAATAGAGGACAAAAAGTATTATTTTAGTTAAATTTAGAGACAAAGTTGTGCTTTCATGTCTTCTGGTTTTTTTATTTTGGATGGGTTTTACTATTTTATGATTTTTAATTATTTATTTATTAAATGATTTTTATTGTTTTTGTATAGACCACTATATTATTTTAATTTTTTTTTTGGGTATTTTTATGTGATTTTAGGAATTTATATTACCTTTCGTAGTAAGATGTATTGTATTAGAATACCCTTATATATAAGGTGCATTTTGTTGTACCTTATTGTGATATGTAATACACGGGGAAAGATGATGTACCAAAATTAAAGATGAGATGAGGTTCTTTGAACCCTATGAAATTCATTTCCATGTATGTATGCTTGGACTATTGTCTCAATAAACAATAATTTGGAAAATTTGATTGGTTCACCACTTAAGTGAACTCTATACTGGGATCGATAGATTAATTTTTTGAGGTAAGTACTATTTGATTTGTTGACTTGTTGATTGATAGATCGGTTGTCATAGGATTGAGGAAGTGATAGTTATTATGCCCCATCCTAAGCTAACTAGATGAAAGAAAAAAGGTGGTGATTGATAACGATAGAAAGTAAGCTTGGGATAAGGAAATTTTACTATGAAGACGTGAGATAATGTTTTTTCCAGCAATTTGTAGAGAGAAAATGTGGTAAATGACAAATATGTAAGTGGCGACATGTTAGATAAATATGCGAGAGAGCATGGCAATAGTGTATCCCTATAGAAGTGCAAGGAAAAAATTGTCAATGAACAAAATGGACCATGCTAGATAGTAAGGGGTAATAGGTATTCCCTGAGCATGATATGCAAAGGAAGATGAAAGAAATTGACAGAAAATTTGATTGATTCACATCTTAAGTGTACTATATAAAGGGATTGATAGGATAATTTTGTGACATAAGTACTATTTGATTAGTTGACTTGTTTATTAATAGATTGGTTTTCATAGGATTGTAGCTCGTGAATTTTTCAATATAGTATTGCCTTTGAAGTGATAGTTATTGTGCCCCATCCCGAACTAACTAGATGCAAGACAAAAAGTGGTGATTGATAATGATAGAAAATAACCTTGGGATAAGGAAAGTTTATTGTGAGGACATGAGGTAATGTTTTCCCAGCCATGTGTAGAGAGAAAAAGTGGTAAGTGACCAATATATATGTGGCCATGTGTTAGATAAATATGTTAGAGAGCAGGGCAATAGTGTATCCGTATCCAAGTGCATGGAAAAACATGAAAATGAACAAAATGGACCATGCTAGATATTTAGGGGCAATAGGCATTTCCTGAGCATGATGTGCAAAGGAAGATGAAAAAAATTGACTTTGTGAGAGAGATAACAACGGAAGGTTAAAGATGCACAATAATACACTTGTGAAATATTGGAAATGATGAGATGTGAGGGTTATGATTATATTTGTGAAATCATCACAAGCTTGATCAAATGTTCTATCGAGATGGAAGGGGTAGTTATGAAAGGAAATGACATAGCAGACACGGTTGTTCATTTTGATGGTATGAAATTATATTTTTTATAATTTCAAAAATATAGAAATCACATAGAAAAAAACAAGACATAAACTAATGAAGGAGTTTTTATAAGATCTGAAATGTCATCAAGGAATGTATCACAAGCCCTATTCCTATCAATATCTAATGTGTGTGTGTGAACACAGGTGAGAGTTAATTACTAATTTATGTGTAGATTAAAGAAACAATAAGTAAAAATATACGAGTTAATGTGTAGGATTATTTTAAAAATATTATTCAGCAATGATGGTGGATGGGAAGGAAAAATGGGTAGTCATGCATTACTCAAGTATGAGTTAGGTGTCCATATCCTTACTTGAGATGCATTTGGTTGTACTATAATTTTTGTTCTGTTCGTGTTGTTGATACAATGCCAAGCGTCCATAACCCTGGTGGAGATACTTGAAACACCTTTAGAGAGTTTTTTATTATTACTTTCTTCAATTTGCATTTATTTATTCTTTTGATATTGAAAGGATAATGACCGTAATTCTCTTCCTTTTTTGGGATGTAAGAACCACCATCACGATTATGTCTAAGGATATGAAACGTAAAAAGTCATCCTAAAATCATGTAATTTATTGACTAAAATACCTAAGGGTCTTGGTCATCTTTAGATGATATGTCAATATTATCCATTATTTACAATATATTAAAAAATTGCATGTTTTACTGCAGTGCCTCGACCTGATAGCATACTCTCCTTTCATTTTTATGCATATGTGAATGGTTGAAGGTTTGAATGTGTTGTTTTATTTCTGGTTGGATTGGTAGATGGCAGAACTTGGAGAGCGACAAATCATAAACTTCCTTCAGACCTGTTATCTTCCCTGCATAAAAATCCAAGCGCATTATTTGAGGTCCATAGCTGTCAATCACGATGAACCCAGGTTAGCGTTGAAATTTAAAGAAAATGAAGCATATAATTGGAGAGGAAATAGAGACAGCGAGATGCACTTTGAGTAAGAGTTGTGACCACACTCTTTGTTTAATGAAAATGGTAAACTAGAGTTTTTTACTCACACAATTAAATAACCTGAATTTATGTGAAATTGTGCTAAACTAATCTCAATTGTAGCCACCATCATGACTTCTAGAACTATCCTGAAATCATGTAATTTAATGACGTTGGGTTTAGATTAAATCATACCTGCACATGAAGATAAATCTGTCTCTCTAATGTATTCTCATTTTACTCATACCAATTGATTGATTTGGATCTGTATTGTGTTGAAGCGGGTTGAGTTGTCCCTAAGAGAAAAGAAGGTATCTGTCTGCTGCTGTTTGAGACAATGTCCTTTAAGATGTCAAAAAAAAACGTGTAGTCCCTCTTCTGGGTTCTGTGAGAAGGAAAAATGGTACAGGACAACATTGGCATAATAGTCTTATTCCTCTATATAAGGGGGTTGTGCCATCTACTCCAATGAAGCAACTTAAAGAAAGATATGGGTATTCTCATGAAGCATTTCCGCTTCCTTTCCTTTGTGTTAGCTCTTTCTTACCGTGAAGTGTGACACGTTTAGATCCAACATTCTTCAAGTTTAGTTATTTTATATATAGCTTTGGAATGGGTTTGAATATAAATGTGCAGACATGTGTTCGAGTACAAGGTAGTTGAATGACTGTATGAGAAAGTAGGGGCATGGAGGGCAGAAGTTATGCGCAATAGGTTTTACAGACCACTATTTGGCATGGGTGCATGTTTAACAATCCAAATGCAATTTTGCCAACATCTTGATCTTTCTTATACTTATGGGGATATGGATGCCTATGAAGTAAAATGGGCTATTTCGAACCAGGCGCCATAGAGATTGGGTCTCATGGAATAATTTGATTGTTGTTAAAGCACAAAATGTCTTTTTAAAATGGACTTGGAATCTTCAAAGTGCCAGTTGTGACAGGTTTAAAACAAAATTTCTCAACCTTTGGCGAGAATCCTCCCTATTAGTGCATCAAATTAGAGTTTAGACAAGACACGCCTATTGTTTGACTATAATTCCTTAAGAAATGCGGCCAATGGACTGCAATGTTTACTCAATATGCATAAAATTAAATTTTTAATGGCTGGGAACATTCATGCATTTTCCATGGCAGGTGTAGAGCAAAACTCCTTTACCCTTTTCGAGCGATCATTGTCTATGCAAAAAAGGGAGCTTCAGAATAGGGTATGGACTTCCATAAAAAAAGAAAAGACAAGAAAATTCGATTGATGTAGTTGTGGTTTTTCCGGTATTAATATATTCGAATCATGTTACTATAGGTAAGGCATGTCAACCATTTGAAACAAATGCCTCAGAAAAATGTAGACTCACGGAATGCTTCATTTTTGGGATATGCACAAATTATTTTATTGAGGCGGCTTTAGAGACTTTCAAACAAAATGCAAATGGGGGAGTTTCGGAATGCATGTGAACTATTTAACGGAATGCTAAAAGAGGGTTGGAGCCTTCTGGAAAGTGGGTGGACCCGCATGGAGCACCTCATTCACTATGGACGCTAATATTTTCCATGCATGGTCTCCTTATCTACATCTTATATAATTTGCATATAATTGAGTTCTTCATTTGCAATTTAATAGAAATGTCAAACCATTAGATACTTAAACAATTCGTTATTTTATACCGACTTGTATCACAAAACAATAACAAATCACCTTGTAACTTACGCATTGCAAATAGACCCTGGGTATAAACCTTAGAATTAAACCCACATTCTTAGATATTTTGAAAACTCTGTAATCGAACTAGATATCCTATATCCCCTTGAGTGGGCTATTTGAGTTTGAGTTCTCCGTTAAACCTAGCTAATATTCTTTGGTAAAAGTAGGTAAATTGTGATTTCCGTAGATTCACAAAACAAATTTCTGGGGCCCAGAAAAGGGATGACAAGTTTCAGCTATGTCCCTCGTTACATGAGGAGTTGTATCAACATCTATATTGACCCCTATTGATCGTTTGCTCTCTCTTCTCCACTCCTCTAAGAGCCCTGTTATCCCATTTGGCAGTTTAGGGAGTTATTAAAAGTGGAAAGTTAATTTTAATTTCATTTGTCCATTTAGGCCCTGAGTGAAGGAATGGTTTTCCAATTTCACAAAACTCTAGTATTTCTACTAGAAAAATATTGGTAAAGCTTAGTTTGGGAAAAAAAAAATTCTAGGAACATTGGCAAAGGGTTTTTTTAGGCATTTGGCCACTGTTTGACTAAGTCTAATTGGACCAACTATGACCAATAGCTCTGGAAATCCCATCACCATTTATATACCATTTTCCAGTTCTAAATTCCGTAAATTCCTGTAAATTCTTTTTAGAAAGGAGTCCACAAAGGTGTTTAATTGTTATACATTTTCCCATCTAAATAATTTTTTCGAAGGTGGTTCCTTAGTATGCCAAATATAGACATTTTTGTAGCTATTAGAAAAATGTAAAAATAAGGTCGCAGGACCCTATTAAGGACAATAAACTGTCATGATAACTATCGAAACATATAAGTATGTTTGTAATGAAATTACTTGTATAATTCAGATTAAGAGCAATAGTAGAGCACCAAATAACACAATATTTCAGAATAATGATCTCAATATGCAATTAGAATAGCTTCGCCACTTCGAGGGGGCAACCTCCAAACCATATAACAAGACTCAAATGCTCAAATGATAATGAAATACTACCTATAATCCCCTATATATACTAGTCATATGCTATGGCCATCACCAAGGCCGACCTATTAAGCATGAGAAAGTATAAATGATATAATAAAATGATATGGTAAGCCACAAGTCGGCTACTCATATCCTAATACAAGAAATAGGTTAAGGGCGTAGCATGCCCTTCCCCTTCAAACCAATGTTGTCCTCAACGTTGAATAATCCTGGATGCTGCTGCAGAAATCCTTCATCCTCCCAGGTGGCGTCTTCTATGCTCAGATTCTTCCACTTGATCAGATATTCCTTAATGTCTCTAGTTCTCAGCCTCTTAGTACGTGTTTGCAGAATCTTCTCTGGCTCCAAAATGATTCTTCCTTCCTCATCAAGTTCTGGTAACTCTGTCTGGGCTTCAAATTTCTGTCCAATAACCTTCTTCAGGCATGAAACATGGAATACTGGGTGTATGTGTGAAGATGGAGGCAACTCTAGTTTATAAGCAACACTGCCAATTTTCTGTAGAACCTGATAAGGGCCATAATATTTAGGAGCAAGTTTGTTTTCCTTTTTCTGTTGCTTTAGGGACATCTGTTTGTAAGGCTGGAGACGTACAAAAACCCAGTCCCCGATTTCAAAATGTCTTTCACTACGGTGTTGATCTGCTTGTTGTTTCATCCTGTTTTGTGCTAATGCTAAATTCTCCTTCAAACTAGCCAAAACCTGTTGTTGATGTTGAATGTGTTCCTCAACATCTCTGACCTTAGTTTGCACCCTCAAGGAGGAAGTGATAGAAGGTGGATGGTAACCATATAATGCTAAAAATGGGGTCATTTGAGAAGAGGTATGAAAAGATGTGTTATACCACCATTCTGCCAGTGGTAGCCATTTAATCCACCTTTCTTGCTTATCTGATACAAAACAACGTAAATACCCCTCTAAGCATTTGTTGACCACTTCTGTTTTCCCATCAGTTTGAGGATGATAAGATGAACTGTGAGCTAGCTGAGTACCCAAACATGAAAATAATTCTGTCCAAAAATTACTTGTGAAAATAGGATCACGATCACTCACAATTATCTTTGGGGTTCCATGTAGCCTTTGAACTGTCTCCAAAAAAATAGCTGCGACTGTACTAGCTACAAATGGATGTGATAGGGCACAAAAATGGGCATATTTTGTGAGCCTATCCACAATCACGAAAATAACATTCTTACCCTCTGAACAAGGCAATCCGGTGATGAAATCCATGGAGACCTCCTCCCATCTCTGGCTAGGAATTGGTAAGGGTTGCAACAGACCTGGTGTCTTAATTGTTTCCCCTTTGTTCTGTTGGCACACTAAACACTCTGATACAAAATTTTGTACATCCCCCTTGAGTCCTTCCCAAAAGAATTCTCTTTTTATTCTATGATATGTCTTCAAAAACCCAGAGTGTCCTCCAGCAGGTGAGGCATGTAGCTCTGCAAGAATCTTATGCTTCAACTTAGAATCTTTACTCAAGTATAACCTATCCTTGTACCATAGGACATTACCTTTCCACTCAAATTTGTTAGATGTCATAGATCCTTGCTTGATATTCTGTATTAGAGATTGTGTATCCTTATCTTGATTCCATTCCAATCTTGCTTCCTCCACCCAATCGGCCGTCAACATGGACATTCCACATAGTAAGGCATCTGCGGATGTATCCCTTCTAGACAACGCATCAGCTACTACATTTTCTTTACCCTTTTTGTATATGATTTCAAAATCATAACCCAACATTTTTGTTACCCACTTTTGTTGTTCCTCAGATGATAACCTTTGCTCCAAAAAGTATTTGAGACTATCGTGATCAGTTTTTACCTTGAAGTGTCTACCCATGAGATATGGCCTCCATTGCTTGACTGCATGAAGAATAGCCATCATTTCTTTCTCATAGATAGGTTTGAGTAGATCTTTTCCTTTGAATTGACGACTCTCAAATGCAATTGGTCTTCCTTCTTGCATTAGAACTGCTCCCAATCCTGATCCTGAAGCGTCACATTCAACAATGAAGGTTTTTGAGAAGTTGGGAGTAGCCAAAACTGGGGTGTTGCACATGGCTTCCTTCAGCTGCTCAAAGGATTTAGTGGCTACGTCTGTCCAATGGAAGGCATCCTTCTTTAGCAATGCAGTGAGTGGGGTTGCTATTCTACCATATCCCCGCACAAATCTTCTGTAGTACCCTGTTAGTCCTAGGAACCCACGCAGATTTTTGAGATTTTTGGGCCTTGGCCATTCCACCATAGCTTTGATCTTCTGAGGATCAACTTTGACGCCTTCATGGGATACAATATGACCCAAATACTCTACCTCTTGTACACCAAAAGAACATTTGGATGGCTTTGCATACAGAGTATGTTTCTCCAAAACTTCCAACACGTTATTTACATGTTGTAAGTGTTCTTCCCATGTCTTACTGTAAATCAATATGTCATCAAAGAAAACTAATACAAATTTCCTTTAAAAAGGCCTAAAAATAGTGTTCATCAAGCTTTGAAAGGTTGAGGGCGCATTTGTAAGACCAAAAGGCATTACCAAAAACTCATAATGGCCCTCATGAGTCCTAAAAGCCGTTTTATGAACATCTTCCTCTTTTATCCTTATTTGATGGTACCCTGAACGAAGATCTAATTTCGTGAAATAAACAGCACCATGCAATTCATCAAGTAAATCATCAATTACTGGAATAGGAAACTTATCTTTGATGGTGTACTTGTTGAGTTCTCGGTAATCTGGACACATCCTCCATGTTTCATCCTTTTTACGTACCATGACCACTAGTGAAGAATATGCACTCTGGCTATGCCTGATGATACCTGCCTTCAACATTTCCTCCACCATTTTCTCGATCTCACTTTTCTGGGAATATGGGTATCTGTATGGTCTGATGTTAGGTGTTTGGCTCCCTGGAATCAACTGAATGGCATGATCATGATCCCTAACTGGTGGTAGTCCCTTTGGAATTGCATCAAAAACAGATGAGTGAGCATCCACAATCTTCTGAAGATCGGGTGGCATTGAAGACTCTGTATTTTGTACTTCTATGGAAAATAGCTTTGCTATAAAGCCATCCACTCCTTTTCTAAGAACCTTCTACATCTGATGAGAGCTAATAATCTGTGGAGACTTAGCTACCATCCCATTCAATTGTATTGTCCTTCCATCTGAATGAAATCGCATGAACAATTCTTGGAAATTCATCTCAATAGTACCTAAGGTTGTGAGCCATTGGACCCCCAAAACAATGTCTGCCCCTCCCATAGAAATAGCAAACATAGGTGAGTCTAACATGTAGTCTCCCATGGAAATCTTGATACTATGGCACTTTCCTATGCACTTGACTGTCCCACCATCCGCAATCATAACTTGCATTTCTGGAGCTTGGGTAAATAAAACAGTTGAGGCGGGCAGCTAACTTACTATTTATGAAGTTATGAGTACTCCCCGAGTCAATCAACACTGTCACCTTCTGTTTTTTGAGATAGCCAATAACCTTGAGTGTTTGAGGAGTACTAATACCTGACAATGCATGACAAGAAATTGTAGGTTGGTGATCCTCTACTTCATCTTCTACTGGTTCCTCAGCCTCTCCTATAATTTCAGCTTCCTCATCATCCCCATTACCTCCGTCAATATAGAACAACTTCTTCTCAGCACATTTATGTCCCAGTCCATATTTGCTATCACAGTTAAAACATAATCCTTTTGCTCTCTTTTCTTCCATTTGTTGAGGAGTCAGTCTAATTGGCCTAGCAAATGAAGGGGAAGAGATACTACGGTCTTTGGTGTTAATGAAAGGTGGCCTCCTACTACAAAGAATTTTTTCCTCTGCATGACGTGCCATGATAATAGAATCAGACAGCTTGATTGGATTAAACATCCGTACCTCATGCTCGATGTGGTCCTTAAGACCCCCAAGAAACAAGTCATTCAGATTCTCTTCTGGAATATTCTCCACCCTTAAGGATAGATTTTGGAATTGATGCACATAATCTTTGACTGATCCTGTTTTCCGTAACTTTGCTAATTGACTAAAGTAGTTATCTGAAACACTAGAACTATAGTGCAATTGCAACTCCTCGGTAAAAACTGTCCAAGTGACACCTAGACCATTCTTTTGCCTCTGAGCACATAACCAACGATACCAAACAAATTGGTCGGGTTCAAGATATAGGGATGCCAATGTCACCTTTTGTCCTGATGGCGTTTGATGTAACTCAAAGAAGTTCTCCATTTGATTTATCCAATTCAGGGGATCCTTACCATCAAACTTGCGCATATCCACTTTCGGCATCATGTTCCGTGGTTGCGGATAAGTTTGATTCTGATGGGACTGGAAAAGTGATCCCATATGGTTAGTTTGTCCATGATTTTGAACTGAAGGTCCTCCTTGGTTGATATGGGCTGGATTTGGGCCATACTGGTTACCCTTTACATGTTGCATGATATCATCCAACCGATGATTGATTTGGGCTATGTCTCCTTTAGAGGCCATCTCAGATTGTACAATTCGTAACTCATACTCAAGTTGGCAAACCTTATGATCAACTGAGGTAAACCCTAGTGCTGAGGAATCTGTATTTACCCCTTCTGACTCCATCTCTTCAATCACTACCCCCTCTTTATCTGGGGTTTTACCCGGAGTTACCGAATTCTTTTTTGCTCTTGTGGAAGGCCCCGCCATGATGTCAAATCTTAGGGTTTCAGATTTCGATACAATTTCGGCCGAACAAGAAAAAACACAGAGAATATACTAATACTATTTTTTTGAGATATTTCCGAAAATGTAAAGAACTTAAAATTTTTCCACAATTTGCACCCTAGGGAGCGATTTTATGAAAAAACCTAAATTTGTAATAACTTTTTCAAAATAAATTTAAAAACTCTGAAATTTTCAGGGAACCTTACTTGATATACTTCAAAACTCTGGTAAAAATATCTCCCACCAATTCTCTCTGGTTCGCAATATGTGTTGGAAACAAAAAATTAGGGTTTTTGCCCTAAATTCGGCCCAGATCGCAGCTCTGATACCACTTGTAATGAAATTACTTGTATAATTCAGATTAAGAGAAATATTAGAGCACCAAATAACACAATATTTC
The DNA here is from genome assembly GCA_019776745.2 of Taxus chinensis. Classification (NCBI taxonomy): domain Eukaryota; kingdom Viridiplantae; phylum Streptophyta; class Pinopsida; order Cupressales; family Taxaceae; genus Taxus; species Taxus chinensis. The sequence goes on along the minus strand of CM034156.1, from coordinate 125,777,727 downwards.
AGAATAATGATCTCAATATGCAATTAGAATAGCTTCGCCACTTCGAGGGGGCAACCTCCAAACCATATAACAAGACTCAAATGCTCAAATGATAATGAAATACTACCTATAATCCCCTATATATACTAATCATATGTTATGGCCATCACCAAGACCGACCTATTAAGCATGATAAAGTATAAATGATATAATAAAATGATATGGTAAGCCACAAGTCGGCTACTCATATCCTAATACAAGAAATAGGTTAAGGGCGTAGCATTTTTGTAGCTATTAGAAAAATGTAAAAATAAGGTCGCAGGACCCTATTAAGGACAATAAACTGTCATGATAACTATCGAAACATATAAGTAACAGTAAGAAATTCTCTCTTGTGGCTTGTTGTGTGAAATGTGACTTTTGGTAAAATAGTGTTTCTCTCAATTCTCTCTCTTTCCTATCTCCTCCTTTGTCCTCCCTTAGATAAGAAATAAAATTAATATATGTCTCTAACCCTCTTCTGTTGCATGTGAATTATTTTGACTATGTAAATGAAAAACTAAAAACCTTAATTATGTTAGATTTATATGGATGTTATGTTAACACATGTGTTGACCATGCAATGGTTGCAGGTACCGAGACACATAGAAAGCAAATTGTACTAGCGAATTTATAACTTATTATTTGGAAATATGTAATTGTACAAGTTGTAGCAATAATAATGCTAAATATATCTAATGTCTTATTATTGAAATTTAGTAATACATATGAATCGCAAGTGTTTAGGGTTGTTTGGGAAATGTGTATGTAACCATACGTGTCATTATGATTCAAAATTATGTATTATAAAAGTTGGATACATATGTTAAATGTAATTTAGTTTGACACCTTAAAGTGCCTTTTCAGTGTTAAATTGATGACAAAATTTCTTGTGTGATGTGTTATTTTCCTTGATAACGTAGAAATAAATTCTAAATAAAACAGTAAACCCTGGTAGAAAACCCTTGCATAAATACCTTCTCATGTGATCCTTCTTAACATGGAAAACTAAAACAAGAGGGTAAACCTAAATCATGAAACTCAATGGAAAATTCTAGCTTAAGGAAATAAAATCCTAAGTTTGAGGTTATTATCTTAGCCTCTATGGTTAGCAATATTGTCATGAACCCGATAGTTTAGAATGACCTAGTTAAAAAAAAATCTTGGGTATGGGGTTCCCTCCTATGATTGGTAGTCATGTGTGTAGGAAGGAGAATGCGTTTTATTGAGGTAGTACTCCATTAGAAACCAACCTTTAACATAATGTAAAACCCTCTTGTCCCAACACACGTGTGGCAGGAAGGATGTTAGTTAGCAAAGATCGCCAACCACTCTTTAAAGTCACCTCTAGATTATAAACGAACTCGAAACCAAATTTTGATTATCTTTTGGGATTCTATGGTAGAATGTTAAGAGTTAATTGTGGAACTTACCAACATTTTAATTTATGATTAGTTTGTGAAAGGGTAACATGATATGGAATGCTAGGAGAAAAGATACATTTATATCTTTCTTCTAACTTGTTTAAATCATCAAGTTGAGAGAAACGGATTCCATAATGTCTATAATTTAATGTGAACCTTAATCTTTAAACAAAGAGTTACTTCGTCATGTTCTCTCACTTGTCCAGACATTAATGCATGATGTGAAACAAGGTAATCAATTTCTTGAGGCAATTCCATAGGACGAGAGTCAGTAGTCTCAGGAGCATGCAAATTTTCCTTATTAACAAATGTGTTCACAAATAATTTTGAAACGCTATTTTAATCAAATTTAGTGAAATTATTTTAATATGAATTGAAATGATTCTAGTGGATCCTTTTTTTAGTTACCTACAAAAGATAACAGTGAGTTTGAATATGCTTTAACATGTCTGAAACAAGAGTTTTAACTCGACTAGAAGTATCAAATTTACCTAGAGTTACATGACGATTATTGGAGATAAAGGTTTTCAATCACTCTAGTTGTGACCTTAGTAAGATGTGTAAAATTAATAATTGAATGTTTCATTATAACATGCATCTAATACTTAATTTCCTAAGATTCCAAACTTGGTTGAGTGTGGAATCATACTCCTTAGGAAATTAGTGTTTAAGTAAAGGACATATGATGTATTATTATCAAATATTGTAAATATTTCTTTACAATGATTTTGAACACGTAAAATTTTATAAATTTTACATTTCAACCCCTTTCCCCCTCTTAGATAAATGTGTCACTTCACATGTAGTAGTGAGTTACTATGTGCTTCTTGTATGGTGTAATTTTTCCCCCATTTATGAATGCTTTTAAAGGTAATAGATCATGGAGTGTAATACGCCTAAATTAGGTAACAAATTTACCATTAAAAATCAACAAAAATTCTGGCAATTTTTTTTCAAGTTCTAAGGTTGCGGGGACACTCGGTCTTGCCAATGATTTTAATTGATCGATTTATTTAATAGTCAAGAATTTATTTACCTGGAATAACTAAATTCCATGACCCATATTTATTTTCTTGATCACATAAATATTAGTTTACCTCTGAAGCTATATACTCCCCTTTATCCCATTTATCACCATGTTTTTTTTTTCAAAATTAAAATTAATACCATATCTTACAGATTCTCATTAATTTTTTTTCTCCCTAAAATAATCTAATTCAAGCCTAGGGAAATAACCAACTAAAAACTCTAATGTTCTCCCTAATTCACATGTACCCCCCCTTCTATTTGTTAACCTAGGCTACTAAATAATAATCCATTCCCATATAATTTATAAATACAATTGATTCCCACCAAAATCCCCCAATGTAAAATTATGTAGGGATTAATGTGGGCCATTGGATCCAGCTAAACCTAGCCATACATCTGAGAGTTTCCCAAGTTGCCTTAATCCCAAATGCTAAGGATCCTTTCTCTTTTGTTTTGTTTTTCATTGTTATCTTTGGTTTTGTAGGTTGTTGCAAGAGATGTGGTGGGAATGGAAAACTTGGATATTACTTCTTCTTTGTTCTTGTTTTTTTGTGGAGATCAATCAGGTCAATGGGGCCCTTCTTTTCTTTCTTTTCCCCCACATTTTTTTGCAGGAGTTACCCTATTTAGGGTTCTTATTTATTTATTTATTTTATATATTTTTAGGTTCCATTTCTAGGTCAAAACCAAAGGTTGTTCTGGTTATTAAAATTGTGTATAATAAACACACACACACACACACACACACACACACACACACACATATACATGTGTGTGTGTTTGTGTAGTGTGTGTGTGTGTGTGTGTGTGTGTGTGTGTGTGTGTGTGTGTGTGTGTGTGTGTATTGATTTTTTTTTCATTTACAACCAAAACTGAAATGGTTGTGTGTTTTCCACTGCCGTTGTGTAGGTTTCTTTTGGGCAGTGAAAATATTGGTATGGAGGGCAGCAAGTTTCAGTGGACGACACCATAGTAGTTTTAAAGGAAAGGGGTTTGTGGTGTGGCTGCAGCCACACCACATTACTTTGTAATAGTGGCAAAGAGAGGTGGGGGTTTGGCCATCCAACCCAAACCCAAATCCTTTATTACTATTTCTTTGTTACATTTTTCAAAATAGCTTCTTGAAATAATGAATCAATAATAATGATATTTTTTTATTAATATATATATATCAATGTGGTTCTTACAATAAATTTGAATGTGATATACAGTTTGTTAAAATTTCCTTTTAGGAAGACATATATATATCACAAACTTTAAGGGTAGATTTAAATATTTAATCTATATACATATATATAATCCCAAAGATAGGTTGAGATGTTAAAACTGGTAGATACATAATACAAATAAGCACTCTTCAAATATAGTCTACCATTTTTAACATTAATAAAAGAAAAAAGTATTTATTAAATAAAATTCACTTGTTTCAAATCCTCCCTCTTATAAATCCAAGAGTATACATATTTTTCCCTTAAACAAAACCAATTTCTAAAATGAGATATAAGTGCAATAGTTTCAAAATGATTTCCAATTACCCATCTTCATGGCTCTAAGATGTACAACAAGGACAGAAGTCTGGCATATTTTATTAATTATTAAAATAAATTTACAATGGATGAGCTAGAATTCTTATAGGAATGAAACAACCATGTGTAGACAAATGTAAGGTTACATAGGGAAAACGATAATCATAATAAATTCAAAAATAAATCCTGGAAGTGGAATAAATCAAACAAATAATAGTTACAACTACATAACAATATAACCTATGAAATAATATTAAAAATATGGTTATAAAACTATAGAACAATATATAAACTAATTACCTTGATAAATAATTAATTACTTAAGGTATTACAATGCATAAATTAAACTAACATTTGCACCTTTATTTTGCATTGCCTCAAGAGATGAGGAGAGGAAGTCTCTAAAGAACTCAGACTTGTCACGTGCAAGTTACTTTGTGAAGATATCTTCTTGTTGTTCAACTTTTGGAAAAAACTAAAGTTGTCTATTATGATTGAAGACATGCTCTCGAATGAAATGTACATGTACCTCAATGTGTTTTGTTCTTTCATTAAGAACTGGATTCTGAACAAGTTTGAGAAAAACTTCATTGTCTACATACATGGTGGTAGTTTTTTGCTGTGGTATTCCACTTCCTTCACGTATGCGACGTAGCCATATCACTTCACAGAAAGATTCTCGTGCAGAACGATACTCAACTTCGATCATCAATGTTTCCTGCATGATCTGAATCTGAATATCCTGACAAGAAGAAGTTTTCATTATTCTTGTATTCTAGACAAATATCCACTATTCCCTTGAGATATCTCAAGATGCACCTTTCTTCATTCCACTGACAAACTTTGAGTTCTTGCATGAACTTGGATAGATAGCATACTGTAAAGTTGATATCTTGTCTAGTGTATGTTAGGTAAATGAGACTCCAAATCAACTTCTGATAGAGATTGGCATTTACCATAGCATATGGATCTGAACCAAATAACTGTAATCTATTCTCCATAGGTGTAGCAATAGATGTGCAATCCTCATCCTGAATTTCTTAAGCGTTGTCTTGGTATATTTGAACTAAGAAACAAATATGTGATTTTATTTTTGTCATACTTCTAGTCCAACAAAATTATGCATTAGCCCAAGATATTTCATGTCGAATGATTGTTTAAGATCTTTCTTTGTTGCATCAATCATCCTCACTAAACTTCCTATGATGACTAGATTGTTGACATAGACAATGAAAATCATAATCTTCCCCCCATATTTTTTGAGGTAAATATTGGGATTGTATGGATTTCTAAAAAATCCATGTTGTATGAGATGCTCATCAATTTTGACGTACCATGCCTGGGGTGCATTTTTGAGGTCATACAGACATTTCCTAAGTGTGCAAACCTTTTCTTCTTGACCAGGTACAACATATCACTCAGGTTGAGTCATATAGACTTCTTCTTGTAAATCTCCATTTAGGAAGGTACTTTTTACATCCATCTGATGGAATTTCTAACCAAAATGTGCAGCTAGAGAAAATATCATCCTAAGCATTTTGATCTTAGCTATGGGAGAAAATGTATACTCATAGTCAAGGCCTTTTTTAATGTGTACCCCTTTGCTACTAGTCTTTATTTATACTTGTCTAAGGTCCCATCTTCTTTGAACTTTGTTTTGAATATCCATCTAAATCCAATGTGTTTTTTTTCATCACTAAGTTGTATTCAAAATCCATGGAATATTTCCAATATTTTGGTAGTAGGGTTTCCTCGATTGTAGACGGCTCATCAGATTCAATATCTCTACTCATCAAAGAAAATTTTACGTCTTCTTATCTTGCTTTACTATGAGTCTGTTCAATAGTGGTGGATGTATCTGGTGGAGCATCCATTCTTACATCTTGTAACATGCTAGTATACCACTTGGGCATACATTGAACTATTACCATGGTTCATTGTTCTATTTGATCATCCCCATTATCACTTTCATCATCTGTGGGAACATAAGGTTCAGTTTTTAAAATTGGTGAAGAATCTACATCAAATGAGTCTGGAGGAGGAGACTTTGCTTCCTTCTTCTAAAAAAACTCAACATCTCTTCTCGTGTAAACTATCTTTGTCTTCGGATCCATCAATATGTATCAAAGAGTCTCCTCACTGACGCAATGAAGATGAGTTTTTGTGATTTCATATTAAATTTATTTCTATTATAATTGGGTATGTGCATACTTTCTTTACACCCAAATATTTTTTGGTGTGCAACAGATGGTTTCCTCTTTTACCTTGCTTCATGTGGTGTTACTCCATCAAGAGAAACTATGGGCACTTTGTTCAACAAATACACTATTTTCCTTATTACTTCAGCCCAGATGTCTTTGCTAGTCCGAAATCATCAATCATGCATTGAACCATTTCCATGATACTATGATTTCTTCTCTCAACAACACCATTTTGTTGCAAAGTGTGTGGAGGAGGCATATGTCGATAAATCCCATGAATTTGTAGGTAGTATTTGAACTCATTACAAGTGAATTCCTCCCCTTGATCTAAGTGAAGAGTTCTAATGTGATGACTAGTTTCATTCTCAACCACTACTTTGAAATTTTTGATAGTTTTCAAAAGCTTCACTTTTCCTGTGAAGAAAAGAAATCCACATTTTTTCAAATAGTCATCAACACAAAGCATGAAGTAATTAAATCCATAATGACTCGGTTGCATTTGACCGAAAATATTGGTATAAACCATTTCAAGATTACCATGAGCTTGAGGAGTAATCTTCTGGAATAAATCTCTATGTTGTTTTCCTGTTAGGCAGTGAGGACAGTTTTTTTTATCCTTATGGAGAGCTGGTGATCCTTATACCAAGTTGTGCTAATGAAGTGTCTCAAAATACTTGAAACTGATATGACCAAAACTCCAATGCCACAATTGTGTAGAGGTAGAGTTCTTAGCCATAAGTGTCTGATCATCTCTATGGAAAAACTCAAGATGGAACATGCATCCCACATTGGATACTTTTGTAACTATTTTCTAGCCTCATGATTTGTCTTGAATTAAACACTTTTTATTGTTGGAATGGCTATCAAAGTCAATTTTCAAGTTATGATCAAGGATTTGACTGAGTGAAAACATATTTTTAGTCAACCCGAGGACATATAATGAATCTTAAAATCTATAGTTGTGTGAAGCAAGGGGTGAAAAAATGTTCCCAATCCCTTGAATTGTGTATGAAAAACCATCACCTAACGAAACATGGTTTTTCGAATGTGTGTACCTCATTGAAGTAAACCAACCTCATTTTTTGGTCACGTGTCAAGTGGCTTCTGAATCAACATACCAAACATCACTAGATGACGTGAAGGGTTCACTTAAATGAGAAGTGTACAAGTAGTCTTCAGTATCTGAATGTTCTTCTTACTCAGCAATATTTCCTCGCTAATGGGGTTTTCTTTTCTAGTTCCCCTTCTTCTACCATTTATTGTAGTTAGAATTTCCCTTGTCATATTTTTTGTGTGGAGGTCCAAAGTTTCTTGATGAACCTTTCTTGTAAGAATTATACCAACAATCTTTTAATTCATGTCTTTTTTTGAAGATAAGACATTTCTTCTTTTGTTTCTTGTCCCCTTATTGATGTGCTGATTTTAGGAATTTTGAAAGGAATTAGGTTTTCCTTTTCCTTTTACTTTTGATTTCTCATGAGAATAAATTCCCTTCTCATCTTCATCATATTTATTGTACATAGCTTCCGCTTGTTGCAGTAGGTTCACTAACTTATTGAAACTAATTATCATATCTGACAAGTTAAATGTTGTCAAAAAAATGTGGTATGAAGAAGGGAGGGCTCTCAGAACAATGGGAATGAGAGCGTCATCAATGACCTCCTCTCTTAGGGATAGAAGTGAAGCCCTCAACTCTACAACTCTTCTCAAGAAATATTCTATTTTATCATTTTGTTTAAACTTCAATGTGTGTAACTGACTCTGTAAACTCAAAATGACATTCTTGTTTTTAGCCTCATATATTGTGCTCAACTTATCCCATGCTTCTTTTTCTATTTTTGCATCTTGAATCTGGGGTTCCACATCATCAGGAACTCCAAAAAAGATGATTAGATTCACCTTATTATCAGATCTATCAAATTGTTGATGTTTTTTCTCAGTTGTTGATCTTGTCAGAGTACCATTCACAACAGGATATATCTCTTCAAACTCAAGATGTGTCTTGATTTTTTTCTTCCATGTTGCATATTTACTGCCTCTGAGTAGTTGCAAATCTTGAAGAAAGAATTTGGGGGCATTAGTGCCCATTTTACAAAATTAAATAACAAAGGGTATGGATCTTATCACTCTAGGTATATGGTATCCTGATCTATATACTATTAATTTTATATACCAAAACTTTCTATATACGTGCCCTTCTGATATACCCGTAGATATGTGGAAGAATCTAACCCTTTCTATATACTCATCTGTATGTGAAATAGGTGTTAACATATGTGATAGAATTCAATATGTGGTACCAGGACAATACTGAAAGGGGTTTGTGTGATTATTGACACCGACTCATAGAAATATCCTCATACATGCGCATAACTTTGCTATATACTTGGATAATTTCTCAGTTTATATTTAAGTTATGTAATCATTCACAGACACATGGGAGGGCTCAAAGTGTGTGCATTATGTCCTTACTACTCCTTGTCAATTTAAAGTTTCGATGCCTAGATGACATTGTTTCATCTATATTAGGCATTAAGTGCAATAATAGTCATGACAAATTCACCTGTAAGCACTTTCTAGAGGCATTGTTTATACCGAATGCTTTGAATGAGATCTACGATCTCGTGAGTGTTTTAGAACCAAATTTCACTAATTTTTATTACAATTATTTTCCAGTTTTTTAGCAGTTACAATATTTGTGGTTGACTATGGAAACCTACAAATTAGTACAATACACTGAAGTTTATAATTACATTCAAATATTTTGAAAATTTTAATGGCAGGTAAAAAAAGATTGTTTCTTAGGGCCTTTGTGGCCTCCGAAGTGCAATAGGGCTCTCTGAGAAAAAAATTGTAAATAATTGGCTCAAAATGAAGTTTTCCAATACCCCTCCTTTGGAAAATGTTTTCAAGAATAAAAAAATAAGCCTATTAGGAGATTTTTATTTTCCCTAAAATAGTGTTTTCATCACTAAAAAGGTGGTGGGTTTAACTATGGTTGAGCAGTTTAAAGGAGGTTTTCACCACTATGTTTGGTGATTTGTACTAAAACTACCACCAATTCAAAATAGTTTAAAATTTTAGATTGTTTGGGGAGTCAAAATTTGCACCACTCTCCCCCAAAGTACTCGGTTTATCCAACAAAATTGTTTAACCCTTTGACTACGAACTGAAGCAATTTGTATTTAAATAACAGAAAAATCAACTCACATGATAAAATTTGACATGGACGACAGGATGATCCACGTGTCCCTAGCGGTTTAGGGCTTCCTAGGGATGTGGATAAAAATTTCTTATCTTTTTTGTAAGGATTTTTACACCATTTTTTATTTATTTTCCTCCATTTGTAATTGCTCACTGTTTTTGGATTGATCGTTGTTTCTTTGTGAAAGTTATACGTTGAATATTAATGCCTTGGATGTAGCCATTTATGGATTCCATCTGGCTTTTATTTTTTTTGTTGTTGATTGATATTCTAATCACCTCATTATTGATTTTATAGGGTCTAGAGGTGGATGGGAGATCTCCAAATTCAATCAAGGCTCGTTGACAATGCAAAAACTAGTCTGTTTCAATTAAAAAACATGTCTCCGTTTGTGGGATCATTGGAAATCTTTAATTCTGACCTCTGAACCATGAAAATATTGGCTTCCACGAGACCCACTACAACTCAGTGGAGTCCCAATAAAACTCGGCTAAGGATTAAAAGCTAATGCAACTCAGTCTGAAATGTAAAATAGGGGTACTTTCTCCGGGCTAGATGATAGTTTGATCCACTACAAAATTGAATGCTTTATCTCCAATGCTTCCCAATGCACCTATCAACTTGGTGCAATTTGGGGAAGGAGATCAACAAAGATATAATGTCATATCCTATAAACAGATGCGCCACAATTAACATGAACTTGACAAGGTCATAACTTGAGCTCTGTGTGTCCATTTGAGTCCTTCTATTTGAAACCACGTGTTTTGATGAGATGCACACAACGTTAATTTCCCCTACTGGTTGGGGCAAGCTTTTTACATGTTTTTGGGCCCTAAATCCGCCATCTTGAGGCTGAAAATTAGGATTTAAGGTATAGTGCAGTTTTATCCTATTTTTGGGCATTAGTTAATTGTATTCTATTAGTTGCATTATGGGTTAGAAAGTTTGAAATTCCTCTAATTTAGGGATGTAGATGATGTCTGGTAATTTCTGTGCCCATAGGAATAAGAATGTGAACTTACTAAGAATAGCAGGTTCTAGTAAACTGCTAAAAATAGTAATTTCCCCCACCTATAGTATATTTAGTCAAAGTTAGTTAGATTTTACTTGGAAACTCGAGTTGGGAGTTGTTTTCATATTTAGGAAAAAATGTAATTCATTATTCAACAATGAAGAAGGAGATCTATTTTCTTTAGATTTCATATTATTTGCAGTAAATCAAGTTGGTTAGAATTTGGCTACATTATTTGGTATCAGAGTTGGTTCAAGTCTTTAAAAAAAATGGCAGGAAGAGGAAGAGGAAGAGGAGGTGGTATTGCCCAGATGAATAGAAATATGTAAGATCTGTAGAGGCAATTTGCTGCGCTTACTGCAATGATAACCCAGAGAGGAAACCAAGGTGGAGATGACACAGATGAAGAAGAAGTTTATGATGAGGAGGAAATGCAAGCGCCACCATTAGATTTTTAAGAAAGGATGCTTCACGCATTAGAAGGGAAGAATGATGGGATAAGATTAGATGTTTTAGAGTATTGTGGTAGTCTAAAACCAGAGGATCTTATAGACTGGTTGATTAGCATGGGGAATTTTTTTGAGTGGAAGGCTATGTCAGAAGAAAAGAAGGTTAAATTTTCATGCACGAATTTGAAAGGTCATGTTATGTTATGGTGGGTTCACCTACAGAAAGAGAGGTCAAGAAAGGGGAAAAAAGGAATTAGGACGTGGAGTAAGATGGAGAAGAATTTGAATGATAAATTTCTCCATGTGGATTAGATGAGTTCTACAAGTTTTCCATTCATGTAGAGCATGAAGAAATTGAGGAACAAATGGCTGCAAGGTATGTAAATTGATTAAAATTTTCTTTTCAAGATGAGATAAGTATGCATAGGATTAACAACATGGAGGATGCCTATCAATTAGCCTTAAAGGCCAAGGAAAAACAAAATCATCAAAGTTTTAGGAGATCACCTAGAATGAATAGGGGGGCCTCAGATTCCTTTTGGGGATGAGCTGGTTTTAACCAAGGTAGGGGAAAATCATCTCGTGGATTGGACAAGCAATAAGATACAAGACAAGATTTCCAAAATCAACAAAGAGGCAGAGGATTTTCTAGGGGTAGAGGATATGCTGGCGATAGAGGATGGGAGGCTCCACGATGACCATTTATTTGTTATAGATGTGGTGAAGAGGGGTATCAGGCTTTTGAATGCCCACATTCTTATACACATGACAAGAGATAAGGAGATGCACCAAGAGTAAATATTTTTGAAGCTGAACAAGTAGAAGATGAACAGGACCTAGAAATTACACTAGATGTTGGAGAAAATCTGATGATCAAGAGGACTATTATTGATATAAGAAAGGATATCAAGGGGGATGCATGGCTATGTACCAATATTATTACAACTCTAACAGATCAGAGATGCATCATTCTCCCCTACTAAAGCGTGAAGTATCCTTTCTTAAAAATCTAATGGTGGTACTTGCGTTTCCTCCTCATCACAAAATTATTCTTCATCTGTGTCATCTCCACCTTGGTTTCCTCTATGGTTTATCATTGCAGTAAGTGCAGCAACTTGCCTTTGCAGATCTTGTATATTTCTATTCATCTGGGCAATATCGCCTCCTCTTCCTCTTCCTGCCATTTTTTTTCGAAAGACTCGAACCAGCTCTGATACCCACATTTTTTTTGAATGCCAGCATTCTTTTACACATGACAGGAGACAAGGAGGTGCACCAAGAGTAAATCTTGTTGAAGATGAACATGACCTAGAAATTCCACCAGATGTTGGAGAAAATTTGATGATGAAGAGGATGATGATTGCTCTAAGAAAGGATATCAGGGGCTATGGGTTTCCGTAGGATCTAATGGAACCCGAATGTAACTCGATGCAACTCGGAACAAGCTCAGTCAGAAGTCGGTGGGGGGGGACACCTCCAAAAGTGGTGTTGCAGCATACTATTAGCTATAACTAATAGTTTCACCAAATTTTAGTGACAAATCCTCTAATGGGGTAGAATGATTTTTTTTTTGAATTTTTTTTAATCTGATTTCTATAAACTAGAAAATGCTCCAGAAGCAAATTTACTTGGTGTAGAGGGCACCAGGAAAAACAATTCTTTACGTTTATATGGAGAATGGCAGGAGGTTATGAGGGTGGAGGATGTTATGGAAAGTTGCTGGAGGAAACACAAGCTATCTTGGAGTGCAGAATATTTTCAAATTTTTTTTGCTTCCTCTCTTTAACCTTCTCTTCTTCATAGGTTTAGATTTCTACGCTCGTACAAAATGTAAAACACGGATGGAAGCTTGGAATATTTTATTAATGATCAAAATCAATTTAGAATAGATGGACTGGAATTATTATAGGATTTGAACAGCCATGTGTAGACAAATGCAAAGTTGTACAGGTACAAAAATAATCACAATAGCTTCCAAAATACATCCGGGAAGGAAAATAAATCAAACCAATAATTGTTATAACTACGTAATAATATAACCTACAAAATAATATGACAAATATGGCTATAAAACCATATAACAATATATTAAATAATTACCTTAATAAATAATTAATTACTTAAGGTAATACAATGCGTAAATTAACCTAACATAAGAGAGGCTTCTAAATCAAGGAAACCTATGTATATACTTTTGACATTTGAATGAGAAAACAAATAGAGTTTATTTCAGAATGATAAGTGATAATTTAAAAAATATCTTAACCAAATTTTTATGCATTTCCTTACTAAATGCAAACTCTAACATAACCTTAAATATTCCTTAAAATTCCAATTATACATAACTACTAAAATCCCTCGTTATTAAGGATAAAGCATTTCTTTCGAAAGATACAAGCAACCAACTATGCATTTGACAAATTGTTACATAACCTTCAAACATAAATTATAACAACTCCCTTCAACCATATGAAGTAGTAATTTTACAACATGCACATTTATAAGAATAAGATTTATTACAAAACGAATACATCACTCCCAATACTACAAGACTACCCCTTAAGGAGATGACCAAGCTAAATCATACAAATTCTCTTTGCATATAAGGAGAATATTTTACAATAGAAGACACTTTTAAGGAATAATTATAATCACCTCCCATAATGGGAGACTTCAAGGAATGTTACAAAGTATTATACTAAACCAACAATCATCTCTAAGTGGATAACAACTAACAATGGTTACACAATTTTTTTTCAAACATACAATAAAATACAAGAAGTAAAGCCTTGCATAAAAATCAGTACAAATTTTGTAATGAGAAACATACACAATTTCATATTAATTCAACGTGTGTTAGCCATCCCAGTAAAATATAACGACATCCATCCATGCTACAATACGATAACATCAAATAACCAAATAATTTATGATAACAAAAAACGTGACATAACCATGTATCCAATAAGATCAACAACATCGTAACATGTTATTATTAAAAACATCTACTAGAATGAACTACTATACTAGTAAAAAATAGATTGGTGTTATGCGTCCAAAACATCGTACATGTCCTCAAATGATCAAATATAATAACATAATATCGACAAGGTGTCATAATCCATGTCCAATCATCAAATATGAGTATAGAGTCAGTAGATAAATTAAATCTAGAAAATGTGGGCACTACATCCCCCTCTCCTAAAATTAGACTTCCTCTTTGAATTCACTGCAAGAGGTAGGGATACCGATCCCTCAAAGGTGTAACATGCTACCATGTAGCTAATGTCTCATTATATGAGTCCCACTGCACTCTAACTTGGCCCAAGTCTCACCCTTGAATGGCCAATATCTAATGCTCCAAGATGCGCACGAGATCTAGTCTCCACTATCTTCTGTCCTCCACGTTTCAGGATGACTAATCCAAAACATGAGAGATATCAGGTACATATCTACATAATACAAAAACATATACCACATCATGGGCCCATATAAGGAATTGTGGAAAGGCTAGGTGGTAAGAAAATTGATCTATGAACTTCAAGATATCAAATGGCCCTGTAAAATGAGGAAAAAGTTTATAACCCCTTTAATATTGGATTAGGCTCTTATGTGGACAAAACCTCGAGAAGAATTTGACACCTACTACAAAGTGATGATCAGTCCTCCTGGTTTCTGCATATGACTTGTTGTGTGTGTTGGTGCCATTTTTTGAGCTTGCACCTTGTTGCCCTAATTTTTCAAATCTATATGTGCTCAACAATGTTTTACCCTTTGAATTTATGGTCTGAAATTCTTCCCCTCCAGTTGGATGCTTTAAAATGCTCACAAACTTGTTTTTTTCCCTAATTTGAAAGAATAATCCAAGTTTTTCCCTTTTTTGTGCCCTAGTTTTTCCAATTTTATGGGCTATGTCATTTATCCTTTTGCCAGATCATGGAAAAATTGAATTTGACCAATAAATACTTGTTTGCATTAGAAAATCCAATCCCAAGGTCAAAAATGTTGTAAAATCATGCTTTAGTTGATTTAAAATCGAAAAATCTGCCAGCCTTGGTGAAAAAATTGAATTCTAGGGAATCCTTATAATTTTTTACGTTTTGACAGTCAAACGGGTGTTATTTTCCAGTCAAATTCACCCTCAGAAGGTATTGGTAATGTGGCAGGTTTTCATTTCCTAAGGGGATGCGGGTGACGGAGGATTTTGTGGTTTTTTGGCTCAAGGTGTTAAAGTAAATTTTTGGCCTAAAATCCCTCAGCCGATTGCAGGTGGACATGTGTCCATGAAGTGTCGGAGGGAAGTGTAGGCTGCAGAGTGAAATGGGGAAATTTTCCCCTTCTTGGAAAAATGGACAAAAGGAAAATTTTGGGCTGAGGTTTCGTGACGAATTAGAAGAGTAAATGTGTCCACAATTTGCAAGCGGGTCGGTGGGCCAACAGAGGTTTTGGTGATTTTGAATTTTTTTAACTTTGAATGGTTTAAAGTTAAATTTTGGCTTGAAACTTCACAAAAAACTAGGAGAGGACATGTTTCCTGAAAGGTCAAAACGGAGCGCGGGCCAACAGTGGAAATTTTGAATTTTCAAAAATTTGCAAGGAATGTTTAAAGGAAGAAAGGGAGAGTTGGACCCGCAACAAATAGGAGATGGACACGTGGTAGAGGAAAAGGAAGTTATGCCGGCTGGCGGAGGTAAAATGGGATTTTATCCCTTTTTCACAAAAGAGTTCGAAACCAAAATTTTAAGTGTTGGCCCGCTAGCGAATCACAAGGAGACATGTGGCAAAGGAGAAATCAGAGGTGCGGCCTGTGGGGCAAAAGGTGAAATTTTTCCAATTTTCTAAAAAAGGTTAAAATGCATAGAATTGAAGTGTGATTTCAATGGGACCCACCATATGCCACATGTCAGCTCCAAATTTCAAGGGCGGAGGGGTGGAGAAAAAAGTCAAAATTTTCCATTTTTCCAAAAAATGTGGAAAAGTAAAAAATGATCCAAATTTTGGTCCCAATTTTTTTTTGACACGTGGAGGGTCCAGATTAAAGGAAAAAGATGGATAAGATCGATGGTTGTTGTGCATCCATTTGTTTTGACCGCCATGGGAGCTCCAGGAAGCTTGGAATCATGATTTTTGCATTAAAATTCATCAAATTTATAGTGATTTTGTGTCGTCTTGGCCTTCCAGGATCATTGGCATCAGTTTCATGACTTAATTCTTTGATTTGAAATGTTTTTGAAGTAATTTTTGCCCCATCCCGAGAAAACTTATGAAATGACAAAATCAAAGTTACAGAGGTAATATGAAAAGGTAAAAGGGTGAAAATAATGAGTAAATGGTGTTTGCATGCCTCGATGATGAAAAAAATGCCTCCAGGATGGATAATGATCTAGATATTTGCAATGATTTGCCATTTTAGAAACACGTGGCAACTCTCATTGCAAATTTGTTAAATGTCATTTTAGTGAATCATGAAGACTTGTTGTAACAGAATTGATCCCTTGGAATATTAGTTTCTTGGGAAAGAAGGATCAAATGTGGCAAGAGATATATAATGTATTTTGGAGAAATGCAAAGGGGTTGGAAGTTGAAAATCACCAGAAAATTCTGAGAGAAAGCTCATTTTTTCTGAGAAACCCACCAAGGAACCAGAATAATTTCTTCTTTGTTAGATCTTCATGTATGTGAGTTGGTTATAAGTTTATAGCCATCACATAGCTCTAATATTGTTCATGAAACTCTCCCCTGCTGATGAATCTAACATGCTTTTTGAGTTAATCTATGTTCTCCTAGGCAATATTATGTTTTTTATCATTTTTAAATGCATGCAAATAGTTTTCATTGTTCTTGTTACAATCTTGAATTGAAGTATTTAGAAATCACAAAGAATCTCCATTTCTTGTTGATAGTTTAGTGGCATTTACAATCTCATGTTTAGAAGAGCCTTCATCTGATAAAGAGATAAACAAATTTAAAATCACTTTACCTTCCTTGACTGCAGAGATTGCTTTTAAGACTTTGGGGCTACCTTAGGCGTGGTTTGATCATGGATTTTTTTGTTTAATTGAGTTATTTACTTCAAGCTTTTGTGGTGAATTCTCATTTGAATATTGTTTGAAGAGTGCAACCTGGGCTTCCATTCATGCCTCTTCTGGTTGAAATAATATCCTAATTATTTGAAGCATTTTATCTGATAGTTTTTCAAGTATTGTAGAGGTTGTCAAAGATCTGATATATCCCATTTTTTCTTGTCAACACCCCACCAAAATTTCATTTAGAATAACTAATCCTACAACATACTACCCGTGCATTTCATTATGTGTCAACAGAAGAATACATTCCATTTACAAAAATGCAGAAAGAAAATTAGGATCGTACCATGTCTCTAGTAGCCTCAGCCTTGTCTTGAAAGCATTTCCATCATTTAGTAGTGACAACTCTGTTGAGTTTGAATAATTAAATATTGATCATTTTTTCCCAAGGCCATCTCCATAAAAATATGCACAATATAAGGATATCTCCATCTCCTTCATAAAACAGAGGCTGCAGTATTGGTTCTCTTACCTTGGTTGAAAGGCACAACCTAAAATAGTGAGGGTTAGATCAAAATCCTTTCAAAGTGCTATCCATCTCTCCACAAATTTGAGTTCTAGTTAGATCATATCCCTAGCTACAAAATGACACACATCATGATCTATATGACTTCAAACTTGATGCCATATCTCTGATGTTGCTCAGGCTAAAAAGGAGAACAAATTTTTGTACCAACAGTGTGCGGTGTCTTACTCACAATGTTTCCTAATATATACAACCTGTTTCTCCAAATCCTAAAGGTATGCTGGCCTAAGAATAATATTTTCATCTAGCATGTCCCTACTCAAAGAGGTATTGCAAGATTTCCTATACAAATCTTGATAAGGAGCCATACCAATAGAACTGTGATAGATTTTTTGTATACAAACTCAACAAAATGTAGATATTCCTCCTAATTCTTCTGTCGATCCATCACATACATCCTCAACATGTACTCTAATACCTAATTAACCCTCTTTGTCTTCCCATCTATCTTTGGATGATATGTTGAACTAAAATTAATTTACATTCTTAGAGCGTCTGGAAAGGAAGTCCATAAATTAGAAGTGTAAATAGTGTCCCTATTATTGATGATGTTGTCAGAATCCCATGCAACATGAAAATGTCCTCCATAAACACTTTGTCAATGGCTTGTACATTATAGGTGAACTTAGTTGGCCAGAAGTGTGCAACCTTGGTCAACATATCCATAGTGAACATAATGACATCATGATGATCAAAAGATGTAGGGAGTCCTAGTCTGAAATCCATGGAGATAACATCTTAGTTCCACTCAGGAATATCATGAGGATATAAGAGTCATGCGGGATGAGAATGCTTGGCCTTGATAATCTGACACTCAAGGTAACATGCTACAAAATATGCTATATCCCATAAAATACCTGACCAATAATACAAGTCTCTCAAATTAGTTTGAATCATCTTCACTCCTAGATGTGTTGCATATGGTTCTTGATGAGCCTCTGAAAGGATGAAGCTACAAAGATCACATATCTTGGGCACATATATGCACCTATAGAACTAAAGTAAACCATCTACCTATAAAAAAAACCATGAATATCTACTCTCTAAGGAACCTTGTGCCTCAAACATCTTCCTAGCACCCTCATAAATCCTTTCCTCCAAAAGGTGCTAAAGAATCCTGCGTCTCAAATATAATTCAAGTGTTATGGAAGAAATCACATGTCATCATATACTAAGTACATCTGCAATGATATTATCCTTTCCCTTGATATACTCAATCCTCATGTAATTCTCCCATAAGAACTCCATAAAACGTCATTGGCGAACATTGAGGTTTGACTGTGATAAAGTATGCTGAAGGCTATAATGATTTTTCCTCAAAATGAATAATTCACCCAAAAGGAAATGACGCCAACCGCACTAGAGCATCAACAACTTCTACAAGATCCAAGTAATGGGTAGGGTAGTTAAGATCATAATCTTTAATTTCATGTGACTAAAAGGTAATAACTCTGATGCTCCTTCCTAAGAGATTCTCCCATACCCTCTAGTGATGCATTAATGCACACACCAAAACTCCTATGTCGGATCAAGAAGTAGAAAACTAGGCATCATGCTCAATCTCTCCTTAAGAAATTGGAAGGCCTTCTCACACTTCTTTGAATAAATGAATTTCTTCCCTTTCCACTATAGAGAAGTAATAAGATGTGAAATCCTGGAAAAAATCTTATACAAACTTGTTGTAGTACCCTACTAACCCCATGAAACTCCTCACCTCAGTCACTAATGTGGGTGCTCTCCAATCAAGAATAAACTATATCTAATAGGGATCTACTGAGATACCCTCTCCTAAAATGATTTGTCCCAAGTGCTAAATCTATGCCTGAAAGAAAATTCACTTTTCTAAGTTCTTAAACAACTTCTCTCTCAAAACTTGTAGTACCTGTCTCAAATTCTCCTAGTGTTCCTCCTTGGAATGAGAATAAATCAATATATCATCTAGGAAAATCATTACAAAGTGATCCAAAAATGTTCTTAACAGCCCATTCATGAGGGCTCATGAAGACATATAGGGAAATGGTTCAAGCCAAAAGGAACTACTGTGAACTCATAACTCCCATATCGAGTGCGAAAAGTTGTCTTGTGAACATCTACATCTCCAATGTGCAACTGATGATATCCTAACTTGAGCTCAATCTTGAAGAACTCTCTATCTCCACTCATCTAATCAAATAACTCACTAATCCATGGTAAAGGATAATGGTTCTTAATAGTGAACTTGTTCAACTATATGAAGTGAACACAAATCCTAGCAGAACCATCCTTATTCTTGAAAAAAATGACTAGCACTTGCCAATTAGATACACTAGGGAGAATGAGACCATTCTCCAGCAACTCCTCTAACTGAATCTTGTGGTCATGAACCTCTAGATTTGTCATCTGATAGGGTGCCCTAAAACTGGTGCTGCTCCTGGCACTAGATCTATGGTGATATCAACCTCTCCACAAGGTGGTAACCCTAGAATATTTCTTGTAAACACATCTACGTACCGGCTCAAAAATGTAAGCTCATCTAGAGGTGAATGATCTGTAGTACACTTTTATCATTCAATAATAGTGGTAGAAAATAACTGGAAACCTTTACGCATGCTCCACTTAATTTTCTTTTCCAAGATCATACGCAAGTAGATATGCCTATGTATCCTTGAAATCATGACTGAACTCCCAAGATCATCCTAACACTCAATGACCTTACCCCTATAATCTACTTTTTGAGAATTTTTACGCTCATGGCAAAAATGGGAAACTCTGAAACTTCGTTTCAAACAAGAGGTATTGATGTAATGAACCTAACTAAGGGGAAAACATGTGGGTTCTTAAAGGTTTTAAGTTGTATTAAATGAATCTAGCAAAGAAAACTGCATCTATGTGTGTTGCTTCAGAATGCAATTCCTCACGTATTCTACCATTCCATGTTGACCTTCATAAAGGTTTCACCAAATCCCCAAAAAATTAAAGTGTAGCCTTGATAAAGGTTGAAATAACTCTAAACCTAAGGAGTTAGACTCCAAAACAACAAACATAGTTTTTGTTTGCATGACTGAAGGTACATTATAAGTTACAAGTACATTAGTTCTTACTATTTCTTTATGTTTAAATGGGATTAATTATGTTTTGAGTTTTTAGTTCATTCTAGAATTATCATTTACACTAATCAAATACAAAAGGAAATATACAAGTCAATTAAAGAATTTAATTTCATTTATTCATAAAGAGATACAAATTTATTTTTCCCACTCAAGCCGTGGGATGTAACTTATGACTATTGAAGTAAAAGATGCATGTATGCAAAGCTAAGTGAAAAATAATATAGATAAAACCCATCATTTCCTTTACGTCTTCTCTTGGTCTTCATTTAGTTCAATATCCTTCATCTTCATCTTCTACATCATCTCATTTCATCATTGTACCTAAAAATAAAAGGAAAAAAATTGTCAGTCATTAAGCTGAGGTTTTAATCTGTATACTTATGCTAGTAGTTTCATGAAAATGAGTCATTTAAAATCAACAGGAATAAGGTACATCAAAGCTGATACAGAATTGAGAAAGTACTAGTTTGCAGAATCACATGCGATTCTCACAATCATGATAGAAAAGGAAGAAAAGAATGTTAATATGGAATACAAGAGAGGTCAAAATCCTGTTTATTTTCTAAATAGTTTTTCTAAATTTACAGGTACATGTAGCAGATAAAAATAAAATTCTGAATTTATTATTTTTAAGAAACAAAACCACTTTCCATTAAGTATTGGTTAATACAAAAGGCATTCATTGTTAAAGACACTTTGAACAATTAAATCAAAAAGTACTATAACCTACAAGGTGAATTAAAGTAATGCGTACATTTCACAACCGTAAAGTATAGTCAAAGTAAAGGAACAACTTAAAGGTGCAATCTACAATATGATTTTAGTGAGCAACTTGCAGATATAGTTTCCACAAGAAACATTACACCTTCACTACAACTTTTATTTTGGAGATAAACAACTTAGCTACATAATTTTATTCAAATCATTGTATCAGCAACAACCTTAAATTTTTCAAAATTCTTAGTCAAGGAAAAAGTTACATGTGTACACTTTCAACATTTAGCATGCTTTAAAACAAAAAGGAACAACTAATATTGTATTTTTAAAAAACTTCATGCATCATCTCAGTATCAAGCATGAGTAGTGAAATTTCATCAACAACATTCAACACAAAAAAGCATGAAGGTGTTAGGAAAAAAAGACATCAATTACATGCCTTAAAGGTTACAGACTTAACTAAGGTTTCATTCATATCATTTCATATCGATCAATGGATAGAAGTAGTTACAAAAAATAAGGTATTCACATCGATTCCAAGATGTTTCACTACTCCCAAAAAGGAGAATTGAATTATCATGGGTGAAAAGTTTGAACAAGAAGAAGCATCCAATTCTCATATAATTTTAAAAATCTTTCAAGATCCATTATAGTTCATCAAGTAACTAGACCAAAAAGCAGTCAATTGAAGAAAGCACCTAAACTTTAAAATTAACTTGAGCAGTCGAAGTTATCTTTTCAAATACATGTGCCATGAGGGAAAGTAAATGTTGTCTTTTCATAAAGGAACAACATGATCACATTGAAGTATCTCGAACTTCTAGATAGGAAGAGATACAATTAAAATAACTGGATGAGAAAAATCAAAAGAAATTTGCAAGTACAGATTAATGACTAAAGTTTCACAATTTATCATGTATAGTGTACAATCATGAAACATTTCTATACAAGTCAAATTTTAGGTACATCTAGCTGCAAGTACAAGGATAAAACTCATTGCTGCCAACAAAGTATAATAGGTACATAAATGATCACAATGCCAAAGCTTATCAATGATTCAGAGTGTAATGAAAGGCTTCATCAAAGATAATAATACAGAAGAACATGCATATAGCAGAGAGGGTATCAATTTATATCCATAGCAAACTACACAATTTAATCCAAATCGAAAATATTGTTCAGTTCCAAGTGAACAAAGGGTTCAATCTTCATCAAACAACAAGAAACATAC
The DNA here is from genome assembly GCA_019776745.2 of Taxus chinensis. Classification (NCBI taxonomy): domain Eukaryota; kingdom Viridiplantae; phylum Streptophyta; class Pinopsida; order Cupressales; family Taxaceae; genus Taxus; species Taxus chinensis. The sequence goes on along the minus strand of CM034156.1, from coordinate 125,755,214 downwards.
AACTTATCAAAGAATCCATACTTGTAATTAGTAAGTGATTATTATTCTAGTCACCCTTGAAATGTATAGTCCAATTTATTGCATAAATTCAAATTATTGTAGAGGGAGTAACAATTGAATGTCATCATCTCATAAACCATAGAGAATGAAGTGTTGCTTTAAAAACAAAACAGGAAAATTCTATGGTCATTCTTCCTTAGGATTGAAGAAAATCAAATTATCTACTCAAGATACAAGTACCCTAAAGTAGTGCATGGTACAGTCCCAAAAGGAATCCAAAAAAACAAAGTGTTTTTTATTGCAAATTGTAGATCAAAGAAAGAAGTACAGAATGCCATCATTCAAAGTCAATAATACAGATTACAACTAAGCATAATGGTAATAATAACAAGTATCACTGGATTACAACTTATTATAATGGTAATCCTTTCCGGGAAATGCAAATTCTTCTGATGAAGATATAGGTTTAAGAATACAAGATCATTCACAGTTACATTTTGGAGTGACATGTCTAGTTCGAAAGTTAGGTAAAATTGCAAGATATTTTTATGTTGAAGCTCTATAGAAAGAATTAAAATTACATTCTAAAGTTATCACAATGAAATAAACCTTTGCATAATAGATTTTTGTAGTTACAGAGCTCGAAATAAAACAAATGAAAACCAAATTTGAGTATCAACGAGAACATCAACAAGTTTCAGATTATAATGATCAAGTTCATCCATTTAACCTAGAACAGTAAAATGGCTAGGTGTTTAAGTAAAATAAAAATTGAACTCCAATTACACAACTGTTTCATAAAGATCAGAATAAGGAAAACCTAATTCTGGTGATGATGGAAATACAAAAGCCATGATTTTCAAAGCTTTCACAAAACTCTATAAAAGGAAACACAAAAATTTTAGTTCCAAAAAATATTTTAAAATCATAATAAATAGAATACAAATCTACCCCTGCCAAATAAAATGAACAAATATTCAAGTAGTTCAAACATACAATAGCAAAATAATTGAAGCTCGAATGGGTAACAATGCCAGCAACAACGAACCAATTTTTGAATAGCTACTAGAATGAAATACACAGAGACTACATGATGTAGTGTTGTAAGTAAAAAAAACATTCAAAAAGAAAACCCAATTTTGTTATTAATGGAGTGTCTAAAAATATAGTCAAGGTAGGGTTTCAAAATATGTTTTGCAAGTACCCACTTTGAGAAAAGATACAGATCATAAAAGAGATAAAAGATGGAGCAAAATATAGAAAAAAATAGCTAGCCATCATGATACCAGGTGAAACATCACAAAACTTGAAGATACAAAGTAAGAAATTCTTCATTTTCATAGGTATCATGGTTTTTTTTAAGTCTCAAAGAAGAACTGCAAGAACCAAACCAAATACAAGGTACCCACTACTATCTTCGAAGCAAACAGTTAAGGATGTGCAAGGAAAACTTTGTTTTCCAAAATGACTATTCTAGATTTACAATGATTTGTAAACACTCAAAGTAAAGAAGTAGAAATTACCACTTCACTTTCAATTTTATCAAAACCCTCGAAATACAGAGAAGATAAACAATTCCTAGAATGAGTTTCAAACTCAAAAGTACAAAGAAAAAACAAAGGAAATACAAAGAAACGATGTATCAGTTCTTAGAATTAAAAATGACAATGAAGAACTGTTATAGAGCTCGATGACGGAATTCATACCATCTTCTATGAAACATAAATAAATTCATAGTAAATTTCAAGTTAGAGCTCAAGTTTGCATCTTAAAATGCTTGAAAATAGAAACCATATATTTGAAAAATTCACAGTAAGGCTCTAAAGAAATGTCGTAGATAGTGAAGAATGTAAAAATTCATGCACAGAGGTTGTTTTAGCAAAGTCTCGAGCTCAGAAGATTCAACAATGAGGGTCAATAGAAATTTTTCCAGGAATTCACCCTACAAACTCGAAATGCAAATGGAATGAAAGATAGGGTTTCGAGAGTGTTTTACTAACCAACCCAACCATCCTTCTACCTAACTCATCCAATGAGTTAATAAATTAATGGTGAAGATCTAAGGATACAAAGATCAATGGTCGAAGATCTAAATCATCGAATTCTAATGCAAAATCTAGTGGTTACCAAAACTTAACCATGGTCTTAAAAGTACCAACATGGTGGCCAACAATCAAAATCTTACTTTACCACAATTAGTCTATCCGCCAAAAATTTATTTGAGGGGTGAGTCATCATATCGGTGGGGGACAAGGCCCCAATCAAATTATTGCATCTGCATTTTAATTTGGCTAAAATCCAATTCCATAATAATATTTGTGACAGGATGGAAACCTTATTGCATGTACTGATCAAATCAAAAAGGGGCAAAATGATTAATCATATAATTGATTTTTACTATATTATATGTGCCAGATAATTCGAAAGGGGGATGAGATGGCAAGATAATAAAAACGGAGTCCTATCATTATTTAAACCATAGTATATGTCAATGAAGGGAGCTAACATGAGAAGTGCCATGTAATCAAGGGTCGTGACCTTATATGTTGGTCAAATGATGCCCAGGTCAAAAGGAAGAGCCTAATGATCAAACATAAGGCTAAATAATCAACATGATTATTATTAAAGACTGTAATGTTGAACATGCCCAAGTCAAAAGAGGGGCAAGCAGACATTAATATTTTCAAATATACCTTAAAATTTTCTAAGGAAAACTCATACAAAGGAGAGGATATTATTACTGCATGTGCACAGGTAGTCCCCATAGGTGGAGTTTGAATTATTTTTTCTAAGTAAAGGAGAGAAGAAAACATTATTTTACTTGCATAGGAGAAATTTTTTGCATGCCATCACAAGAAGACATAGCGGAGAAGAAGAAAAAATTACCATTGCAAGTGGGTGAGTAATAAGTGTCACATCAGAGTATACAACATGATTATTTAATCATCAACTACAAGAAAAATAAGAATGGTACATGTACACCTTGGAAGACTTGCACATCAAGCAGGGGCTATTATTAGCTAAAGTATTCACCCAATTTATTTATTGTATTCAAATTTAGATAAGTCAAACTACGCTTGACTTGCGATGTAATTTTGGAATTAACAAGTTTAATAATGCCCATTTGTAAGAGCAAGCTATATTTTCTTTTTATTTATTGACAATGAAGGTTAATAATAGCATGCAATTATAGATAGAACTTAGTCTATTCTTAGGGGGTTGGGTGAATAATTTTGCTATATATTGTGTGCATTGGCAAAACACAATGGAGGTATTTTTAGATGTAATGATTGCTAAAGAAATTTTTGTCAATTTTTCCCTTGAATGAGAACCAATTATTTCCTTTCCAATTATTTGTAGTGGTGTGTATATTTTATTAATTCTTGTGAATTTTAATCCCTTAAATTAATTATCCTACCTTGCTATGAATTTGGTTTTTTCCTCATATTCTTAGTGTGCATGTTATCTTCTGTGGTGTTGTGATTAGTCACTCAACACAAAAAAAAATCCTTACGATTTAGCTGAAACCCATTAGTTCATGCTCCCGTAATTTTTTCTCAATATATTTTTCCTATACTCATTCAAACACCTCGATAATTTTTGTGTATCACCTCATTGTAAATTTCTATTACAAACATCATTTTACTCTTAAAACCCAATATGTCTCAATGGTGCATCTTCAAACGTGTGGCCCAAAGAAAGACCTTGAAATAGCGCTAGCCATCCATTTGGTTTGCAACGAATTTACAACAGATTTGCAGTAAAGAAACAAGACTTTTGGAAGGACAATATTGCAGAAATTGATCGAAAATCAAAAGAAAATTATTTGGCGACTCTCTTAGGCTGATTTTAGACCGGTTTTGTAGTATGTTCCATGCCTAAGGTGACTACAAGATCAACGGTAAGAGGAATACCTCATAATATTTTTTATTTTCCTTTATATTCAGTAGAAAGAAGAAAAGTTGGCAATACCTTACCCTACAATAGGCCCAATTTTGAAAACCCTCCTCCCCTGGCTTCACCACATATAAATATTTTTGTTTAGATCTCAGTGATTCCAATGGGTCATCATAAACGACTGCAGCCACCTAGAAATTTTTTACCTTTCAATAATGGAAACCTCTTAGTAATTTATGTTTATCATGACATGTCTATTGCTACCTTAAAAGGTTTACCCTCATTTACTGGTGAAAATCATGTTACTCATTGTTATCCAAATTTTTACCCCAAGGTAAATTTGATCAAACACAACCTTGCACAAGAGATAATCGAAGGGTGGGTTCAGTATTGTGAGCCCACATTCAAATCTAACAATAAGGTTACAGACAAGACTCTACAATGCAGGAGAAGAGTAGGAAAAGAATCGAACAACGTCAAAGGAGGCCAGAGGCTCACAGTTGGAAAATGGGGAAAGGCTCGAAGTTTTTAGACTTAGCCACATACGATTCTACTTGGGGAAGGTGCCATGTGTCAGCTCATCACAATTCCAAAAGGTGCATCAAAAAAAAAATATGAAATGCACGTTGAGCCTCCACGTGTCCCATCGGCACAACTTAAGAAGTGAGACCCAAGGGACAGTCCCTAAATGAGTGCAAAGCTTCCACATGTCCCAGGTCTAAAAGGAGGTCTCATTAGTCATTATAAAGTCACAGACTTGTGAAGGGTGCCACGTGCCTCATTGGTGTAACTCCAAGGATAGAATCCAAAATCGAGACCCCAAACAAGCATAGGCTTTCCACATGGTTAGAGTCAGAAAAGGTGACACAACAGGCCCAAATTAGTTAAGTATAAAAGGACTGGCGGAAGCCTCCACATGTCTCAACGACACATCTTCAAAATCGCGGCCCAAAGAAAGACCATGAACTAGCGCTAGCCCTCCATGTGTCCAAGGTCTGAAAATGGACAAAGTTAGTCGTTGAAAATTCCAAACAAGTTACAAGAACCACGTGTCAACTCAGTGCAATTTTAAAAGTGAGAGGCCAAGGTGGAGACTCAAATTAGCGAAATATCACCAAGTAGTCAAGGGTTCAACAAAAGTTAAATGGATTGAGGTGCGAATAGACTAAGTATAAAAGGATAGTAGATGGCACCATGTGCCTCATCAGCGCAAATTCAAAAGACGTAGTTCAAAGAGAGACCCCAAATAAGCTCAAGCTCGCCAAGTGGCCAGGAGTCTAAATGGTTGCAGAGACACCTGATAAATCTGCTAAGTATAGAAGAATCGGCGGAAGCCTCCACGTGTCAGTGCAGTGTAACTTCAAAGGTAAAATCTAGAGGTAGGTCCCAAATGTGTGCTACGTCTCCATGTGTCTAGGGTCATACATAGTTTCTCCATCAGTAAAGGGACTTAGCCAAAACAAAAAGAAATAGAACAAAGCAGCATAAGGTGCCACTTGTCTCTTTGGCACAACTTCAAAGGTGCAACCCAAAAGGAAGTCCCCAAATGATCACTAACCCACCACGTAGTAAGAGTCTGAAAAAGTTTGGTTGGCCGTTGAAAAGTCCAAAAGCCTACAAAACTCTCCACGTGTCTTATCTATGCAACATCAAAAGCAAAATCTAGGGGAAATTTTAAAATGAGTGTGAAGCCTCCACATGTCTCGAGTCAGGCACAATTTCTCCACCAATAGGAGGGACTCTGGTAGAATACAAAGGATACACAGGAGTCTACAAAATCCTCCACGTGCAGTTCGGTGAAACTTCAAGAGAGATAGGAAGGGGCTGAGTCTTCAGATGCATGAGGCTGCCATGTGGACCTTGTTTGGAAAAAATATTGTAAATGTTGAGAGCCTGCCTTAAATGCATGACCTTGAATTTCAGACGGCTATATCTTTCAACTGGGAGCTTGGTTTTGAGTGGGAAAGGAAATTTTAGAGAGATCTCGGTACCGACTTCTCACCCATCACCATTATGTTTCAGTTTTCCATTTTGAGGCTGTCAAGTCTCCCACCTATTGCCTTGATGAAGAATGGGCCTCTTTCATCTCCCAGTAAGGGATAGTGGAGCGAGGCATGGGTTTTACAACAAGACTCTTTATTGTGGTAGGTGGATTCAATGCTGCTTTTAGGGGTGGTTGGAGTAGGGTTTGAATTCTTCCCTCCTTTCTCTCTTATTATTCCTATATATTGTAAAGGAGGGGCACTTTCTAAAGGGATGGTCATTGTTTCTCTCCTCGCCCCTCTCTCTTTCTTCCTGAGGGTAAAATGTTGATTCTAAGCCTCCTCTCTTAGCTCTATAATGGAATTTTCTTACCTCTCACCCACTGATGATTTATTCTATGACTTATGGAGCAATAAAATATGCTTTGTGATGATTTTTGTCCATCCTTTCTTATTTTTTTTTCTCTCCTTGCCTCTCGTCATTGCATGGTATACTTTGTATACTCTGATGTCATATTTCAAGTTATGGGTAGTTTTGTTTAATTGGTTCGAAGTGGTGTTCTATGTGAAATTTATATTTGGTCTGTGATGCATTTGTCCATCCTCTCCATTTCTCACCTCTCTCCATTTTATGTAGTTGAATTTGTGATCAGCCACTTCCTTTTCTGGTGTATCACAACTTAGTGTAGGCCCTTTTTTTATGCATTTCTCTCTCTCTCTCTTTGTCTCCTTGGAATGCGTAGAATAGGATTATATTTTTTTCCTACACTAGAATAACTTATGGTAGGTAGTTTACGAAGTACAAACAAACTTTATCTGGTGGTCCATCTCAAGTGTGTAGGTCCCACAACTTGAGAGATGGTCCCCTGTTGTGCAATCACATTGAATGCCCCACTCAGAACCGAGACCATTTGGGTGTGCTATGATTTTTTCTCAACAATTTTGGCATGGCTTGGTGGGATAGGTCTGAAGCACCTTACCACTTCATTTCATCAAGTTGACATGTTATTAGTGAGATTCATCCTTTGGAGGCACATGTACAAAGCATTTCTGGTAACTCCATCTAGTCAACAACCCATCCTCTGAGTTGCAGACCATCTTTCCATCCATTTCCACCAACTATTCTTTCCACATCTTTCACTTTCTTCCATCCCATGAAGTTATGCAATCATGACTTCATTCCCTGACTTGGAACTCACACTTGTAGCAACAGTAGTGTAGTCCATCTCCAATGAATTTCATGACTCCTCCAGATCATGCATTATGATCAGATCCATAATCATCATGCTTACCAATATGAGAAGTGTAAAAACCAATTTGGCTATGGAGCTTATCAGGAACAAGGGTATGCATATAATGACAACAGTGAAACTAATAATGATCATTCACTAGAGAAGTTTCGAAAAATAGAGGCACACATGGTGCATTAAAGGGCTACAACATAGATGAAATCATCCACAGATTGGTTACAGGGCACCTTTTCCATGCGTCAACCCTTTTCTAAGACACTATAGCCTAGTAGGAGAAGCTTGAATTCATGATTGATATGTTTCCCCATCTTGTGCACAGTGGGATGAGGAGATAAATGCCTATGAATGTGGTGTCAGGGAGCCTTGTCAATGGATAAGTCATGTACCATCATCTAGTGATTTTATCTTCACTCCCTAAGCAGTACCATCTCAAACTGAGCTTCAATTTCCAAGCTTCCCATTTTCTACCCATAGTGCTGAATTCCCTTCTGCCATCCCTTAGTCTTCCATCTCATATTTTTTCCTCTTCTCTTTTCCCTTCAAAATTTGAGTCTCACTCTACAAGAGCCAAAATAAATTCCTTTCCTTCCACCACAAACAAGGAAACAACTAGTTGAGACTCCAACCCACCACTCCTCCTACTGTCCTAAGTATCCATGTTAGGGAGAGACTCTAAAAACCAGTCAAGGACAGCAAACAAGAAGAAGAGCCACCCAAAGAAGAGATGATAAAAAAATTGGTAGGCTTGACTCATAGGTTCAGAATTACAAAGATTCCCTTTGTTGGTTAATCCTATGAAGGAGGCTAAGGTCAAGCCACAAGTGGTGGAAGATTTAGCTACAATACAAGTGTGGGAAGAAGGAGATACTCCAAATCAGAAAATAAGAGGAGTGCATTCCGGCTGTGGAGTAGGGCAATGTAGTTTATAGAGGCTCCAAATGAGGAGCAAGCCACACAAGAACCTTCAGTTCTTCCTCCCACATTCATCTCCTTCAATCTCTGATGATGAAGAATAGTTTGATCTTTCAAACTTCATGTTTGACGATGAAAGGAACCATGGTGAGAAAGTTTTAGATCAGGAGGACACCATGGAGGAGGTCGAGCGCATGCAATCAACACAACAAGGAGGAAGATTGTCTGTCTAACTTGGAGGATTTCTTTGATGGAGAGGAGCCCATTGAGATCACAGCATTTTCTCCTCCATCATCCACCTTCCAAGCACATGAGCCTATTGCCATGAAGGAGAGCATTCAAGGACAACAACCTACACTTCATGACAGCCATCTAAAACCAAGGTTGGAAGATATAAGTCTTCCATGTTCTTCATAGGAAAAGGAAGGGAAAGACAAACAAGATATCATCTCTTCCACACCATCTACCCAGGAAGGTTTATAGGAAGACTCCACTCTTGGAGTTGAATTTTAAAGAAATATGCACATCGATCAGATCAAATTGTTCCCAATCAGGTACTTGGCTTCATTGGAGGCAAGGGAGTAGCCAAAACCAGTCATGCTTACTCCTGAGCATGAGGATGAACTTCAAAGCACCAAGGATCAGCTGTGATGCCTCTTCAATCCAAATGCAGAGAAAATAAAAGAGGCATTTTTATTGCTTCCAGTTGATACCTTGATGATTTGGGTGGATGATCGGCCTCTTGTCAGTCTTTCACTCATACAAAAAACCATATTCATTGTAAAATCATTTGCATGGCTGCCAATTATGAGAAAGGGAAGCTACATCTCCTTGCTAGTTACAAGATTTGTTTGAGTTCCCTTTTGATCCTAGTTAGCGTAGGTTAGTTTTAGTTTTGCTTTCAGTTGAAGAAGTTATTTTGTCATAATCTATCATGTTCCACTTGGAGCATGTATGATTTTCAGTTTTGTGCATAGTGTGTGTTGTGGTGTTGTGTTTCTTGTGCGTAGTCCATTTAGGGATAATATTTGTGTTTACCAGACATGCATCCATGCCCAATGGATGCTTCAAGGCCATTGATCATTTCATTCTAGCCTAGTAGATGTCCCCGTGAGTTCACCAAACTATTATCCCAATTTTTTCTCTCAGGTAAAATTGATCAAACACAACCCTAGCATAGGAGATAATCAAAAGGTTGGATCAGTAATGCAAGCCCATATTTCAAATCCAACAGTCAGGTTGTAGGTGGTACTCTACAATGGAGGAGAAGGGTTGGAAAAGAATTGAACAACATCAAAGGAGGCCAGAGGCTCATAGGAGGAAAATGGGGAAAGGCTCAAAGTTGTTAGAATTAGCTGCATACAAGTTGACTCAAGGCTGAAAAATAGACTCATGGAAGGTGTCATGTGTCAACTCGGTGAAACTCTAAAAGCCGTATAAAAAAGGAAAATCCCAAATCTGCGCTAAGCCTCCATGCATTCAATCGGTGTAACTTCAGAAGTGAGACCCAAGGGACTGTCCCTAAATGAGTGCGAAGCTTCCACATGTCCCAGGTCTGAAGGCAATTCTCATCGGCCATTGAAATGTCACAGACCTGTGGAGCATGCCACGTACCTCATTGGTGCAACTGCAAGGATAGAATATAAAATAGAGACCCCAAAAAAGTGCAGGATCGCCACATGGTCAAAGTAAAAAAATGGGGCAAAGTGGGCCAAAATTGGTTAAGTATAAAAGGACCGGTGGAAGCCTCCACATGTCTCAACAATGCATCTTCAAAGGTGTGGCCCAAAGAAAGAACCTGAACTAGCGATAGCCCTCCACATGTCCAATGTATAAAAACGGACAAAGTCAGTCGTTGAAAATTCCAAACAATCAGAAAGAACCATGTGTCATCTCAACGTAATTTTAAAAGTGAGAGCCCAAGGCAGAGACTCAAATGAGCACAAGCTCACCATGTAGTCAGGGTCCAATAGAAGCCAAATGGATCAAGGCACGAATCGGCTAAGTATGGAAGGAAAGGATGATTCCATGTGCCTCATGAATGTAAATTCAAAATGGGTGGCCCAAAGAGAGAAACCAAACAAGCATAAGCTTGCCACGTGGCTAGGAGTCCAAATGGGGCCTAGAGACGAACCAATGAATCGGCTAAGTATAGAAGGATTAGTGGAGGCCTCCATGCACATCAGTCTCGACGCAACTTCAAAGGAAAAATCCAGAGGTAGGTCCCAAATGTGCGCTGAGCCTTCCACGTGTCTAGGGTCATACATAGTTTCTCCACCAGTCAAGGGGGGACTTAGCCAAAACAAAAAAAATAGAACAGAGTATGTGGAAGGTGCCACGTGTCTCTTTGGCAAATTTAAAAGGTGCATGACCCAAAAGGCAATCCCCAAATGAGTGCCAACCCGCCATGTGGTCAGAGTTTGAAAAAGTTTGGTCGGCCGTTGAAAAATCCAAAAGCCTACAAAACTCTCCATGTGTCTTATCTGCGTAACTTCAAAAGAAAAATCTTGGTGTAGTTTGCAAATGAGTGCGAAGCCTCCACATGTCTCAGGTCAGGAATAGTGTCTCCACCAACAAGAGGATTCATGAAGAATGCAAAGGATACAAAGGAGTTTTCGGAAGCCTCCATGTGTCATTTTGGTAGAACTTCAAGAGCGAGAGGAAGGGGATGAGTCTTCAAGACATACGAGGCTACCACGTGGACCCTGTATGGATAGACTCTTTTAAATATTGAGAGCCCACATTAAATTCCTGACCTTGACCTTTAGACGAGCATATATTTCAACCGGGAGCTCGGTTTTGAGTGGGAAAGGACATTTTAGAGAGATCTCAGTGACAGCTTCTCACCCACCACCATTATGTTTCAGTCCGCCATTTCGAGGCTATTAAGTCTCCCACCTACTGCCATGACGAAGAATGGGCCTCTTTATTTCCTAATAAGGGATGGCAACTGGGGCATGGGTGTTGCAGTGAGACTCTTCATTTTGGTAGGTGGATTCAATGCTCTTCCAGGGGTGGTTAGAGAAGGGTTCAAATTCTTCCCTCCTTTCTCTCTTATTCTTCCTATATATTATAAAGAAGTGGAACTTTCTAAAGGGTTGGTCATTATTTTTCTCCTGCCCCCCTCTCTCTTTCTTCCTTAGGGTAGAATGTCAAGTCTAAGCCTCCTCTCTTGGCTCTATAATGGAATTTTCTTTCCTCTTTCCCATTGATGATGTACTATATGACTTATTGAGTAATAAAATATGTTTCGTGATGTTTTTTTTCTATCCTTGCTTATTTTTTTGTCTCTTCTTACCTCTCGTCATTACAGGGTATACTGTGCATACTCTGATGTATATTGCAAGTTCTGGGAGATGTTTTTAATGGTTCGAAGTGGTATTCTATGTGATGTTTATCTTTGGTATGTGATGCATCTGTCCATCCTTGTCATTTCTCATGTCTCTCCATTTTAGGTAGTTGGATTTTTGATCAGTCACTTCCTTTTCTGGTATAGCACTGCTTAATGTAGGGTATGTTTTTATGCACTTCTCTCTCTATGTATCTCCTTGGAATGGTTAGAATAGGATTAGATAGTTTTCCTACACTAGAATATCTTGCAGTAGGTAGTTTAGGAAGTAGGAACCAACCTTCTTTTGAGGTCCATCTCAAGTCCATAGGTCCCACAACTTGAGAGATGGTCCCGTGTTGTGCAATCACACCGAATGCTCCACTCAGATCCTAGGCCATTCAGGGGTCCTATGATTTTTCCTAAACACTCATAAATAGCATATTAAAGATATTACAACCCTTTGTTCAATTCACAATATCACTCATGAAGATGTAGTTTTAAGAATTTTAGTTGCATCCTTTAAAGGAAAAGCTTTGCAAAGGTATAGAAATTTACTAGTAGGGACTATAACAACATGGGATGAATTGGGAAATAAATTACATAATTAATTTCATGATAACTCTTATCATTTATCTCTCATAGAACACTTGTACACAATCAAGAGAGATCCTCATGAATTTATGGCTTGTTTCAAAATCAGATTTACAAGAACATGGGAAAGAATTCTAGCTACTCTTAGGACTCAAATTGATCATGCATTTATATATTATCTTAGGGCCTTAAATATTTATATTGCAGCCATGATACATTCCATGGGAGTAAATACACTTCCAACAGATTATGACACTGCTACTAGAGCTTAAAACAATTGAATTCAAGCCAGTAAATTATCCTCAAGGCCCTCTATCCCTATTATAGCATATTTGGAACCTATTCCGTAGCCTATTACCCTAATAGATGCTATTTTTACATCACCTCAAGATGACATATTTAGGGCCTTGTTGACCATCGGAAATAAGTTGAGAATAAATTGGCTCAGCCTAACAAACCTTATCAATCACCTTAACAATAGCATAGAAAGCCATATCAATAAAAATCATAATTATAGGTAGCCTTATCAACAAATAAAAATTGATACTAAATCTGCTAGCACATATAAAGCCATTGTAATAGTCAACATGGCTTCAGAAGAGTAGTGTTCACCTTGCAACTAGCCTCATCCAGCTATTAACTTTCCAAATGCATTCTTGAATTTGAGCCTTGTTGTCGAACTGCAATATGAAATATTATTGATGCCTCAAATGGAGGGTGGGAAACAATATGATCGGAGTCAAAAACCAATTGAATAGAACTTAATTAGTTTTAGAGAGGAATATTTTATTGTCATTACAGCTAGGTCTCATAAAAATGCTTAGGATAAAGAAAAATAGCAAAAAGGACCTGTTGTATCTACCATTACTGAAAAACAACAAACAATCTTGTTTAATCTACTAAAACAACAAGTAGTTAAGCTCCTAAAGAGAAATAAAAACAACCTCAGCCTGATCCTCAATGGCTTTTCGTATCTTAGATTTCTAAAGCTGCAGAAGCAGAATGAATTTTTGCTAAAGCTTACTCTAAAACTATTTCACCTTCATTTAATTTTGTTGAGTCTATGAAAAACCACAATATTAGTATTTCATTATGGGATGCTTTGAATATTCCAAGAAAACAAGAGTTACTTGCTCATGATCTTCCTAAGTTGCATATTTCTTTGAAACCAGTAGAGAAAGAAGTTAAAAAATATGATATGGTTCTTAGTAGAGTTGACAAATATCATATGAAAGAGGTTAAGTGGATGGTACAGAAAGTACTTAATGCACATGATATTAAAAATCCACCACCTTTTTATCTTTCTCTTATTATTGGTGATCATCTAGTTCACAACTCTATGGTTGATAGTGGTGTAAGTAGCAGAGTTATACCTGAAGCAATTACTAAAAAATGGGCCTTCAGTATGAACCAACAAAAAAGAGTGTATTACAGCTCGACAGGAAAGCAGAAAACATAGCTGGTATCAACACAAATTTGTAGGTAATGTTACATGCTTCTCCGAATGTTTCCATTTTACAATATGTAACAGTTGTAGATCTACCTCCCTATTTTCGTCTTTTCTTGACAAGATATTTTACATCAAAAATAGGTGGTTATATTTCATCAGATTGGTCATTTGTGTTCTTTTATATGAGGTATGGAACTAACATTACAGTAAATTTAGAACCTCTAGCGATATTCCATATTGAGCCTCATGTTTGGAATGTTGTAGAAAATTATGCAACTATACATCAGACTGATTTTGATGTTATAACACATATCTCTATTGTAGACAATCTCTCTAACTTGTTTATGGATGAAAAAATTCAAGAAGAACACATGTACAATCCTTACAAGGAAGTAGATGAAGGATTAGTTCATTTTTACTATCTTCATGAGGAAGAAACACCTATTCCTTTACTGTCCAAAGTAGAAAATAGTAATGAAGGCATATGACAGCTTCATTTTTTATGGTGCTAAGAACAAGAAAGGACAAGGTGCAAGTATCATACTAACTTCCCCTTCAAATCAAACTTAATTTTCAGCTTTAAGTCTGCAATTTTCATGTACTTGTAACGTAACTGAATACGAAGCATTGATTCATGGCCTACAATGGGCTTGAAAGAGAGGAGTCAACATGTTACAAGTGTATGCTGATTTTGAATTAGTTATAGAAAAATTTAAGAACTATAATGTCTGTAAGAATTCATTGTTGAAATATTACAAGCATAGAGTTTTATATTCAATAGATAACTTTCAAGATTTTACTAAAGAGTTAGTCCCAAGAGCTCAAAATAAACATGCAGATAGACTTTTGGTAGTTGGAGATAGTTTTGAAGTGTTAGAAGAGATTGAAAATGAAAAAACTCAACCAAATATAAACCTGATAATCAGACCTTCAATGCCAGATAATGAAGAAAACTAGCAAGTTTTTGAAGGTGACAAACAAATCTGTAGATTTCTACAGCAAGAACATGAATTTCCTGCAGTTAATCAAGAGAAATTTCAGCACCAATATGGTACCCAGATTGTATAGATAAAAACAAATAAATTTCCTCAAGGACTTGTCACTTTAGAGGAAACTTTCATTTCAGATGATCAGCTCAGAAAGGACAAATGAAAGATCTCAACACATGCTGATAATTATGAAGAAATATCAATTGATGATGAAATGAAATTATACATTTGAAAGGTATGTTCCTTAGCTGAAAAATAGTCTTTTATCAATTTATACAAATAATTCAAATATTTTTTTACTTGGAAATACCAAGATTTTAAAGGTTTAGATCCTAGTTTTCCATAGCATACAATAGAATTACAACTAAAATCAAAACCTATTAGGCAAAAAAAGAGGCCTATTAACCCCAAGATTGATCCATTAATGAGAAAAGAACTATAAAAAATAATTAGATCTGGAATTATATTTCCCATCAACCACTTAAGTTGGGTTTCCAACCTTGTGCATGTTTGGAAAAAGAATGGTGAAAATAAGTTATGTGTTGGTTTTTTGTGATCTTAATATAGCATCTTCGAAGGATCACTACCCACTACCCAACAACGATATACTTTTAAGAACAGTTTCAAGTTCAGATAAGTTGTTCTTATCAAATGGTTATAGTGGATACAATCAAATTATTGTGTGTGAATAAGATAGATGCAAAATAACCTTCACCACAAAGTGGGGCACTTACACTTATAAAAGAATGCCTTTTGGACTTTGTAATGTCGGTAGAAATTTTTAGTATGTAATGGATATAGATTTTCACAGCCTTTTGAATAAATGCATATTGGTTTATTTAGATAAGGTTACTATTTTCTCAAATAACATTGATGATGATCTTATGTATTTAAAGCATAAATTTCAGATTTATAGGCAGTTTGGAATCTCATTGAATCCCAAGAAGTCTATTTTTCATTGCATGAAGGTAAATTACTTGGACATATTCTTTCTAAGAAATACTTAGCTATTGACCCTTTCAGAATTGATGCAATATTGCAGCTGTCCCTACCTAATCATAAGAAATCATTAGAAAATTTTCTTGGAAAAATCAACTTTGTTAGAAGATTTTCTCCATATTTTGCATCATTGGTTAAGCCATTAACAACTATGTTGAAGAAAGGAAAAACTTTTTCTTGGACCAATAAAGGAAGGAAAGGATTTGAGGCCATCAAATAACCTATTTCAAAAGTTCCTACTTTTCCAAATCCCAATTTCTATAAGGATTTAACAATGTATGCACTTGCAGGAGCTAAAACCATTTCAGCCATATTAACTCAGCTTAATAATGAGAACATAAAATAACCCATTGCTTTCTTTGGGAATAATTTACATGACTACAAGAAAAGGTACACTTGTATTAAAAAATAGGTACTTGCAGTAGTTAGAGCATTACAAATTTTTAAGTACATGATTTTAAATAACAAGATTCTTGTTCTAGTTTCCCACCCAAGTGTTAAAGTGTTCCTTTTGAACAAGGAACTGAATGAGAAGGGAGCAGGTTGGATTACAAAAGTTATGGAGTATGATCTTGATATTCATGTTGTTAAAACAATCTCAAAAAAATGATTATGTAAACATTTGATTGCTGATATGGAAATATAATAGGCTACAGATTCATTACAACATGTTGCAGTCTCATACCAACAACCTAAAATTTTAGTACAAGCTGAAAATATGCAAACGAGAACTTAATCCACAGTTTTCAGGATAAATTTGGATGAATGATTTGATTAATTACTTGGAGCATGTCACTTATCCAAAATTTATGGACAAGAACAAATGAAGGTATTTCAGATTATAAGCCATACCTTATGCATTTATTGATAGTGTGTTATCCAAGAAAGTTGTCAATGGGGTTTTGTTACGTTGTATTGATTATGATAAAGTACAACAATTACTATCTAAATTTAATGAAGTACCTATAGGATGTAATATCTCATCACGTACTACAACTCTTATGATCATGAAAGTTGGTTATTGTTTGCCGAGCATATTGAAGGATTGTTTCAAATGGATTAAGAAGTGCAAAAAGTGTTCCTTCTTTATTGGAAAAGAACAATTTTCTTCATTGCCACTGCAACATATTTCAATGGATCATCCATTCATTAAGTGGGGTCTTGACTTCATTCGCATGATAAATCCTCCTTCGTCACAAATACACAAGTGGATCTTGACTACCACAGATTATTTTACTTACTGGACTGAAGCACTATCTTTGAAAGAATTCAATGAAACTTCAATCTTATAATTTTACAAAGGTATTGTTATGACATAATCAAAACACCCTTGATTGATTGCAAGTGAATGGTTGTGGAATTCAGTGTGATTCGTCAAACATAGTGTTATCCCAAAGTGTCAGAATTTCCAATCAGGATAACCCTCCGGATGAAGGTCAAATCATATTCCTCTATTCTGATGCACACATCCAACTTGTAGAGTATCTACTCTAAAATATACTTTATCTTGCCAAGGAGACAGGGTTAAGAAGATTATAAGAAATTAAACTTAAACTAACATAGGTGATGCACAAAAAGGAATGTTGAACACCTGCTTCCCATGGAGATGGAAACCACAATCAAATTAAGGAGGATGAAAACACACCACAGATCAATCCACTTATGAGAATACATTAACCATTAAACACAAACCATTAACAATGTAATACAACCACAATGAACAAATAACCAATATTGCAATGAGAGATAAAAAAAAGTAATGAACACAAGAGAGGATTGAAATTCATCCATAGACTTATATTATTGCTCCATAGATTTGATGTAGTGCATTACAATGGCCAAGAGGCACAAACTTGCATTATAACTTTAATGGGAGGTTTGAACTCCAAAAATTCACTTACAGATAAGAGAAGAAGGAATGGTGCAAACAAAAATTATCCAACATTAGAACATTTCCCCTCCTTGCAATATATAGGAAGAATGACGGAAGGGAGAGAGGGAAGAAACTCAAAATCTTGCTTCAACCACCCTAAAATATATTGAATTAACCTTCAACAATGATGGGTGCCACTGCAAAAACAATACCTCCATGTATGGTGCCTTGCTACACAAGAAAGGAATCCCATACCTCATAATTTGGGTAGGTGACAAATCTAGAACTACCCTCTAAAATGGTGGACTGTATTTTTTCATTTTGAAATACTTCATCTCACTTAAATCAAGACATTGAGATATTTCAAAAAATTCATTTCTTGTGCAAATTGGAGCTCCCAACTAAACGTTATGGCCATATAAAGATTCAGATTCCATACTACATTAAATATGTTTGGAAGGCTCTATTTCTTCAGACTCTGAAATTCATTACAACCTACGAAAAAAAATCTTTTAGACTTTTGGGCATTTTAACTTCAGTGGTTGATGTTAAAATTCATTCAGCTGGGCGCGTGAAACCTCTGAAACCCTGAAGTATGAAATTCATATATCAGGTTTTGGACCTTGTGCCTTTCAGACCCATGACACTTTTCATCCCACCGACCTGCCGAAACCTCCGAACCTCTGAAGTCAAAAATTTAGACTTCCGGTTTCATACCCTTCTCCTTTCGAGCTTCTCCTTGTCTCAAGCACAAAACAAACCCCCAAAATTGGGACCTCTGAAAGTTGGAAATTCTTGGCACATTGACTCTAAATTCAAGTTTGAACCCGAAACACATAACCCTTTCAGACTTCAGGGTTTTGAGATTTCGGGCCTTGGCTCGTACATTTTGCGTTTGTTCGACAAAGACCCCCAGACCTCTGAACCTTCAAACCTCTGACATCCAAAATTTGGACTTCGGAGTTCAGACTCTGAAATCCCTGATCCATGGCATTGTTGACCTTAAAGGGGATTCGACCCTAAAAGTTCCTGAGCCTTTTCAACTTCAGGGTTTCAGGGTTTCAGGCCTTTTTTATGTTTTTTCCCTACCTGGCTACCGAAACACCGAAATCTAAAACCATTTTTTCACTTATCTCGACCACGAGCATCCTTCAAGTTCCCCACCTATGAGCTTGAAGTTGAACCACCCTTTCATTTCTTTTCTCCAACACCATTTTCTATCCAATCTCACTCTCACTCACCATGTATTCAGATCAGCCAAATTCCTTTTCTATGAAAACCAAGTTGTGCCTTCATTCTTCCTAAAAATTGGTGCTCTACACTCCGCTGATGTCAAGCTTCCACTAATAAAATTCTACATGTTTGGTTAAGACCACTAAACTTGTTTTTGTTAGCTCATCATCCTCCTTATGTGGTTATCCCAACCCATCTGGGCTTGAACTTGAGCCAATGTGTCCTCCCAAGCTCAATGATCCCCTCCTCCCAACTCATTGGAGTTGGTTTGTGACTTACTACGGCTGATGCATGACTTAGCTTTCTGAGCTACTGGGCAAGCTCTGTTTAGACATATAACCACTTTTAGGACCCTGTTAGGTAATTTTTTTCCCATGGGGGAAAAATTTGTCAACAAGTATATTTTACAGATTTTTTGTGCTAGCCACTATCATTTGAAATAATGCCTTAGCTTTTCTTAGTGGAAAAGTAACTGAGTGGGCTATTAAGCATGGTATTTCTCTGAGTAATTCATCCAACTATTACCCTCAAGGTAATGAGTTAGCTGAAAGTATAAATAAAAATATGTTAAATATTATCAGAAGAACACACAAGGAAAACCAAAGATCTGGGTATTTGATTCTAAATTCAATGCTTTGGGTTGATAGAGTGATTCCTAAAATACCAATTGACAAATCACCGTACAAGTTTGTTTATGGTCATGAGACAAGAATGTCTATTTCAATTGAGCTTCATGAATTGGATCTACTACATCAGATGGAATTACTTGAGAATGAACCAATATAAGTTCATTATAAAAAACATATGGAACTTCAAGAGCTAAGATATACATATCACTTAAACATGGAGAAGAATCAGAAATAAATCAAGAGAAATTTTCTAAGAAAAGTTCTTACACACAAGAGTTAAGATTCAAGATTTCTACATATTTTTGTAATTAAAGTGAACATGTCTAAGTAAGAATATAGTTTTAGACTTCCAAATTTCCTAAGCACCTGATGACTATCCTTCTAACTTCTTTCCAACCTTTGAGATTTTTGTTTCACTTTCTACTAGCCTAACTTAGGGACTTCATGTGCAATCATTGTTTAAATATTCTTAGAATGAAATTATTAATCACCAAAATTCTAACCCATTATTAAGGTCTCTCATCTTCAAAGCAAGAAAATTTAGGGTTTGGACAAAGAAAAATTGATTAAGTTATCCATGTCACAAATCATCACAGTATTCTTGATCCACATATTAAAAATACAAATCTTCTAAGAAAAGTTCCTACACAAAAGAGTTAAGATTCATATGATTATCCCCAAACACATTCAAAACATTTACACATATTTGGAGCTTGGTACAAGCTAGGTAGGCTTAAAGCGAACACGTCTACCAATATAAACTTTTTAAGAATCTTCCAAATTTCCTAAGATTGATGACTATCCTTCTAACTTATTTCCAACCTTTGAGAATAAAGCCTAACCTAGGGACATGCCTTTCCAATTAATCATTGTTTAAGTATGCAGAATGAACATTATTTGAATCTTTAAGCTTTCATAAATCAAGTGTATGGATTGCTATTTATCAGAATCATATTTATATTTCTAATTTCAATGTATTTTTGTTTATGGTGCGCTTTAATTAAAACACCTAGCTAGCAAATGAAATTTAGAGGCCTTCTTAAACAATACATAAAAATTCTCCACTTCCTAAGGCATGGCTCATACTTTTGTATGGAAAAGTGATTTTACATGTGAATGTTATATAGATACCCACAAACATGCAAATTATCTAATAAGACTCTAAGACAATAACTTTAGACATTAATGTTATTGAACTAATTCCTACATTCAATGTTAGAAACAACCATGAGTGTTGAAGGATTATCAAAATTTGCATCAAATGTAGAAATTTCACCTTTTAATAAGTGCAATTCATGCTTATTGCAGCTTTTAATTTCACTAAGTGCATTTATGCACGTGATATGGTTTACTAGATCTTTTCCCAGTTTTAGTTTTTTTTTCAGAAGGTTTAGTTTATTAGGAAAGAAACAATTTTGGTTATATGCTTTGACTCCATTCCCAATGGACAAGAGCAAGGCACTGGTCTTAAAGCTAGTATACAGCTTTCCCCACAGGATCGCTAGAAATGTTGACAATTTTTGTACTTATGTGAAAATGGGAAACTAGCAACTTCGTTTTAGACGAGATGAATTGATGTAGTGACTCTAACTAAGGGGAAAACATGTGGGTTCTTAAAGGTTTTAAGTTGTATTAAATGAATCACAAAATAAAAATGCAGCTATGTGTGCTGTTGTAGAATGCAACATCTCACATATGTTGTCATTTCATTGTCACCTTCATCAAAGTCGTATAAAATCCCTGAAGAACTAAAGTAAAAATTTGATAAAGGTGAAAACAACTGCAGACTTGATGATTTTGACTCTGGAACGTCAAACATAGTTGTTATTTACATGGCTAAAGGTACATTATCAGTTAGAGGTATATTAATTCTTGTTATTTCTTTATGTTTGAATGAGATTAATTATGTTTTGAGTTGTTTAGTTCATTCAAAAATTATCATTCACAGTAATCAAATGCAAAAGGAAATATACAACTCAATTATAGAATTTCATTTCATTTATTGATAAACAGATACAAATTCAGTTTTCCCAAACAAGTCATGGGATGTAACTTATGAATATTGAAGTAAAATATAATTTTAGGGCTAATAAAGCTAAAAGAAAAAACCGATTTTAGAAAAAACCCACCATTTCCTTTGGTTCTTCTCTTGGTCTTCATCCAGTTCCAGCTCCTTCATCTTCATCTTCTGCATCATTTTGTTTTATCATTGTCCCTGAAAATAAAAGGAGAAAACACTTTTCAGTCATTGAGCACAAGGTTTAATATGTATGCCTATGCTAATAGTTTCATGCAAATGAATCATTTTAACTCAATAGGCATAAGTTACATCAAAGCTGATACATAACTGAGAAATTACTATTTTGCAAAAAAACATGTGATAGATCAAAATCATGACAAAAGAGGAAGAAAATAAAGTTACTATAGAATGCAAGAGAGGATGAAAGCCTATTTATTTTCTAACTAGTTTTTCTAAATGTGTAGGAACATGTAGTAGATAAAAAGAAAATACTAAATGTTGTATTTTTAAGAACAAAAACTACTTTCCAAGAATTTAAGTATTAGTGAATATAAAAGGAAGTCATTGTTAAACACATTTTTAACAATCAAATCAGAAAGTACTACAACCTATAAGGTTAATTAAAGTAGTGTATACATTTCACAATGATCAAGTTTGGTCAAATTCAAGGTCTAATTTAAAGGTGAACTCTACAGTATTCTTTAAGTGAGTAACTTGTAGATAAAAGTTCCATAAGCAACATTACACCTTCACTACAACTTTTTTTGTAAGATAAACAACTTAGCTACAAATTTTGAGTCAAAAAATTATATCAGAAACAACTTTAAATTTTTCAAAATGCTTTGTCAAGGAAAAACTTTTAGGTGCACACTTTCATCATTTAGCATGATTCAAAACAGAAAGGAACAACTACTACTATATTTATAGAATACTTAATTCATCATCTCAGTATCAAGCATGATCAATACAATGTCATCTAGAATAGTCAATACTATAAAACTTGAAGGTGCCAAGAAAATGGGACATCAGTTATAAGCCTTCAAGGCTATAGACTAAACTAAGGTTTCATCCATGCCATTTCATATTGATCAAGGGATAGAAGAAATTACAGAAAAGAAGGTATTCACATAAAGTCTAAGATGTTTCACCACTCCCAGAAAGGAGAATAAAAATATTACAATTCAAAATTTTGACAAAAAAGAGGCATCTAGTTCTAAGATAATTTTAAAAACATTTTGTTAGGCATAAAAATTATCTTAATTCATCATTAGTTGATATTTGAACAAATGTAATAAGTTAATGTATTTAATTTAATTTTTTTAAACTTATGTCAATAGGTATTAGTTATCCATAGTTGTTAGTTAACTAAGTGATTTTGTTCACATCCCTATGTTTTTGGAATCATGTTCTATCTTGCATATTTTGTTCCTGGATGATTTATGTTGGTGCTCAGAATTGTCTCGCCCCATTTGTGCCCTTGAAAACTTATTGATTTCCATCCTCTATCATTTTATCCTTCCCCGTATGGTGCTTAATAGGTCTTATTGCCATTTTTAGTCTGCTCTTGGGTCAAGGATCATGTGTGGGTCTATATTTGTCTCATGGTTCCTTTCTTCCTCTAAAAAAGCTTTATATTTTGGGTCTCCCATTCTTTTTCCCTTCAAAACTCACGTTTTACCATTTTCTCCATTCTCCACAGTTAGAATTTGTTGTTCTTGCCGTATTTTCCCTAGGTACTTGAGGAGAAATAATTTGATGTGTCCCTAAGGATCGTGTTTGAGCCTTGAAATAGTCTAAATTATCTACCCTTGAAAAAAACACCATTTCCTTACTCGAATGGACATTTGTCTATGTTTTACGGTTTGATAGGTGTTTCTCCTAGACAAATTTACATCATTTAGTTGACAGGGAAATGTGGCACATCTTGGTTGGATACAGATCAACTTAATACTTCGAAAATTCCATGAAAAGCCTCATTTTTTAAATGTGTCCACATGGAGGAACGACGCTTGTTTGAGAATTTACTTTCAAAATGTTTTCGGGAATTCCAGGACACGTGGAGGAACGGTGCTCATTTGTAGAGATAATTTTTGGTTTTTCCTTGGAATAACACGAGGAGGACACGTGGAGGATTTCGCTACTTGGCCCCGACTTAGAAAAATTTTCATACAGTTTGGGCAATTTGACAGAACATGACACGTGGTGAGCACGCGCTCATTCAGGGTCTTCAACTTCGGCACCATTTTGAAGAAGTGCCATGAGGACGCGTGGGGCATTCCACTCGCTTTGCATATTTTCTTGGAATTTTCAATGGCCAAGGAAGACTGCCTCAGAGCTTGACACGTGTTGCCCTCCGCAAAGCTTCAAACCTTCAAACAAATTTTGTCGGAGTAGGACATGTGGTGAGCCCGTGCTCGTTCAAGGTATCAAATTTTTGGGGATGCCTCAAGGTGCGCCATTATGACACGTGGCAATTTGAAAAGTCATAAGAGGTGGGGAAGTGAACCATTGGAGGTAACTTAAAATTTTTGCCTCTTTGCCTCATAAAGGTTAAAATATCAAAAATGGCCTACAAGCCTGATGGGAAATAGTAAATGTTTTGCCCCAGTTAATGGCGAAGGTGCAGAACCGTAGAGGAAAATTGGAAAATTTTCCTTTTGAGAAAAAGGAGTTAAAAGTAAAAGGGGAAGCATAGTTCCACTGGGACCCACATTGGGACACGTGTCAAAATCATTTCTCAAGGGTGGATCTATGAGTAAAAACTTTGAAAATTTTCTTTTTTCCAAAAGATATTCAAATGGAAAAATTTCTCTTCGTTTCTTGTGGAGCCCACCTTTGGACATGTGTCAGGCGTATTTTCAAAAGCAAGGTGTATAGAAAAATGGGAAATTTATCCATTTATTACAAAAGGGTTATAAAAGGTCAAAGGAAGCCCCCGATCCTATTTTTACATCTCCCGCGTGGATGGCCCACTTTCAAAATCAAAGATCAATGACTGCTAAGTGTCTAAATATGATTTTCCCCCCATTTTTCTATAAAACTCTTGAGAGTGTGAGTCTTCATGATTTCTTCATATTTTCTAAATGCCAAACAGAGGATTGAGTTAATTTTGATATCTAGAGTTTGGCCGGAGAGATCTAGAGATGTCTTTCGCCATTAAAACGGTCTGACTCTTAAGCCCGATCTGGTTTTTCATTTTTCTTCTCCTGAGCACACAAGAGGCCAGATATGATTGATATGGGGTGAAACTGGTTGGCGAATGGATGGAGGCATGTTTTTATGAAGAAAAGAGCTGAATGCGGGAAGAAATCTAAGATATTTTCCCTCGAGCACCTAGAAACTTTTACAGATCTGATTTTGCGAATCACAAAAGAATCATGGCAACCACTGGTGCATTTAAATTTTTTGTCTTTTAGGAGGAAGGGGATCTATTGGAAATGCTATAAAGGGCACGAATTCATCGTGTAAATGGTTAAGAGTTTTTAAAAAGATCAAGACTGATTTTCTGTGGCAAAAAAAGCTTGACAGAGCCCATCCATTTTGAGAAGTCATCTAGAGAAGCCTGTATATATATATTTGTTACAAATTTGATCATGTCAAGGTGGTTGTAAGTGTACAACCATTGAAAAAAATTTAGATTGTTCTGGGAACTTTCCCTTGCTAATAAATTTGATCAAACTTTGAGTTATTCTGTGTCAATCTTGTGTAAAGTGTATTTATTTCATCTCTGAGTGCATACGAGTAGTTTTTCTTTTTTCTATTGCAATCCTGTACCAAGATATAGTCCAATCACATAGGTATCAGTCCTTGTGATAGTTTAGTGGCATCTAAAATTCCATTTCTCATAAGATCCTTCATCTAGGAGTGAGATAAACAGTTTAAAATCACTTTTCTTTAATTTTGTTGATAGAGATTCTTTATAAGCATCTTGGTGTATCTCAGGCATGACTTGGTTTAAATCTTGGTGCTTTATTGTGTCCTCTAACACGATCCTTTGTGATAGAATCCCATAGGTTGTGTGAAAGAGTGTTGATCTAGGCCTCCATTGAAGCACATATTCTAGTTGAGGAAACAATTTAACTTTTTGTGGCATTTTGTTGATGGAATCTTTCAATTTTGCATAAGCTCTCAAGGATCTAGTGACTCAAGTTCATCTTGTCTCCCCTCTAACCAAAAAATCTACTTAAAACAACTAATCCCACCCATACTACCCTTGTTTTTGCTCTGTATACCCACATAAGAAAAAAATCCTTTTACTGAAATATCCATAATAGATCAGGGTATCAAATGTATTTAGTAACCTTTGCCTTGTTGTGAAAGTATCTTCATGATCTGGAAGTGACAACTCGTGAGAGTCATATCTGGTGTGTTGATCATATTTTCCCCAAGGCCTTCTCCATATAATTTATGCAAAAGAAAGGTACCTGCAATCTTCTTTCAAATAATAGAGGTTACACAATGGTTTCCCTTACCTTTGTTGAAAGGCACAAAAAAAAATTTTGAGGATCAGATCACATCCTTTTGAGGTGTTATCCATCTCTCCAAAAATCCAAGTTACAAAAGGAAAACTAGATTTCTCCCCGGCTACAAAACAACATACATTTATGATCTGTCTACCTCTAAGCTCCCTATTGAATTTGTGTTACTGCTTGGTTTGAAAAGGAAAAAAAATTGGGTACCAATAATTTCCATGAGGGGCAATAGGGAAAGTTAGGGGAAATATGCTATTCCTACATATTTAATCATATTAGAAGATTTGTTTCCATATATTGTGGATGAGATAGAAGTTTTCCAATATCTATAAATATTGCATCTCTCTCATTTGTTTATAATGTTTGATTTTGGTATTAATAAAATACATAAGCACTATCTTGTTTCTATGCAAATATTTTGTGTGAAATATTGTTTTCAAGTATTCATTGTAAATATTTGGTATCAGAGCAGTATTTTGATCCAGAGAGAGTGTAGGAAATTTTATGGAATTATAGGGAGATATGGAGAAATTATAGAGCTAGGAGGAGCCATAGATTCCCCCAACCATTTCACATCCGCTACCCAAATCCACACCATGATTCGCAAATTCATTTGCAGTTGAAGAACACCTAGAGTGCAATCAGATGACCTTGTAGAGATGGATGCAACTTTGTTGCAAAAGGTGGCATTGTTTCATTCTCTAGTATTTAAAAAAATACTTGTACCTGCAATATTTTTTTCAAGTGGAAGAATTTTAAAAATATATATACAATATTTTTGTACAATATATAGAATGGTACCTGATCCTTTGGCTGCTAGACTTACTGTGGTGGAAGAAACAAAATTCATTGATTGGTGTGATAGATGTTTCATGCCCCATGCCCCTTGTGAAGAAGATCAATAAGAAGAAAATGCAGTTGATGATAAGAATGATGATGATGTTCTCATGACAGGATGCTCCACTAGCTCACAACAAAGGACAACCTCAATTGAGGTGATAAGCTCCATAATTGTTGCCACTTTTTAGGACTGCATTCATAGAGTAGATATTCTCCCTCCATCTCATACTTTAGAAGTAGATAATGTACAAGATTTTGAATTGCCCAATAATTACTTTAAATATTTAAGATATTTAATGATAAAAATGTATGATGGAGGAATCCCATCTAAGGAAGACAGGTAATTATTAATGAATGTTGTTGTGGCTCAAGAGAAGGAATATAACACAAGAAGTAAGGATGTCAAAGGGGCGGGGCCTCAGCCAGGCCAAAATATCCCTTACTTTCTAACATTCCTAAAGAGGCTCCTAGGAAAGATCCATCTGCCAAAAGCCTTGCAATTCCAAGAAAAAATCATACCCCTCCTTATGCTCAAGTTATCAAGAGTCCTGTACCACCTAATGAGTGTGTTAGCCTTTCTTCCAATATTGCCTTGCCCAAGAATGTCCCATATGAAATTGCCCAAGTTTTGAGTCAAATCAAAGTCTCTGTTCTAATTTTTGAGTTGCTTAGGATTCCTGAGCATAAGAGGAAAGCATTTGAATACTTGGGATTGAGTGAAGAGAAGACAACCCTAGGAAGAAATGTGAACATTATGGAGAATCCTCTAGTCATTGAAGAGTCTGAGACACCATCAACATCAGAAGAGCTAGCTGAACCACCTGAGGTTTATTTGGGGACATGTTTGGTAGACTCTTAGCTGAATGTGGATCCATTCTTCACTACTTTGATAATCAAGGATGGGTTTCTCCATAACTACATGCTTGACTCAAGGGCATCATGCAATGTCATGCCTTTCGAGGTCATGAATGAGCTGAATATTAAGGTAACAACAACATATGGGAAGTTCACTTCCATGGACTCTAGAGAGGTGCTAGTCATGGGATGTGTGAAGGGTTTGGTGGTACAACTTGTAACCTATGCAAGTAAAAATTTAAAGCTTGATGTTGTCATAGTTTATTGCCAAACCAAGTGGAGTATGTTATTGTCAAGAAAATAGGCTGCAATTGTTGGTGGTAGTGTCCAAATGGACATGTCTTATGCCACCATCCCAGTTGAGGGCATCCTTGTCAGGCTATATGGGGAGAAGAAAATGTTGCACCTTATTAAGGATCCCAACAATGCTTCCTATGAAGTATTGTATACAAATGTTGATGATGACAAATTTTTGGGATTTGCTGATGAAAAAGAGCACAAGATTGAGGATTCTAAGTGTCTTGAGTAGGTAGAATCTCCTTGGACTTTATTGTTTGGTGGAGCTTGCTCCAAATTTGGAAATGGTGTCAGTGTTGTCCTAATTTCTCCAAGCCATGAAAGGTTTGTTTTTTCCTTTAAGTCTAATTTTGAGTGTACTAACAACATTGCTGAGTATGAGTCATTGTTGTTAGGTTTAAGAATTTCTTGGAAGTATGGTGTCAGGGACATCATCGTGAAAGGAGACTCAGAGCTAGTTGTCAAGCAAGTTAGAAAACTCTATGCCGCAAAGAATCAGTGACTGAAACAGTACAAGAATGTAGTTTGGGACTTCATTGAGATGTTTGACTCCTTCAACATTATGCATCATGACAGGAGGTTCAATGACTTGGCAGAAAATCTTGCAGTGTTGGGGTCTCGGTTTGACATTTCTGCAACATCCCCTTATTGTGAATATGAGGTGGAGGTAGTGACAAGAGCCTCTATCCCTGACAATATAAAACATTGGTAGGTTTTTGATGATGAGGCTTAGGTCAGAAGGTACCTGCAAAATGATGGAGATTTTTCTGATCAAAACATTGATTGGGAGCCAACATTCTATACAATAGAGGGGAAGGAAATCTTATTTGTAAAAGGCATTATCCAACTAAAGACCAACATCATTCCTAGAGGGCTGGTTGCTCTTGAATCGAATTTTAATAATGTTAATTGCATTATTCATAGGCATATGGCAGCCTTCAGGGATGTTGAGGAGCATGACCTTGACATGAAGGAGAAACCAAGGAATATTTGGTTGGGCAGCAATCTCAACAAAGATGAAAAGCAGTCATACATCCAGTTGTTAAAGAAATACCAAGATTGCATGGGTTGGACTTATTCTGAGCTCAAAGCATACAAAGAAGACCTGTTCCAGCATGAGATTCCCTTGGATCCCAGTGAAAAACCCTTCAGGCAGAAGCAGAGGCCATGTAATCCTCTATTATCTCTCAAAATGCAATAGGAGCTGAAGAAGCTAAGGGATGGAGGAATTATCTAGTCCACAAGGTATTATTCTTGGGTTGCCAAGCTAGTGCCAGTAAGAAAGAACAATGGTGACATTAGGTTGTGTGTGGAATTCAGGAATCTAAACAAGGCCTCAAATAAGGAGAACTATCCTTTACCTAACATGGAGCACATGCGGTAGTTGGTGACTGGTTATGAGTTGCTTTTTACTTTAAGTGGATTCTCTGGTTATAATCAAGTCATGGTGAAAGAATTAGAAAGAATCAAGAAAACCTTCACTACTCCATGGGGAACATATGTATATATTAGGATCCCCTTTGGTCAAATGAATACTAGAGACACTTTTCAGAGAGCAATGGATGTTGATTTTGCTGGTTACATCAATGACTTTATTATTGTTTACCAAGATGATGTAACCGTGTTTTCAAGAAGGATAAGTGACCACTTACTGCACTTAGAGAAGATATTGATTTGATGTAGGGAATATGGCATCTCACTCAATCCAAATAAATGCCATTTTGGAGTGAAGAAGGAAAAATTTCTTGGTCACATTGTGTCATAGGAAGGAGTGATGATTGATCTAGAAAGATTGGTGGTCATCATTAAAGTCCCAATTCCAAGAACTTCAGTCCTTCTTTGGGCAGATAAACTTCATTAGAAAGTTTATATCATTTTTTTCTGAGTTGACTATCCCAAACACTTCCATGTTAAATAAGGATCAGATCATATAATGGAAAGAGGCTGCCATCCAAGATTTCAATGGAATCAAAGAGGCATTGAAGCATGCCCCTAGTTTAGCAGCCCAAGATTACAAGAAACCTTTCCAACTATTTTATTTTTCTTCAGAAAACACTATTTCTCTTGTCCTGCTACAGAAGGATGATGAAGGGGCTGAGAGGCCCATTGCCTTTTTCAATAAGGTTTTGCAAGGATCAGAACTAAAATACACCATCATGGAAAAGAAGGCATTTTCTTTGGTCAAAGCAAAAAAGGTTTTCAGGCCTTATATTTTGAGTTCAAAAGTTGTTGCTTATGTTCCCCATACCATGGTAAAAGACATCCTATCAGAAATGGAAGTCTCAAGTAAAATATGTAGATCGGTGAACAAATTGCAAGAGTATGATATGGACATCCAAACCATGAAGTTGGTGAGAGGTTTGGGGTTAGCTAAGCTCATGGCTGAGAGAAACTTTCAGACGATTGAGGTAAATGAGATTGAGGAAGCAAGGGAAGCTATTTTTGAAATATGGATGAGTTCTGAGTGGTACAAGGATGTGATGTTCTATCTCAGACACTTCAACTACCTTGAGCATTTGAATAAGAACCAGAAAAGAGATCTTAAGTTGGATTCCCAAAAATATGTCATTACTAATTTTGGGTTGGCATGGAAGAACCCAAAGGGAGTCCTCTTAAGATGCATCACTGAAGATGAAGCCCCAAAAATAATTTATAACCTTCATGGAGGAGTTTGTGGGGGACATTTTGCTACAAAAGTCACAATACATAAGATCCTAAGGGTTGGTTATTGGTGGCCAACTCTTTTCAAGGATGCAACCATGTTGGTAAGAATATGTGAGATTTGTCAGCGTTTCTCTTGAAGGCTGAAGGATTCAGGCTTCCTACCTTTGCAGTTTGTATCATTTGAAGGCCCATTTAAGCAATGGGGAATGAACTTCATTGGTGAGATTTCAGACCCTTCAAGTTTTGGCCATAAGTGGATTCTTGTAGCCACTGATTACTTTACCAAGTGGGTGGAAGCCGTCCCCACCAAGAAGGCTACACACCAAGTTTTCATGGATTTTGTGCTAAAAAATATTATTTGCAGGTTTGGAGTACCAGTAAAAATCATAGCTGATAATGCCATGAGTTTCAGGGCTAGACCTCTAGTGGAAATGTGTAAATGATATGGGATCAATTTGACATATGCCTCTAATTATAATCCCCAAGGAAATGGACAACCTAATTCCAGCAATAAGAATTTTCTAAAGATTCTCTTAGAGTTAAAAAAGAGAAAATGGGGTGAACAACTGAAGTTTATTGTCTAGGCTGATAGGATCACTATCAAAATAGCCACTGGAAAGAGTCCATTTGAGTTGGTATATAGTACTTAGGCCCTGCTGCCCCTGCATACACAATTATCTTCATATCAGTTCATTCATCAACTAGAAGATCAATAAGTGAGTCCTCATGATGCCTGCATCAACCAGATTGTTGATCTTGATGAAGAGAGAAGGGAATCCCACCAAAGGCATATAAAGTTCATAGAAAAGATGGAGAAAGTATTTGACGATAAATTTACTCCTAGAGCCTTCAATATTGGAGATCTTATGCTACTATGGGATAACAGGCATAAGGATAAGGGAAAGCATGGCAAGTTTGATTCATTATGGATGGGCCCTTACTCAATTGACATCAGGATTTGTTTACACACCTTCTTCTTGAAAGATATAGATGGTGAAATTGTTGAAATCCATGTTAATGTCAGGAATCTGAAGCATTTCTTGGATTGATTCCTCTAAATCAAGGTAAACACCTCTTGTACAGTGTATAGTTAGTTGTTTGTTTCCTATTTTGTGTTTTGGTCCGTCATGGTCCTTTTTGACTTGTTTTTGCTAGCTTCTTTATTTGTTTTTAGAGATAGTTCTGTTGCTCTACCTTGCAAAGATGAATCGGTTGTCCAATGGATATTTTTGCACTTGGTCTGCTATTTTTCTTGTGCCACTCACAGGGAGTTCCCATCCCTACGTTGGAGCCAATGTTGGTGCTCAGAATTGTCTCGCCCCATTTGTGTCCTTGAAAAAATATTGATTCACGGCCTCTGTCATTTTATCCTTCCCCGTATGGTGCTTGGTCGGTCTTATTACCATTTTTAGTCTGCTCCTGGGTCGAGGATCATGTGTGTGTCTATATTTTTCTCATGGTTCTTTTATTTCTCTGAAAAATCTTTGTATTTTGGGTTGCGTTTTCCCATTTTCTCCATTCTCCATTGTCATATTTTCCCTAGGTACTTGAGGAGAAATAATTTAATGTGTCCCTACGGATCATGTTTGAGCCTTACAACAGTCTAAATTCTTTTTGGTTGAAGAAAACCTCATTTCCTGGCTCGAATGGATGTTTCTCTGTGTTTTACAGTTTGACGGGTGTTTCTCCTGGTCAAATTTACATCATTCAATTGATAGGGAAATGTGGCACCTCTTGGTTGGATGCGAATAAACTTAATACTTCGTAAATTCCATGAAAAGCCTCATTTTTAAAATGTGTCCATGTGGAGGAATGACGCTCATTTGAGAATCAACTTTTTGGTTCAGCTTTGAAGTAGCACCGGGAGGACACGTGGAGGCTTGTATTGGGTTTCCCATACTTAGACAAATTTCAAAAGGTTTTCGGGAAGTCCAAGACACTTGGAGGAACGACACACATTTGAAGATCTACTTTTTGGTTTTGCCTTGGGGTAGCGCCAGGAGGACATGTGGAGGCTTCCGCTGCTTGGCCCGGAATTAGAAAAAAAATCATATAGTTGGGGCATTTTGATGGAATAGGACACATGGCGAGCTTGCATTCGTTCAGGGTGTTCAACTTGGGCACCATTTTGAAGAAGTGCCATGAGGACACGTGGGGCATTCTGCTCACTTTGCAAATTTTCTTAGACTTTTCAAAGAGCAAGCAAGACTGCCTCAAAGCTTGACACGTGGTGCCCTCCGCAGAACTTCAAGCCTTCAAAAAAAATTTGCCGGAGCAAGACACGTGACAATTTTAAAAGTCATAAGGGACAAGAAAGTGGACCATTGGAGGCAACTTAAACTTTTTTCCTCTTTGCCTCATAAAGGTTAAAATATCAAAAATGGCCCACAAGCCTGATGGGAAATAGTCAATGTTTTGTCCCAGTCAACGGTGGAGGTGCGAACCCACGGAGGAAAATTGGAAAGTTTTCCTTTTGAGAAAAAGGAGCTAAAAGTAAAAGGGGAAGCGTAGTTCCGCTGGAACCCAAATTGGGACACGTGTCAAAAGCATTTCTCAAGGGTGGAGCTGTGGGGAAAAACATGGAAAATTTTATTTTTTTCCAAAAGAGAGTCAAATGGCAGAATTTCTCTACGTTTCTTTTGGGGCCCACCTCAGGACACGTGTCAGGCCCATTTTTAGAACTAGAGGTGCAGAGAAAAATGGGAAATTTTTCCACTTTTTTCAAAAGGGTCAAAAAATGTAAAAGAAAGCCCCCGAGCCTGTTTTTGCATCTTCCATGTGGACGGACCACTTTAAAAATAAAAGATCAATGGATGCTGAGCATCTAAATCTATTTTTCCCCCCCATTTTTTCTGTTAAATTCCTGGGAGTTTGAGTCTCCATGATTTCTTGCTATTTTCTACACGCCAAATAGAGGAGCGATTTAATTTTGATATCTAGAGTTTGGTGGGAGAGATCTGGAGATGTCTTTTTCCATTAAAACGGTCTGACTCTCAAGCCCGATATGGTTTTCCGTTTTTCTTCTCCTGAGCACGCAAGGGAGCATATTTGATTGATATGGGGTGGAAGTGGTTGACGAATGGATGGAGGTGTGTTTTTTCCTGAGAAAAGAGTTGAATTTTTTACAAAAGGTGACATTGTTTCATTCTCTGGTATTTAAAAAAAATACCTATACCTGTAATATTTTTTAAAGTGGAAGCATTTTAGAAATATATATACAATATTTTTGTATTATGGGAACTCGAGATTTCCAAGATCCCCACATAACTTCTCCTTCATGTTCTTTGTGATTTGTTTTTCAATATATATGGCAAGAGAATTGTACATGTCTGTGAGAATATCTCTTTCCAAAGCGTCTAAGCCTGGAACAATTGAGGATGACTAACAAGATTAGAGATCATCTTGCAAGAAGAAAATATTTCACGATGGCTAAGGTTAGTCTGAAAGTGAACCTACAAAATAGAAAGGTGAGCAGTGAAGCCTGCAAACATCTGAAACGCTTATTTGTAGAGAACTTAGTTAAATCGGCCAAAAATGTGAAAGAATTCTCAGGAATGCAATAAAAGAAAGGAAAATGGTGGATATATTGAAGGTGGTAGAGAAAACAATGGTCAACATGGACAGGAAAGCCATAATTCATGTTTAGTTTACAAAAAACCACTTTTAATTCTTTTTTTCCATTTTTTGATTTCGCGAAAAAAATTAGGATTGAATTTTTTTCTATTTTTTGAAAGGGGCCCGAAAAGATATTGAAATTGTAACTTAAAAGATCCATAACATTCAATTGGTACCTCGGATTGAGGTATAATTTTTTTTGAAAGTGAGTGTTTTTGTAAGCTCTACGTCTTGGTCTAGTTTTTACTAAGATTTTTTTTTTTAGAAAATGCAAAAATTAGAGTTTTTATATTTGAAAAGAGGACAAAGAGTCAAAAAAAAATTCAAAACAGCCAAGAGAGACATTTTATGTTTACAAATTGGCCATAGAGCCAAATTTCTAACAAGGCCAATAGTGCAAATAATTTATTATACATGGCCGCAACGGATCCCAAAAATAAATAAATAATTTTTTATTTTTTTTGGGGGGGGGGGGTTGTTGTGCATGATTTAAGGGGGGGAAAGTGTTCATTGTTTTCTTCAATGATTTATCGCTTTTCACAATGGTTGCAATTATGATACCAAAATTATTTTTTACAGATCCTCAACTTTTGTGTTCTTATGATTATCTAGCTTGGAAAACAAGAATTCGTGAACAACTTGATTTTTAAAATCAATTGTTCGTTATTTATGGTACATTAACAATATCTGCAACAGATGTTACACAACAAGCTACATTTGATCTGGCAAATCAAAAGCAAAGATAATAATACTATTTAGTGTTTCAAATGAGGTGCAACCTCATATTCATGAGATCCCTACAATGAAATAATATTGGGACAAGTTGAAAGCATTATATGAGTCCAAAAATAAGAACACTAGGTTTCATCTGTAGAGTCAACTATTGAACTTGAAAATGCAACCAACTGCGAAAGTTGAAAAGTTTTTGAGAAGAGTAGCAAATTTGTGTGCATCACTTCAATCTTTGGAAGAAGAAGTAACTCACACATCACTCGTACCTATAGTATTGAAAGCTCTTTCTTTTTCTTATAGGATTTTTGTAACCACATTAAACATAAGTGGTAAAAAAATCATTTAAAGATTTAGTGAATATGTTACAAAAAAGAGGAAGTTATTCACTCAACTACTGAAACTGAAGAGCATTCACTTGTTTCTAATGAAAAACAAAAAAATAGGCTAAGTCTAGTAAACAACCTCAGAAGCAAGGTAATACTCAACAAGGCCAAAAGGACCAACAAAAATGTTTGATTTGTGGTCGAAAAGGACATGATTTAAAAACTTTTTGGTACAACACATTCCAATAGGGAACATCAAATGGTAAAAATATTAATTATGAACAAAAAAAATATGGTTGACAATAGAGTAAATAGGGACAAAATAGTCAAAAATGGAAGAAGAAACCAACTCAACAAGGAAATGTAGCCAAAAAAAAGGATCAATTTGATAATGATGACTTCTTATATTCTACATAGTCAAATTAAGTATCCAATTCTATAAATCAAATTTGGTATCTCGAATCGTGTGCAACTCGACACATGACAGGAAAGAAAGATTAGTTCTTCACAATGCATAAAACACCCACCAAAAATCATGTCTCTTTGGGTGATGATACATCATATAGTGTTGAAGGCATTGGTTCCATTTCACTGCCACTTGGGCAACATAATTGTAAAATTACAGATGTTCTTTATGTGCCTGGTTTAACAAAAAATTTGTTATCTTTGAGTCAATTATTAGATCACAATCTCAAAATTGACTTTTATTATAAACGGGGTAAAAAGATGTTCCAAATTCGAGATAAGTCATGAAGTTTCAAAATTGTTGCAAATGCTTCAAATTTAGGAAGAATGTTTTAGTTATATTTTGTTCAACGAAATGATCAAGCACTTGTAGCGAATGATACATCATCAGCTCAATGATGGCATCGAAGACTTGGACATGTGATTTTTGGATATCTTAACACACTTTGTTGATACGACATGCTTAGGGGTTTACAACCTCTAAAAAAGGGTATACATAAATTTTAGCATTGTTTGACAGGAAAACAAAATAGAGAACGATTCAAACATAGTACATTTTGGGCTAAACAAAACTTGACTTGGTACATACCAATCGATGCAGACCAATGAGAATTAGGAACATTGGGTTTCAATATTTCATGCTCTTTGTTGATGTATTTTCAAGAAAAATATTGAAATTTTGTCTTTATATAAAAGACCAAGCGTTTGAAACTTTCAAGAAGTTCAAAGCCCTTGTTGAAGTAGAGTTTGGTATGAAAATAAAAACATTCCACTTAGCTCGAGGGGAAGAATACACCAGTAATGAGTTTAATAATTATTTTAAAACAAGTGGAATTTTTCTTGAAATAGCTCCTCATCACACACCGCAAAAAAATGGTGTTGTTGAAAGGAAAAATTGTACTATCATGAATCTGGTGTGATGTATGAGTGATGATGTAGGTTTATCGAAAACGTTTTTGGCCGAAGTAGCTAAAACAACATTCTATTTACTAAATAGAGTTCCCACTGCAGCTCTTGATGGAATAACAACTCAGGAAGTATGGTCAGAGCATACGCCATCTATTTCACACCTTAGAGTTTTTTTATGTAAATCGATTATGCACATTCCTAAGAAACAAATAACTAAGCTTGATATCAAATAAGAAAAACTTATCTTCTTGGGATACAACGATGAAGCACTTGGCTACAGACTTATGGATCCAAAAAAAAGGAGGGTATACACTAGTCGGGATGTTGAGTTCTTTGAGAAGAAAGAAGCAAATTCTCCTTCCATACACTTACATGATAAAAAAATCATCCCTAGATAGTGAAAACAGATGATGGTAATCACTTTGATGATGAAATTAATGATCGGGAAGATGGTGAATTTCAACCACCCATAGGAACCACAAAAAGTATGCCTAAATGGTATACAAGTATGATTAGAGATGCAAAATTGGATAGTTTCTCAGACACATCTACCACTAGAATAAGGACTCGCAATGTGTCTTGAAATGAGGTCAATTTGGAATTAATGGGTAAATTTGTTGAAACTACTGAGCCATCCACATTTTAAGTAGCCTTACAGTCAAAACCTTGGAAATTTTCTATGGATGTAGAGTATAAGCCAGTCATGAAAAATAATACATGGCAACTTACAGATATTCCACCAGGGAAAAAGCTAATGAGATGCAGATGCATTTTCAAAACAAAGTATGAAGCTAATGAAAAAATTGATAAACATAAGGCTAGAGTAGTTGCTAAGGGATATGCTCAAAAAGAAGGCATAGATTATGAGGAGACTTTTCCTCCCACGGCTAGGATAAAAACATTCAGGTTATTATTTTTTGTAGCTGCATAATTTGGTTTGAAATACACCAAATGGATGTGCAAAGTTCCTTTCTTAATGGTGATTTATAGGAAGAAGTTTACATGCCTCAACTATAAGGTTTTGTCATACTAGGTAAAGAGGAAAACATATGTAAACTCATAAAATCACTATATGGTTTAAATCTATCTCCTAGGGCATGGTATATTAAAATCGATGAGCATCTCATTCAACATGGATTCAACAGGAGTCCATTTGATCCTTATATCTAGCTCAAAAATCCATGGGGGAGATAGTGATCATTGTAGTATATGTCGATGATCTAGTCATCACTAGAGAATCAGTGAGGATGATTGAGTCAACAAATAAAGATATAACATTATCATTCGACATGAACGATCTCAGGCTTCTACATTATTGTCTTCGACTTGAATTTTGGCAAAGAGAAAAACATATCTTTCTATCACGATTTATATATGCCAAGAAAATGCTTGATAAATTCACTATGATGGATTGTAAGTCATTTTCCACACCTATGGAGACAAGACTTAAATTGTCTCAAACAGATCCATCACCATAAGTAAATGCAAATCTCTATTGGTAATTGATCAGGAGTCTCATCTACTCAACTTACACTAGGCCATATATCAGCTATTCAGTCATCTATCTTTCACGGGTCATGTAAGAACCAAGGGTTTCTCACTGGAAAGAAGAAAATTTGATACTAAGGTACATCAAAGGAAGTATGGACGATGGACTAGAATACAAGGAGAATAATAACTTCTTCTTGACAAAATATTTCGATTCAGATCATGTAGGAAACATAGATTATAGGAAATCCACTTCATGATTTGTATTCTTTTTGGGATCTAGACCGATATCATGGGGGAGTAAGAAGAAGACTTGTGTTTCAAGATCCTCCAGAAAATCAAAATATCATGCAACAAGTGTAGATATCTTTGAAGAGATATTTCTCCAATGTATACTTGAAGGATTGGGAATACCATATAAAGATCCAACTATCTTACATGTTGATCATGAAGGAGTAGTAAAACAAGTTCAAAATCTTATTTTTCATGAGCGGTGTATACACATTGAGGTGTAGGTACATTTCATTCATGAACATGTTCAAAACAACAACATCCATCTCCAATATTTCTCAACAAATATTTAACATGCAACAATTTTCACCAAATCACTTTCTCAAGGTAAATTTGAGGGTTTTAGAGAATTTCTCATGTTCACTTGAGACCATGCTGAATTAAGGGGGGAATATTAGGAATAAAAATTAACTTAATTCTACATTAGTTGATATTTCAATAAATTGAATAATTTAAAGTATTTAATTTAAATACTTTAAAATTATGTCAATAGGTATTAGTTATCCTTATTTGTTAGTTAACTAAGTAATATTGTTCTCATCCCTATGTTTGTGGAATTATCTTGCATATTTTATTCTTGGATGATTTCCATGAGGGGAAATAGGATCAGTTAGGAGAAATATGATATTCCTACATATTTTCTCATATTAGATGATTTGTTTCCATATATCGTGGATGAGATAGATGTTGTCTAATATCTATAAATATTGTAGATCTCTCATTTATTTGTAATGCTTGATTTTGATATTAATAAAATACATAAGCATCGTCTTGTTTCTATATAAATATTCTGTGTCAAATATTGTTTTCAAGTATTCATTGTCAAGAGATTTCAAGATCCATTACAGTTCATCAAGTAACTCGAGAAAAAAAGTAGTAAACTAAAGAAAGCACCTAAACTTACAAATTGCCTTGAGGAATTGAATTTATCTTTTCAAATACATGTGCCATGAGGGAAAGAAAATTTCATCTTTTCATAAAGGAACAACATGATAATATTGAAGTATCTGGGACTTTCAGAATGGAACAGATACAACTAAAATAACTGGATGATCATAATCCAAAACAAGTTACAGGTACAGATAGATGACTAAATTTTATAAATTTATCAAGTACAATGTAGAATCATGGAACATTTCTCTATAATTCAAAGTCCACGTACAGCTACCTACAAGTACAATGACCAAACTCATTGCAGTCAACAAAGTATAATAGGTACAAAAATGCTGAAAATTCCAAATATTTTCAATGATTTATATTGAAATAACAAATTTCTTCAATTATAATAATACATAAGAGTATGAATATAACAGGGAGGGTAGTAGTTTCTATCCAGAGAAAGCTACAAAGTTTAACCTAAAAGAAAAATATTTTTCAGTTCCAAGTGAATGAAGGGTTCAATCTTCATCAAACAATAAGGAAAATACAACATATCAAAGCATCTAGACTTCTAATTAGTAACTGATTATTATTCCAGTCACCCCTGAAATTTATAGTCCAATTAACTACATAAATTCAAAGTATTACAGAGGGATTTTTAATTGAATTTTATCACCTCATTAACCATGGAGAATTAAGTGTTGCTCTAAGAATGGAACAATAAAATTACATGATCATTAGTCCTGAGGATTGAAGAAAATCAAATTATCTACTCTAGATATAAGTACCCTGAATTAGTGCATGGTACAATCCAAAAAAGGAAGACAGAAAAACACAATTTTTTGTATTAGAAATTACATATCAAATAAGTAAATATTGAATGCCATCATTCAAATTCAATTATATAGATTACAACTTCCTTTCAAGAGGTATTTCTCAGTTGCTAATAACAAGTATCAAAAGATAACAATTAAACATAACAGTAATCCTTTCAAGCAACTCCAAATGCTTCAGAATAAGATACAAGTTTCAGACTATAAGATCATTTGCAGTTGCATTTTGGAGTGACATACCTAGTTTGAAAGTTAAGTAAAAGTGTAAGAGATTTTTATGCTGAATTTCTATAGAAAGAAGTAAAATTACATTATGAAGTTATCTCAAAGAAATATATCTTTGCATAATAGATGTTTGTAGTTACAGATCTCAAAATGAAACAAATGTAAACCCAATTTGGGTATCAACAATTACATCAACAAGTTTTAGTGCAAGTTTTAGAATATAATGATCAAGTTCATCGATTTAATCTAGAACAATGAAATGGATGGGTGTTCAAGTCAAAGAAAAGGGAGCTGTAATTGAATAGTTTTTGCATAGAGATTAGAATAAGGAAAACAAAATTTTGGGTATAATGGAAATACAGAAACCGTGAGAGTCAAAGCCTTCACAAAACTCTGTGAAAGGACACAAAATTTGAATTTATAAAACATATCGAATAATCATAATAAATAGACTGTAAATCTACCACTACCAAAGAAAATGAACATAAATTCAAGAAGTTCGAACATATAATAGTGTAATCATGGAAGATCGAATGGATAAAAGTGCCAACAACAATGAACCAATTTTCAAATAACTACTAGAATGAAATACACAGAGGGTGCATGATGCAGAGTTGTAATTACAACAAAACCATTAAAAGGTAAACCCAATTATGTTATTAATGAATTCTCTACAATTAATGTCAAGGTAGGGTTTCAAACTTCATTCTGCAAGCACTCACCTTGAAAAAATCTATAGATCACAGAGAATATAACAGATGGAGCCGAATATAGAAGGAACTAGCTAGACGTCATGATATCAAGCGAAACATCACAAAAATGGCAGATACGAAGGAAGAAAGACTTCATTTTTATAGGCATCGAGGTTTTGTTTAAGTTTCATAGAAGAAATGCAAGAACCAAATGGAATACCAAGTACCCACTACTATCTTCAAAGAAAATAGTCAAGGATGTGCAAGGAAGACTTTATTTTCAAAAATAGTCATTCTAGATTTATAATCATTTGTAAAAACTCAAAGTAAAGAAGCAGAAGTTACCACTTCATGGTCAATTTTTTTCAAACCCTTGAAATATAGAAAAAAATAAACAATGCCTACAATGAATTTCAAACTCAAAAGTGCCAATAAAACAGAA
This sequence comes from Taxus chinensis, assembly GCA_019776745.2. Lineage (NCBI taxonomy): Eukaryota > Viridiplantae > Streptophyta > Pinopsida > Cupressales > Taxaceae > Taxus > Taxus chinensis. The sequence continues at coordinate 125,714,036 of CM034156.1, read as the reverse complement.
TGGAAATACAAAGAAATGATGTATTAGTGCTTAGAAGAAAAATGACAAGGAAGAACTATTACAAAGCTTGATGATCAAATTCTTACAATCTTCTATGAAACAGAAACCAAGTCACATGAAATTTCTAGTTAGAGATCAGGTTTCGAGATTAAAATGCTAAATAATGGTGACAATATCTTGAGAAAAACTCATGGTAAGGCTTCAAATAAATGTCACAAACAGTGAAGAGTGGAAACATTCATGCATAGAGCCTGATATAGGATGTTTTAGCAAAGTTTTGAGCTCAAAATATTCAACAATGATGGTCAATATAATTTTTTCTACGACTTTACCCTAAAAAATTGAAATGAAAATGAAATGAAATACAAGGTTTCGAGAGTGTTTCAGCAATAAACCCAACCATACTTCCATCCAATGAGATAAGAAATCAATGGTTTACATCTAAATGTACAAATATCACTAGTCGACAAATTATTTGAGGGGTGAGTCATCATAACCATGGTCTAAAAATTACCAATGTGGTTGCCAACAATCAAAACCTAACTTTACCATAGTTAGTCTATCCACTGACAAATGATTTGAGGGGTGAGTCATCATAGCGGAGGGGGAAAAGGCCCCAATAAAATTATTGCATGTTCATTTAACTTTGGTGAAAATAAGAAACCTTAATAATATTTGGAACAGGACAGAAACCTTATTGTATGCAATGGTCAAATAAAAAACAGGCCAAATGATTAATCATAATATTGATTTTTACTATAGCATATTTTTAAGATAATTCCAAAGGGTGGCGAGATCATGTGTTGATCAGAAAGGACCCTATCATTATTTAAACCATATTATATTCTAACGAAGGGAGCCAACATGATAAGTTCCATGTAATCAATCCCCATGACCTTATATATTGGTAAAAACATGCCCAGGTCAAAAGGAGGAGTGTAATGATCAAACATAAGGCTAAATAATGAACATGATTATTATTCCAGACTATAATGTTGAATATGCAAAAGTCAAAAAAGGGGTAAATAATTACCTTAGATTTGTAAATATACATTAAAATTTTCTAAGGAAACCTCCTACAAAGGAGAGGATATTATTACTGCATGTGCACAGGTGGTCGCCACAGGCGGATTTTGAATTATTTTTTCTGAGTAAAAGAGAGAAAAAGAATTATTTTACTTACAGAGGAGAAAATTTTTGCATGCCATTAAAATAAGATAGAGCAGAGAAGAAGAGAAAATTACCATTGCAAGTGGGTGAGTAAAAAGTGTCACATCAGAGTATAAAGTATGATTATTTAATCCTGAGCTACAGGAAAAATAAGAGTGTTACATGTATAGCTTGGAAGACTTGCACACCAAGCAAGGGCTACTATTAGCTAAAGTATTCAACCAATTTATTTATTTTATTCAAATTTACATAAGTCAAACTACACTTGACTGGGAATGTAATTTTGAAATTAACATGCTAATAATGCCCATTTGTAATAGAATGCTATATTTTCCTTTTATTTATTCACAACGAAGGTTGATAATAGCATGAAAGTATAGCTAGGATGTAGTCTATTCTTAGGCGGTTGGGTGAATAATTTTTTTATATATTGTGTGCATTACCAAAGCATAAGGGATGTATTCTTAGATGTAATGAATGCTGAAGCAATTTTTTCCAGTTTTGACATTGAATGAGAACTAATTACTGCCATTCCAATTATTTGCAGTGGTGTTTATATTTTATTAACTCTTGTAATTGTTAATCCCTTGAATTAATTAGCTTACCTTGATGCAAATTTGGTGTTTTCTACATAGTCTTAGTGTGCATGTTATATGTTGTGCTATTCTAATTAATCCCTCAACACAAAAGTTTTTTGCCTTAGGATTTAGCTTAAACCCATCTTTTTGTGATCCTATAATTTGTTCTCAGCATATTGTGGATGTACTTGGTAAAAGCCCTCAATAATTTTGGTGTATCACCTCATTTTAAATTTCAGTTACAAACATTTTACCCTCAAAACCCAAAAAAAAATAGTTTACGATACATAAATGAGGAACCGACCTTGTAATATCAGAGACTCACCTCAACATAGGGATACCCACAACCCTGGAGGTTTCAATTGTATGTACAGAAGTGAGGGAAAAGAAATATTAGGCCACTTGCTATTATCCCTCAATCAAGGTGTAATTAAGAAACATAACACTACCTTGGCTTGATGAGCCTCAAGCCAATCCTTGCCCAAAACTACCTCATAGGATCCTAAAGGTGAAACTCAAAGGTCTAGTGTAGTGGAGAATGCTTCCAAATCAAGTACATAACTCTCCACGTAAGTATCTACTATGAGTTTTTCCCCATAGACCAAATCTACCTCCAAACTATCTGGCTACTATTATCCAATTTGGCCCCTTGGGTGAAATTAGACAAACAAGACCCCATACAGACAAAAAGAGGGATCGATTTGGCTAGGGGAGATCACATTTCGAGAATGGCCAAACAGGGTGACGAGGACCAAAAACACATTGCAGAGGAGCTCAGTGGTTCGATCTAGTTTGGGAAATGAAGAAATTCTGATGTTTAATTTTGGACTTTGGAGGTGTGATCGTTCGGTGGTAGGCCGAAGCAAAAATGAGCGGGAAAATAAAAATGTTCGAAACCCGAAGTCTAAATTTCAGACTTCAGGGTTTCCAATTTTCAGAATGTTTCTAGACTTTAGTCGATGAAGAGTGTCACACAGAGAAGGGGAAAACTTCTAAAACCTGAACTCTGAATTTTAGACTTTGGGTTTTAAAATTTTTGGAGATATGTGTCACCTGGATGAATTAAAACCTCGAAAACCCAAAGTACGTAATACCTAAAACCCAAAATATGGAAACCAAAAGTCCCGAAACCCCAAAACCCAATTTCCTGAAACCCCAAAAAACCTAAAATACTGAAACCTGAAGTCTCAAAACCTTGAAACCCTAAGTCACTAAATCTCAAAAACCCAAAACCCTGAAACCCAAAGTCCAGAAACCTCGAAAACCTAAAAATAAAAAACCCAAACTTCCTATTTTGGGATTTTGGATTTCAGAGGTTTCGGCAAGCTAGGCGGATGAACAATGCCACAAGCCTGAAAAAGTGTACGGTCTAAAATCCAAAGTCCCTTATAATGCGTCTAGATCATCTTTCTTCTCCCATGCACCACATTTCTTCTTGGGGCTCTGTTAGTGCAAATTCACAACACCTCAAAAATGACCGATGGATCTGATTTTCTAAGGCAATTTTATTTGGTGTGAATGCACAACATTGGCCTTTCCCAAAGTGTGGGACCTTTGCAAATGGGGAAATGTCTCTAGAGAAGGCTGGTTCCTCTTCGTAAACTACCTGGGCCACAAGTTATTCCAATGCACACAAGCTAATCTAATCCTAATATAACTATGCTAAGGAGATAGAGACAGATAAAAGAGGGAAAAATAGAGCCTACACCAAAATGGTGAAACACCAGAGAAGGAAAATGCTTAACATCTATCAAAACTGCCATGGAACAAGAAGAGGTGAGCAATGGAAAGGATGGACAAGTGCATCACAAAACCAAGGATAATTTTCACACAAAAAATATTCCAAAACTCCATGAACATAGCTCTAAAACCTACAATGAACATTCAAACATGCACAAATACCTGTAATGAAGAGAGGCAAGAAGAAGAAAAGTAAAACGAGTAAGGATGGACAAATGCATCACAAAACACATTTTTTATTGCTCCAGAAGTTTGTACAAAACATCATTTCACTGGTAAGAGGCAAAAAATGCAATTACAGAGAAAGGGAGGAGGTTAAAACTCCATTTTCAACCCTAGGGAAGAAAATAAGGGAGAAGCAGAGAAGAATGATGAACAATTGTTACAAATGAGCCAAAATTGGCTTTTAACCATCGAGCTAAATGGAAGAAAGGAGAAAATGTGGGAAAATTGATTTGGGACTTCAACCACTGACAAGATTCATCTAATGGGCTTTAAAAATTATGGGTTTCCATAAAAAAATCCCATACTTTGAAGTACATTGCTTTACAGAGCAAAACAAAGGCCCATAGTTCATTAATTTTGGTGGTTGGAGTCATTTTCTGTGTTTTTTTCATGCCAGATATGTTTTTCCATTTTTATTCCATAAATATCCATCAAAAATAAAAATTGAAACATCCATCATGTAGATAATTTCACCAGCTTTCCAATGATATAAAGAACGCAAAAAACTGAGCTTTGGATCACAAGATATGCCCCTTTGAAGATTTAGGGCAAAAATGGTGAAAAACAGTGTCAAAATTCGCGTTGGCGGGCCGAAACTTGAAAATTTTCCATTTTTTGAATTTGGGAAAATTTCCCAAAAATTCCTTCCACCCCGTTGCTCTGCTGCCATTTTTCGCTCCCCAATTCACTGATGGAAACACGGGCTCAAACTTCACCTTTTTCCTTTTGATTTTTCATTGGGAATATTTCCCAAAAGTTCCCCGCACCCCGCTCTCTCGGTGACATGTGTCAGCTTCTGGTTCGGTGTGGAGGTGCAGCCCAACATTTTCCTTTTGTGTTTTTGACCACTTTTGCAAATTTCACCAAATCCTTCCACCACCCTGACTCCCGCCACCAACTAGATACGTGGCGCTACCTCATTGCTTGGCAGATCTTTGCAAATTTCTTCGTCTTCTTCCGTAGGCTTGAGGGCCAATTTTGGTTTTTTGACTTTCACCCCAAAAGGGCTAAGTTCTCCAATTTTTCCCTGCCTCCACCAATGGGCTTCCTTCCCCTCCGTAGACTTGTGAGCCAAATTTTTCCCATTGTGCCTTCACCAACCTCCTTGGATATTTTCTCAACTTACCTCCACCGACCCGACCTCTGCCACCACATGGCACCATTTCATTGGCCAAGGGTATGTCAAGGGAAATTTTCCCCAAAAAACTTTGTCGGGCCATAACTTGAAAAGTATAAGGAGTTAGGAGGAAAATTTTACCTTTTTGGAAAGGTGAGAAAATTATCTATTTGATGGAGCCATTTCCAAAAAAAATCGAGTCCCTGAAGCATGTCAAAAATTCATTTAAGTTCCAAAAAAGGAAAAGGAGGAGGAGTTAACCAAAAATAAGCATGGAATTATTTTTGATAACACTTTTGGTGACTCAGAGGGGTCATCTGCCTACTAGATGAATGATCAATAGCCTTTGAAGAATCCATTAAGCATGGATTCAAGCCGGATGAACTGATTCTGATCTGAACTATGAAAATCTAAGCTCTGAGTCACTTGGAAACCACTGAACCTAGAGTTGATATTCCCCAAAATGCCATTGAAATGAACTGTGTAAGAGAAAAACTAGCACCACAAAAACTATGTACAAAATTGGAAATAATACATAGTCCAAGTGGGATATGCATAGTGTACACAAGCACTTCTTCTATTGAAAGCAAACCTACCTACTCTACTCTAACTAGAAGAAAAGGTGAGCTAAACAAACCCTGCAACTGGTTGTACAAAATAGCTTCCTTTCTTCAAAATGGGCAGCAATGCAATTGATTTGGAGGTGATCATGGCTATTAGGATGAGTGGAAAATCAACAAGAAGCTGGTCTTCTACCCATATCAATAAGGTGTCAGCTAAAAATAAGTTAGATACTTCTTTTAGTTTCTTTGCATTTGGATTGTATAGGTATTACAGCTGATCCTTGGTGCTTAGATGCTCATCCTCATGCTTAGAAGCAAGCATGACTGGTTGTGACTTCTCCTTTGGATCCAATGAAGCCAAATACCTTATTTGGCAAGGTCTGATCCGTTTGATATGCCCATTTCTCTGATTTTCAACTCCAAAAATGGAGTCCTCTTGTAGACCTTCTTGGATGGATGATGTGGGAGAAGTGATGAAGTTCTTCTGTTGTTTTCCTTCTTCCTCCAATGAAGAACATGGAAGATTAATATCTTCCAATATTGTCTCCAAAAGGATGTTATAAAATGTAGGCTACTGTAAATAAATGCTCTCCTCCATGAAAACAAGCTCAAGTGTTTGGAATGTGGATGAGGAAGGAGAAAATGGTGTGATTTCAACCGGTTTCTCTTCATCAAAATAGTCCTCCAAATCTGATAGATAAACTACCTCATTGTTTTCCTACTGCAAATGTTCAACCTCTTTCATGGTGTTCTCTTGATCTACAACATGAACACCATGTTTTATTTCATCCTCCAACATTGATTTTGAGAGATCAAACTCTTTTTCAGCACTAGAAGTCGAGAGAGATGAAGTAGAAAGAAGAACTAAAGGTTCTTATATAGTCTGCTTTGTGCTCAAAGCTTTTGGATCTGCAATTTTCTCCCACACAGTCTGAATGTGCTCCTCTTCTTTTGGATTTGGAGCAGCTTCTCCTTCCTCTGCTGCTTGAAAAAAATCTTACTCTTGATTGAACTCTTCCTCTAGCATGAAGTTTGTCAAGTCAAACTCTTCAATCTGCTGCTCTATAGGATGAGTTGGGGCTGCAAGATCTCTTTAAGAGATTTCCTCTTCCATGGATGATTGTGCAACTTGAATTGGATCAGCATATTCTTCAAGTAGAGTGCCAACATAGAAACTACATTATGAGGAAATTGATTGCTGATCTACCTCTTCTTTTTGCTCTTCTTCTGCTGCAACAAAATCAGTCCTAACCACCACTTGTTCTTCAACCTTTACCTCCTCTGTAGGATTCACTAGCAAAGGAGTTTTCTCAATCTCATATCTAAGATCCAAACTTACTAAGCTCTTAATCATTCCTTCTTTGATTGGTTCTTCCTCTTGTTTTCCTTCATGACTAATTTTTGCAATTTCTTCTTCCCCACATGGAATTGGGAATGTAAGATGAGTGGTGGGTTGTAAATCAATTGATTTTGCAATTATTTTTTGTGGTGGAAGAGATAAAACTTATTATTTCCTTGGAGTGGAAGGTATTTTCTTTTTTCTCTTCTGAAGGGGATTTGGATTTGGAAGAGAAGAGAGAAGAAAAACTAAGATGGGATGGAAGACTAGTGGATGGAGAAATGGAATCAAATCTTGGGGCAACATGTGCTAGATTTGGAATTTGGTGTTCAAAATGAGATGGTGTTACTTAAGGAATGGAAGGAGAAAAACCAGATGATGGTGTATAACTTACCCATTCATAAGGTTGCTCAGCACCAAATTTATAGGCCTCTATCTCCACTGTCCATTGTGTAAGTTGGGGCTGCATCTCCATCATGAAGTCCAGCTTCTACTGAGGGCTGAAGTGTCTTGGAAAAAGGCTAACCCATGGAAAAGGTGCCCTGTAACCAATTCTGAAAGCCTTAATTTGAGATGTTTCTATTGATTGCACCATGCCAACCTCTATTTTTTAGATCTTCTCCACAAAATCAGTATCTTCCATTTGATTGTCTTCATTGTTTGCATACTCCTACTCTTGGAAAGAACTATAGCCAAACCGATATGGGCACTACTGCTCATATGGATATGCATATTGATTTTGAATTTGATCAAAATGCTGATTTGAAGGAGTTGTAAAACATGTCGGAGGTGGAAAATACTGTTGTTGTAAATGTGAATTTCTTTGATGGAAATGAATTCATGATTGCACGACTTCATGAAATGAAAGAAGATGGAAGAGATAGAAGGAAGAATGGATGAAAAATTAATGAAAATGAATGAAAAGGAAGGTTTGCAACTTCAGAGATGGGTTTTTTACCAGATGGAGTCACCAGATGTGTTTGCAATTGCCTCCAAAGGCTAAAATCTTCACAAGAACACACCAACCCATAAAAGATGAAGTGGAAGACCACTAAGATCCCACTAGGCATGCCAAAAATATTAGTGCAAATTCACAGCACCCCAAAAATGACCTATGGATCTACTTTTCTAAGGCAATGTCAGTTGGTGTGAATGCACAACATTGAGCTTTCCCAAGGTGTGGGACCTTTACAAAAGGAGAAAGCTCTCCAGAGAAGGTTGGTTTCTCTTCGTAAACTACCTACCAAAAGATATTCCAGTGCAGGAATGCCAATCTAATCCTAATCTTACTATGCCAAGGAGACAGAGAGAGAAAAGAGGGGGAAACAGAGCCTACACTAAAACGGTGATACACTAGAGAAGGAAAATGTTGAACATCTATCAAAACTACCATGGAACAAGAAGAGGTGAGAAATAGAAAGGATGGACAAGTGCATCACAAAACCAAGGATAAATTTCACACAAAATAATGTTCCAAAACTCCATGAACACATATCTAAAACTTGCAATGAACATTCAAACATGCACACATACCTATAATGAAGAGAGGCAAGAATAAGACAAGCAAAATGGAGCAAGGATGGACAAATGCATTTCACTGGTAAGAGGCAAAAAAATCCATTAAAGAGAAAGGGAGGAGGTTCAAACTCCATTTTCAACCTTGGGGAAGAAAATAAGGGAGAGGACGAGAAGAATGATGAACAACCGTTACAAATGAGCAAAAATTGGCTTTTAACCATCGAACAGAATGGAAGAAAGGAGAAAACACAAGAAAATTGATTTGGGACTTCAACCACCAACAAGACTCATCTAATGGGCTTGAAAAATGATGGGTTTCCATAAAAAATCCCATACTTTGAAGTACATTGCTTTACAGAGAAAAACAAAGGCCCATACTTCATTAATTTTGGTGGTTGGAGTCATTTTCTATGTTTTTTACATGCTAGATACGTTCTTCAATTTTTCTCCCACAAATTTCCATCAAACATAAACATTTAACCATCCATCGTGTAGATAATTTCACCAGCTTTCCAATGATATAAATGTTAGGTTGTGGAGCCTGTTTTCATGTGTGAAAGTGTTGAAGACTGTACACTAAAAGTATTGTACACTTTTCATGTATCCTTGCCGGGGTTCGGGGTCGGGCCAGGCCTCGAGTGGGGGTCCGGGGGCGGTAGCCCCCGGTAGCAGGGGTTCGGGGGTGCAGCCCCCGAAATTTTTTTTTTAGGCGTAAATTTTTTTGGCCTCAAAAAATGCACCTGACATATCGGGAAACGTGCTCTTCTCATATGGGCGAGTTTTTTGACCCATAGGTTTATGGGACATGTTTTACCCATGGTTTTGATACCCACGGTTTTGTAAAACTGCTTAAGCAGTTGTCTATTTATATGGTCTTATGGATATGATAGATGTACAAGCAAATGTATTGCAGATGTGTTTTGAATTCGGGTGTGAATTCTGTAGAGTTTGTTGAGCATAGCTCCAAACGGATCTGGGTATTGTATTGAGAGAGTGGTGGCTTGTAATAAAATATGAGCAAGTGATTCTTGGTGGACGTAGCCCAAATTGGGTGAACAACGTTAAATACTGTCTCTTTGTGTTGTTTTATTTTATTCTGTAATTTTATTTGAGATATGTAAATATTTCTACATATTAGTTTCTACTGTTGCAATTTTCTGAGGGATTATTCCGCATATTTTATCCCTTATTTCCTAACAATAAAGAACATGGAAAACCGAGCTCTAGATCAAAAGATATTCCCCTATGAAGATTTATGAAAAAAATGGCGAAAAACAGTGTCAAAATTCGGGTTGGCGGGCCAAAACTTGAAAAAATTCATTTTTTGAATTTAGGAAAATTTCCCAAAAATTCCCCGCACCCCACCATTCCGCTGCCACATGTCACTCCCCAATTCGTTGATAGAAACATGGGCTCAAACTTCACCTTTTTCCTTTTGATTTTTCATTGGGAAAGTTTCCCAAAAGCTCCCCGTGCCCCGCTCTCCCAATGACATGTGTTGGCTTTTGGTTCGGTGCAGAGGTGCGGCCCAACATTTTCCTTTTGCATTTTTGACCACTTTGGAAAATTTCACCAAATCCTTCCGCCACCCTAACTCCTGCAACTGACTAGACACGTGGCGCTACCTCATTGCTCGGCGGGCCATTGCAAATTTCTCTGTTTTCTTCCGCGGGCTTGCAGGCCAATATTGGATTTTTTAACTTTCACCCCAAAAGGTCTAAGTGCTCAAATCTCCTACCTTC